>JAWVGU010000090.1:0-267668 GCA_037039885.1 Miamiensis avidus
TTATTTATTTATTTATTTATTTATTTATTTATTTATTTATTTATTTATTATTTTTTATTTATTTATTTATTTATTTATTTATTTATTTATTTATTTATTTATTTATTTATTTATTTAACTATTAAATTATTGTACACACGAGTCATACATTGACTATATAATATATCTATATATATCACATAAAATTCAAAAATAAGAAAGAAAGAAAAAGAAACCTTTAAATAAGTTTAATTATTTTTTAATAGATAAAATTCTATAGGTGATAAAGGATGCAGTGAATTTGGAAAATCACTTGAGAAATTAAACTACTTAACTTCTCTAAACGTTGATTTATCGTAATTTTAGTATACTATAAGAAAAAATATAAATATAACTTTAAAGACCTAAAAATAAAAATACTCTGATAATTTTATTGTAAAAGAATTACTTTGATTGTAAGTATTAAATGATTAGTTAATCATCATATGAAAAGACATTAATAATACTGAAAAATTAAATTAAATTTTATTTTCATTTATTATTTATTAATTGCACATATCAACTCACTCATTGAATTCATATAATATCTATATATTATTCTTTTAAAATTCAATTAAATAATAGAAACATAAAACTCATTAAATAAAAGATTAGATATATTTAAATCTAAACTAACAAATTTTAACATGGCATAATTATTGTTTTAATAGTGTAAATTCTATTGGTGAGAAAGGATGCAGTGAATTTGGAGAATCTATTGAAAAACTGAACAACTTAATTTTTTTAAATGTTAATTTATGGTAATTTTTTTTAATATTAGAAAAATAAAAATAAACTATTAAAGACTAAAAATATAAATACTTTATTATCATCATTTGAAAGACATTAAAATTTCATTTATTATTTATTAATTTATTTATTTATTTATTTATTTATTTATTTATTTATTTATTTATTTATTTATTGCACACATATTCACTTATTGGATTCATATTACATCAAAAAATAATTCCTATGAAAATCAAAAAGAAAGAAATTAAAAGCATTTATAAAATTCTATTTAAAAGTTATTTCTCTATAATTTGATTTATATTAATCAATCACAACTTTATTAACCATATTTTTTTTATAATAGGAAAAATTCTATTGGTGAGAAAGGATGCAGTGAATTTGGGAAAGCCCTTGAGAAATTAAACAACTTAACTTCTTTAAAAGTTGGCTTATCGTAATTTTAGTTTAATATAATAAAAAATATAAATATAACTTTAAATATCAAAAAATAAATTTTCATTGATTATGTTTTTTTATATGAATTCTTTTGATTATAATTACTAAATTGTTCATTATTCAGCATTCAAAAAGACATTAATCAGATTAAAAATTGAGTTTTATTTTATTTATTATCTATTTATTGTACATACCCACTTACTCATTGTCTTTATGTTATTTATATATATCATTCCTTTAAAATTTAAAAAGACAAATGACATTCAATTAAAGATTATAATTCGATTCTGTTTAAAAAATATTTCCCTATAATTTTTAATTATCAATCAATTGCAGCTTTATTCCTTTCTACCGTTATAATATAATTTAATCTAATAAAATATCATCTGACCTACTTTCACATGGAATAATTATTTTTTTAATAGTGTAAATTCTATTGGTGAGAAAGGATGCAGTGAATTTGGAAAATCTATTGAAAAACTGAACAACTTAATTTTTTAAATGTTGATTTATGGTAATTTTTTTTAATATTAGAAAAAATAAAAATAAACTATTAAAGACTAAAATATAAATATTTTATTAATCATCATTTGAAAGACATTAAAAATAAAAAAAATTTCATTTATTATTTATTTATTTATTTATTTATTTATTTATTTATTTATTATTTATTTATTTTTATTTATTTATTTATTTATTTATTTATTTATTTATTTATTTATTTATTTGTTGCACACATATTCACTCATTGGATCCATATTAATCTATAAATAATTCCTATGAAAATCAAAAATGAAAGAAATAAAAAAGCATTTATAAAAATACTATTTAAAAGTTATTTCTCTATAATTTGATTTATATTAATCAATCACAACTTTATTAACCATATTTTTTTATAATAGGAATAATTCTATTGGTGAGAAAGGATGCAGTGAATTTGGGAAATCCCTTGAGAAATTAAACAACTTAACTTCTTTACAAGTTGGCTTATCGTAATTTTAGTTTAATATAATAAAAAATATAAATATAACTTTAAATATCAAAAAATAAATTTTCATTGATTATGTTTTTTTATATGAATTCTTTTGATTATAATTACTAAATTGTTCATTATTCAGCATTCAAAAAGACATTAATCAGATTAAAAAATGAGTTTTATTTTTATTTATTATCTATTTATTGTACATACCCACTTACTCATTGTCTTTATGTTATTTATATATATCATTCCTTTAAAATTTAAAAAGACAAATGACATTCAATTAAAGATTATAATTCGATTCTGTTTAAAAAATATTTCCCTATAATTTTTAATTATCAATCAATTGCAGCTTTATTCCTTTCTACCGTTACAATATAATTTAATCTAATAAAATATCATCTGACCTACTTTCACATGGCATAATTATTTTTTAATAGTGTAAATTCTATTGGTGAAAAAGGATGCAGTGAATTTGGAAAATCTATTGAAAAACTGAACAACTTAATTTTTTTAAATGTTGACTTATGGTAATTTTTTTTAATATTAGAAAAAATAAAAATAAACTATTAAAGACTAAAAATATAAATATTTTATTAATCATCATTTGAAAGACATTAAAAATAAAAAAATTTCATTTATTATTTATTTATTTATTTATTTATTTATTTATTTATTTATTTATTTATTTATTTATTTATTTATTTATTTGTTGCACACATATTCACTCATTGGATCCATATTAATCTATAAATAATTCCTATGAAAATCAAAAATGAAAGAAATAAAAAAGCATTTATAAAAATACTATTTAAAAGTTATTTCTCTATAATTTGATTTATATTAATCAATCACAACTTTATTAACCATATTTTTTTTATAATAGGAATAATTCTATTGGTGAGAAAGGATGCAGTGAATTTGGGAAATCCCTTGAGAAATTAAACAACTTAACTTCTTTACAAGTTGGCTTATCGTAATTTTAGTTTAATATAATAAAAAATATAAATATAACTTTAAATATCAAAAAATAAATTTTCATTGATTATTTTTTATTATATGAATTCTTTTGATTATAATTACTAAATTGTTCATTATTCAGCATTCAAAAAGACATTAATCAGATTAAAAAATTGAGTTTTATTTTTATTTATTATATATTTATTGTACATACCCACTTACTCATTGTCTTTATGTTACTTATATATATTATTCTTTTAAAATTTATAATATAATTTTTAATTATTAATCAATCGCAGCTTTGTTCATTTCCACGTTTATATTTATAAATTAATCTAATAAAATATAATATATATAACCTTCATATGTCTAAATAATTATTTTTTAATAGGAGTAATTCTATTGGTGAGAAAGGATGTATTGAATTTGGAAAATCACTTGAGAAAATGAACAACTTAACTTCTTTAAATGTTGAATTTAGGTAGTTTTTGATTAATATAATAAAAATATAAATAATACTTTAAAAACCAAAAAATAAAAATATATTGATAATGTAAATTTTAGATGAATACTTTTGATTATAATTACTAAATTATTCATTAGTCAATATTCAAAATGACATTAATAAGATTAAAAAATTGAGTTTTATTTTTATTTATTAACTATGTATTGTACATACCCACTTACTCATTGTCTTTATGTTACTTATATATATTATTCTTTTAAAATTTAAAAAGAAAAATGACATTCAATTAAAGATTATAATTCGATTCTGTTTAAAAATTATATCTCTATAATTTTTAATTATTAATCAATCGCAGCTTTGTTCATTTCCACGTTTATATTTATAAATTAATCTAATAAAATATAATATAACCTTCACATGTCTAAATAATTATTTTTTAATAGTGTAAATTCTATTGGAGAGAAAGGATGTATTGAATTTGGAAAATCACTTGAGAAAATGAACAACTTAACTTCTTTAAATGTTGAATTTAGGTAGTTTTTGATTAATAATATAAAAAACAAAAATCAAACTATTAATACTAGATAATAAAATTATTAATAATGTTTTTTTTATATGAATTATTTTGATTATATTTTCTAAATGATTGACTAGTCAGCATTCGAAAAAGATATTAATAAGATTAACAATTTGAATTTGTTCTCTAGTAGATTATATTGTCAATCCAGAAAAAATTTTTGAATTTATTTATAAACATTAAAGATTTATATACAAATTTTTCAGATAGCCTAATTATTTTCAGATATTGAATCTTGTTTTCAGAATTTGATTTAATTATTTAGTTTTTAATTAAATACTAATCCTAATAAACAATACACAAAAAAAATTACTATGTTTTATTTTCAGATTTTAGCCTAATTTCTCAGAAATTAATAAGAAATTCCATAAAAATTTAAATTATTATAAAAAGGATGCTAAATTTTTAATTAAATATTTTGCAAATTTTTTAACTAGATTAACAATAATTTTATTTTATTTGAAAATTATTCCCCTCTAAAATAATCGAATCTCATTTAACCTATTTTAGCATGTCTTAATTATTTGTTTAATAGATATAGTTCTATTGGTGAGAAAGGATGCATGGAATTTGGAAAATCACTTGAGAAATTGAATAACTTAACTTCTTTAAACGTTAATTTATAGTAATTTTTGAGATAAAAACTTTCAATACTAATAATAAAAAATAAACTTAAAATGTTTTTTTAAATAAATATTTTTTTAATAAGTACTAAATGATTGATTAATCAACATTAGAAAATACAGTAATAAGATTAAAATTATTTTATTTTAAGTTATTATTTATTTATTTATTTATTTATTTATTTATTTATTTATTTATTTATTTATTTATTTATTTATTTATTTATTTATTTATTTATTTATTTATTTATTTATTTATTTATTTTATTTATTTATTTATTTATTTCAAATTGCAAACACCTACTAACTCATTGGCTACATTTTACTTCTATTTATTATTCTTTTATTACTCAAAAAAGAGAATGAAAAAAGCCATTCAATTAAAAATTGTAATCAAATTTCTATGTATTTCCCTCTTATTTTAATTTATTAATTAATTGAAATATTATTAGTCATTTCCACCGCCGTATTTATTATTATATTAATTATATTATATTGTAATATCTTCTATCCTACTTTAACATGGCTTAATTATTTTTTTAATAGAAGTAATAAAATTAGTGAGAAAGGATGTAATGATTTTGCAAAATCACTTGCAAAACTGAACAACTTAACTTCTGCAAACGTTAATTTTAAGTAATTTTTTAATATTAGAGATAATAAAAATAAAACTTTGAAGATTAAAAATAAAAATTAAAAATTCACTGAAAATCATTTTTACATGAATTACTTTGATTGTAAAAATAAGTGATTGATTAATCATCATCCGTAAAGAAATTAATAAAATTAAATCATTTAATATTTTAGATTTTTATTTATTTCACACATCTATTCACCCATTGCTTTCATATTACCTATATATATAATTCTCTATAAATTCAAAAATATTGTAAAAATAAGAAGTGCCATCCTTTAAAAGATTATAATTACTTCCCTATGTATTTCCCTCTTATTTTTATTAATTAATCAATTAATCTTTAATTAATATTTCCACCCCCATTATTAATATTATATTCATATATATAACCCCGTCTAACCTACTCATCGTTTTATTATTATTATTTTAATAGGTAAAATTCTATTGATGAGAATGGATGCGATGAATTTGGAAAATAATTATAAAAGCTGTAAAACTAAACTACCTTAATTGTTTAATTTTGGTAATTATTTAAATATTTTTTTTAAATTTTCTTTTTTTAAATTTTTTTTCTTTTTTTCTCTATTTATATTTTTCAAATATTAACAACTTTATCATTTATTTTTTAATACTTTACTTAATTAAATAATAGGGGGTTAAATAATATTATCTTAATTTATATAATTTTTTATATATAGATTTTTGACGATTGATTGATTATATAATTGGAATATAAATATTTTAGTTTAATAATAGTTTTATTTTATTTTATATTGTTTTTATTATTATTATTAATCCATCTAATTTTCATATTATTATATATTACCATATTAATATTTTTAATATAATTTCATTATTATATACTTTCCATTTCCAAATATTACTATAATATTTATTAAATTGTAAAATTATTTTGTTAATATAATATATAATTTCAAATTTTATATTTATTATATTTTTTTTATTGTCTATATTTATAGATATCTACTATTAAATTCATATTTTAATATTACTCATCTTTGTATCCTTTTTTTTTTTTCACTTTTTTTGTCATAATATAGTTTCTTATTGTCATTTTACATATTTAGCTTCTTTAAATCCATTCAATTACAAATTTTATAACTGCCATTATCATTATCAATATTATATTATTTATACTAAACATCTTAATAATTCAAATAAAAGTTTATATATATTCATAAATTTGAATGAATATAGTCATTAAAATATATTAATATTATATCTTTTATGTTAAATTCGCTCTATTTAGCCTATATAATCTTAAAAAAGTCAGTGAATTAATCTTTTAATATTCTGCTAAAATGTTAATATAATTATTAATAATTTTCTGTAAATAATTAAACTGTTTAATAAGTAATTAATTAAAAACTCTGGCTGTCTCTGACAATAATCGACCAATATTTTGATATTTTATTGTTTAATTTATAGAAATTCTTCTTTTTTAAATCATAATGCCATGAAAAAGAATTAATTTATTGTTTTGTTATTTCATTATTTGATTTTTGATATTCTATAGGCATTCAGTTGTTTATTATATAGCTGAGTTAATTGACTATATAAAGGATAATTTTATGTTTTATGTGAACACTTCCATGAATTATTACTTTTTTGTATTATTTTTTCTATTTTATTCTTGTTGATGTAATTTTAGAATAGAATAGACAAAATGATGATTTTAAAATTTCTTCTGCTCCAAGGATTTTCTCGTTCTAAATTTTGATATAAATACTACTACTACTATTAGAATTCAACAACCCTTATAGTTTTATCTCTAATTCTTGTAACCTATGAGTCAATACGGAATTCATTTTCTATGATTCATCTTTTTCCTGGAGCAGTTTAGCATATTTTACTTCGAAAATTATTTATAAACAAGAGAAAAAAATAACTAATAAAATATAAATCCTATCGTTAACTGAAACCAAAAACCCAGAACTACTTTTAATTTGTTTTAGCAGTTCCACAAAGAAAAAATACATAAAATCAATACCAACGATCTAAGTTATGAGATATAAAAGGATAAGTGTTTGATATTGTTATTAGAAATTTCTGGAAATTTTTCTAATAATTAGGTAGGTTGGACGAGAAGTCAAGTCTTAACGAAAGACTCTTTTTTAAAGTTTGGAATCTTCAAGTTATGATCAATATCTTCTTTTATAGACATAAATTAATTAACATTTTCGCATTGTTATATTTCTACAACTTAGAGTAGTCTTTATATATATGCTAATTACATACTTTTTACTCTTATCTGTTTCTACAAAAAACCAGTTCTTTTCCTTCAAAATTTTTGTTTCCTTAAAACAATTTATTCTATTTATACCCATCTTTGTCTTGATTATTATAAGCTATTTCTTACATCACCATTTATTTTAAAATTAAAGTAAAAAAAAAAGAATCTTCTTTTTCTGAAAAGAAATATTATAAAAGAATAGTCATGATTATTTTTTTCTATTGAATTAAAAAAAATTAGATGTATAATCAGAGCTATGCAAATAAATCTTATATAACCAATAGAATGTAATTTTGAAACCTAAAATTATGAAGAATGAGGAAATAAAATATAACTTCTACATTTTATCTATATAATATACTAAAAATATATATTACTGCATGATATATTTTAAATATATATATATATTATTATAAAAAATGATATAGTAAATGAAATCAACCATTAAATTGAATTTTAATATAATTATACATTTTAAACCTTTGTGTAATTAGAATTAGGAAAAATCCTTTTTTTCTATTTGTTACATTTTTTATATAATTTATTAAATTACAATGAAATTTAAGAAAAAATATTTTAATTAAAGTCTATTATAAGACTATGAAGATAATTTACTATTTTCACCACTCTGATAACATATCTTATCATTTATTAGCGTTATTTTTGTAGAAGGAGTAGTATTTTTATTTTCTAAATATAATTCTATTAGTCCTTTTTCCTAGTTTATCTTTATTTATAAAAATTAATTTTAAAAACATTTATTTTATTTAATTGTAATTAAGAATCAATAAATGATATAAATAGTGATGTTATTTCTCATTTTCAAGTAAATGGTATTAAAATACTAAATTGTTTAGGTAATATTATGAATAATTTTCCTATTTAATTTTGAAGATTTTATATAAAAAAAAATGTAAATAATTAAAGAAATAAACCTACTTATAGTTAAAAATTTTTTTTCAACTGTTTAGTCAAATTAAGCAGACGTATTAATAAATTATAATCAGTAAATATTTAAAGTAATATTATATACAATGAATTATTTTTAACGATAATACTCTAAAGTATTTGATGAAACAACATTAAAGTTTTCTACTAATAGAATAGAATTTGTAAATTTCTATTGATATATATACGTTTAAATAATTAAATTTTGCAAATTTAAAAATAAGAGTAACTCTATTAATAACATACTTTCGATTTTATAGATTTTAAATGAGATCTAGAAAATAGATATTAAGTTATAATACAAAAAATTAAATATAATTTGTGTTTATTAAATCAAAGTTTTAGAAATATATTAGTTTGATTTATTCTACAGTATTAATATTTTTATTGCACTTAAATCAAAGAAAAAAAAATCTGGTATAAATATTAATTAAAACAAAATTTTAAAAAAATAAATTTTTAATTATTAAATGAGAATTCATAATTATATAATTTACTGATTACGATTTTAAAATTATTGGTGAAAAGTTAACGATATTATTCATTAACTTCTTTATTTTTTAATACAAAAATAGTTAAATAACTTTTGTAATCAAAACGATAATTGATTAAGAACATCAGTAAAGCTATGATCAAAAGAAAGAAATAGTAAAACAATCTAATAAATTAATATAATAATATTCTTAAAATTGAATAATACAAACACAAAATAGCAAAATAAAATTAACAATTTAATTGATTAGTTTCTTAGTTAGTAGTAAGCAAGCAAGCGAACATTAATTAGTCAATTAGTCAATTAATCAATTAATCAATCAAAAGCATTTAAAAAATAACAAATACCAATAATAAAAAATTATACTGAAACAACAAAAACACGCGCTATAAATCATTAGGTCAATTATTTCTGAATCAAACAGTGAGTGAAAATATATATGAAGGTTTCCCCAATATCATCTCTGTAAAATTCGTTTTATACGTTGAATAGTGCCAGGGGAGAAAAGACTCCTCTTTTCAGTACGCGGAGAAGTACCAAACTATTATCGCAATACTAAATTCAGGGTCTTACTATACCAGTCGAAGATCAGCAGAACATATAGTAGGACTCAGTGAGTTACTAGCAATTGCCGAACAATATAGAGAGTTCAGCTTTGCTAAATATTGATAGCCAAATGCAGACACCAAATCATTATTAAAATGGAAGTGAATTTAACTCTAATTTCATGGCTAGCGCAAATCCCCAGCGGAATTTTATGGCCCACACGAATATGAATAATATGCTTAATAGACACAGAAATAGTATTATGAGTCTTAAACATATTACTTCATTGAGGTCCTCACGTGAAAAGTCTTAGCTTTTGAATAGTGGAGGTATAAACAACAATAACAACAATAGTAATAATAACAAGGCAATTTAGAGGCCAAAAAGCAAGGTTTTGGTTAGTATTTGCGGAAATGATCAATAAATAAAAAATTGCAATAATAAAATTAGTTTCACCAATTTCTGTATGAAAAATTTTAGAATGTAAATTTGTTTATATATATATCAAAAATTAAATTGGGGGTCTTAAAGTTTTTATTTTGTTTACTTTTCGTTGATTTTTCCTATAATTAACTAAAATAATTTTACCAAATCAAATAATAAATAAACAATAAGAAAAAATTCTAAACTTCTCTCTTTATTAGTCAGTCATAATAAATAATAAAGAGGCTGATATAAGTTAATTAGTAATAAAAGTACACTGAATATAAATTTATTTATTTTTTATAAAAAAAGGCGAAGTAAATTGGAAGGTCAAAGAGACTTAAAATAGCGTTATTAAATTGGCTGGAAAACATACCTTCAAGGCGATTCGCACTGCTGAATTCGCATCATTATAAAATTTTGAAAGATAACGCAATTTGTTTGAAAGAACAGCAAAAGGAAGAACTGAAGAAGGGAATCATAGGAATTTTAGAAAATTTTAAGATTTAAATATCTGATTGTCTGGACTCCATTATCGGACACATTTTTAGATGTTTTCCAATAGTGCATCCTTTCAACAAATTTGTGCTTTTCATGTTAGTGTTTGAAAATATAATAATAATCGCCGTCATTTTCACATACTCAATGTTCAGTTTTTTCAACTATTATGATCAGTAATTTTTCTTTTATTTCAACCTGAGTTGCATGTTGGTGTTTTTGATTTCTGCATTTCTAAGACTAAATACGGCATATTTTGAACAGGGGTAGGCCATTTTTTCTCGGTATTATTTGTTGTTAAAATAATTCCTAATATTAAAATATTTTATGTAATATTCAATCAATTAGGCGTAAAATCTCGCGTTTGTATAGAAACAAGGAATTGTATTCCGATTTGCTTGGGTTTTTCGGACTCATTTATTTACTGCTTATTTAGGGAGCTGACTCTCTCACGAAGTATATATGCATGGTGGTGTTAGCAAAGTACAAGGTCTATACAATCAATTTGGAAAAATTGAAGATCGAATGAATTTGACTGGAAATCAAGTTTATTCTTGGCGATTGTTATAGCTGCTTGGTTCTTCAGTGGCCCTGTGCCATATTGTAGCGACGCTCTATTTTTTTTTGGCTCATATCGAAAAAACCTATTTGGGGGATGAATAAAATTGGGTCACTTAGCATAACCTAGAAAACGCTACACCCATTCATTAATACATTGAGAGTTATTATTGGGCTATAGCAAGTACAATTAAAAAATAGTATTTTTGGAGGTTTTTTTAAATAAAAAAATTATTTTATAAAATAACAGCCGTCGCTCTTATTGGAACGAAGGGCACGACTCAGTTGGAAACCGTTTACACGATTCTAACTTTACTTTGGACGATAGGGGTTTTCGCGACAATATTGTCTACGGTAACGATTGTGTGGGAAGCAAAGGAATAAAAAGTCAAGGAATACAAAAAAGATAAAGACACTTTGAATTAGTTTTTCAGTTTACATGAATTATCGTCTGATTTGCAGGGCCAATTGCATAATCATTTAAAATACCAGTTTGGTAATTGCTAACTAAAATAATTAACGCGAAATGTTTTCATTTAATTTTTGTATTTAATTTCAATTAAAAGAGGGTCACAAGGAAAGAGCAGTAAATAAGGATTTCGATGAATTGATATAGAAATTTCCTGTATCTCTTCAAGAATCCGTAATTATAGAAAGGTATAGTTCGCTAGTTAACAATTTCGATATTTTGAAACATAACTTCAGTGATTACGCCATTTAGGAGGTAATTTAAACAGTCAGGTAGGACTATTTCCTTCCCAATTAGCTCATTTTAAGAGAATAGGTTTATTAGGAACCTATGTTGTACTATATATTAGAAGGATAAGGTAACTAATTTTAAAAATTTTATAGTTTATAATAATAATTAGAATAAAAATCTTTTAATTGCTTTATTAAAGTGGAAATATATCGAGATACATTTAATGAACCTCACATTATAGCCACTCTGAAAAAGGGACAATATTTCGGGTATTTGGAGTTTTTCACGAATCAGGCTCCTGATTTTTCAGTCAAAAGTTCTAAAAACAGCTACACTTCTGTTCTAACGCTCCGGAGGTCGGATTTTGAATCTATAGTAAGGTAAGAAAAATTTCTACTTTATGTATAATACAGTATCAAACATTTTCAGCAATAAATAACTTTTGCATTAAAAAACTAAGTTTTCGTGATGAGGACCATGAAAAATACATGATGATTTAACACGAATTAAAGTTAAAGGGGTACTCAAGTATTCTCAATCACTCGTGTAACATTTGCGACCGGAAGGTGCATTCCGAGTCATTGTGTAATTTGCTGAATTATAGAGTAGATGTGGGAAACTATATTTTGAAGCTTACCTGCAGCAATCCGCATTTGCAGAGAGATGCAACCTTTGAAAGGAAAAGGGTAACGAAAGCTAAGGAAAAAATTTCACTAACTACACTGAAACAGTGCCAATTGGAGCTCATATTGACGTGCAAAGACCAAGTGGTTCGAGATAAAATAAACGAATTGCAGTACATTCAGCTGGAGTATTAAGATAAGGTACGAAAGCTGAAAAAGGAACAAAAAAATGAGGAAAATCAGTCTGGAGACGACGAATCTTCAGAATCGTTTATAAACGAAGAAGACGACGAAGAAGTAGAGTTTGAGTCTTCAGAAGCATATTCTCTCTCTTCGAAGTCTGGAAATTCAGATTTAGATGAAAAAGTGGGCGCCAAAAATGTACTTCAAAAGCAGGAAAATAGCCAGAATATGATGAGTAAGCCCAGAGCCTATTAGGTCTAAAAAAATAGCTTCAAAGCAGAAGAAAACGAGGAAATTGAACAAGATTTTGCGAGCGAATTTTCTTCTAAAACGAATTCCCCTTCCAAAAAGATGAACAGCAATAACAACTACAACAACAACAATATTTCTTAAAAAAAAAAATAAGCTTAACTAATATCACTGAATCTCGGAAAATTACGATATTGGGTGCCGAACAATCTCCTTTTTAATAACGATTTAATACAATCGATTCTTACACTTCGAAAGATGAAGTAAATTCGCTGCCCTCGAGTGATGATAGCGATGATATCTAAAGTATTTCGAAACGAATTTAAACTGTTTAGTAATAAAAGCAATAGCAGAATAAGGAAAAAAGTAATTGTACAATCAATACCAAATGTACATTGTAAGATCAAAGGAGTCCAGTTAAAGAAACCCCCTCGTTTGACAACAAAAGAATGCTGCCAACTATAAGTAACAACAACACTGAAAATTCATAGCATGATGTTGTATTGGTTAACAGGCCTTTTTGGAGCGCAACAGCAGCTGGGAAAACCTATAACAATAATGCTTAGTCGCATAATGAATCAGCGATTGGGGATACAAAAACGCAACAAAATTAGACAATATAAGCAAATGAACACACTATATTACTCAATTAAATAATAAAAAAAACTTAGCAATAGTAGCAATAGTAAATAACGAAATTGCAAAAGTAAAATTTGGAGTAATAATAGCAAAACAAGCAAAATTTGGAACAATAACAAAAGCAAATTTAGAAATCGCAATTGACTTTTGGATAGTTGCCCCACGACATTCAGGAACGTGAAGAAGAAGAAGATTCCATGAGTTATACGTCCCGAGACGAGGGTTCTTCCCAAAAACGATCGCAGACCATTGCACCTACTAAAAGTCGTTTTTACCAAATGGGACTTCGCAAGAAAGATAGACAGTCCACTGAGACATTAAATAAGTAGTTTCCGCTCGATTTGAACAAGTTCAACAAAGAACTCTAGAAAAACAACTTTTGGCCGTAAAAAAATACTCAAAGCAGCCAAAATACAGCATTTAAGAATGAAGTTGACGATAGCAGTGATAAAAATTTAACTATTTAAAATAATTGCTCGCCTACTAAGAAAAAGTTCAGTTTTGAAAGCTATACTGCGAAAAAAACGCATAGTTCCATGAACGAAATCAATATGTAACCAATACAAAAGCCGCAACAGAACAACAACCCTCTTCAAGGTAAAAATGTTGTGAAATCCGAGCAGTAGATCGGCGGTACGTCATCGATATCAGCGACGAATTTTGCCGAAAAACACCTGTTTTTACAGAATTGGAAGCACCAGTTGGAAGATAATTACGATAACTTCAAACAGTACAACGAAAATCAGGAAAATTTGGAACTCAGCATTAAAAGCATTTAGGTGTCGCCGGGGTGGAAAAAAGTATAGAAAATCATCTTCAAAAACCTGGAAAACAAAAAGGAAAATTCAAGAAACTACCTGCATTCACTCGCTTCTCTTTTGAAAAACCCTTCTCCGACGACTGTTCAAAAGAGTAGTGAAAAGGAAAATTAAATATTGCAGCCGCAAATAGAAAAAAGAGAATAAAGAAAAAGGGAAATATCGCAAAGTCCGCGAAAATAAAAGTCCCCGATCTCGACGCCGGCTTGTTCAGAAAAAAATAGGAAATCCTCAGGCAATGAGTTCCTCTCTGTGAATCAATCGCAGCAACAGTTGAATGGGGGCAGCCAAAAAAGCGTGCAATTTAATGAGTAGAAAAAGAAAACTCCTTCCCCCAGTCAGAAAGAAAGACCTTCCAAGACCAGAAAATCTCACTTTTAAAGACTTGATTCGTTTTTAAATAAATCTAATAAACAATAAAAAGAACAACAATAGTAACAGTAAAATTATATAGAAAATAGTCTCTCCCACAGCTTCAAACCGACGAATCTCTAACCACCAGACGAACATCAACACCGGAAATCATTCCGAGTGCAATTGCAATCCTTAATCGCGAAATTCCTTCAGCAAGAGCAGCAAAAGCAACAACCTAACCAGCCAAACCTTTCTTAAGAATAGCAAATGACCAAGAATCTGATGCATTTATTTACTGGATAGACTTCTAATAACAACAACAACAACAAAATTAATCCAAATAATAATATTAACAATGTAAATCAGAAATAATAAAACAATAATACGACGATTCCAAGTTCTTCCACTTCAATGCCCAGAACCTCAAGAACTTCTGTTATGAATTTTGACAACATGGTCAACTATAGGAATACGCAGATAAATAATAAATATTTAAATCGCGACAAGCAAAGTTCGGCTGCTAAATCCAATGATGATGGCACTCCTAGAAATACAAGTCTTGACTCGATTATGAATAAACAACAGAAAAAACAACTTATGAAAAGTGGTTAGCAGTAGTAGCAATAACAACAACAATAATTATTGTAGTAATAGGTTTAAATACCAGAAACGAACGCATTGA
Organism: Miamiensis avidus; assembly: GCA_037039885.1. NCBI lineage: Eukaryota > Ciliophora > Oligohymenophorea > Philasterida > Glauconematidae > Miamiensis > Miamiensis avidus. The sequence goes on from JAWVGU010000090.1 coordinate 15,417, forward strand.
CCTATTAATAATAAGCACAAATGATTATGTAAACAATGTTGAATTTAGGAAAGGGAGAGAACTTGTAGGATGAAAATCAGAGTTAATTTTTGGTTTAAAATACTATTGACCTAGTTCAAGCTTAGTAGAGAGATTTGAGAATTACTTACGAAAATGAATGGCAAATGGATATGGACAGAGTAAATAAATAAAAATAAATAATTAATTAATTTTATTAACTTATTTATATATATTATTTTGCAGCTCTGGAATTTCAGATACTACTTCTTTCACAATAACGCGGAGTTCACAATTGCTGACTATAATAGGAAAAACAAAACTAAAATTGTGAGATCATAAAAGGATAAGAGGTAGGGAACTCAAATCAGATCCAGAAAATTCCTTGGTACTCCTACGAAATTAAAATAATAATAATGGTAGTAGTAGTAGAATAAATTTTAGGAATCTGAATCTACTTTTTAGAAATTTATTATTTGAAAATTAGTAATTTAAATTATTATAATAATAAAATGAAATAATTTCATAGTAAAATGATGTAATTAAATTATACAACTAAAACACCTATCATATAAATTTAATTAATTTTTTATCATATACCTTTTAAATAAAATTAAAATTATAATTATTAAAAATTTTGTAATTAAATTTATGAAATTTGCACTTCAGATATGTTAAAATTATATATTTAACAAAATATAAATTTAGTAGCAATTTGCATTTTGTAAAAAAAGTTTTTTATTGTAATTTACTGTCCTAATATATAGATGTATTTTTACCTATAATTATTATTAGTATAGTTTTAAAGGTATTATGTTTTGATTAATTCAATAATTAATGCTTAAAATTATTAAGACAAATAAACATTACTGTGCACTGAGGGATTAATTCACACAAAATTAACTATTATATATATATAATAATTAAACATTTATCACATATATGTTAAGAAAATAATAATAATAATTAATTCCATAAGTTATCAATAAAATCAATTCATATAATAATAACAATATTAAAAATATTCTAAAAAAATAAAAATAACATAAATACACATTTTTTAATATATATTTCTTATATTATCAAGCATTTGTATAAAATAAAAAGTATTAAATCAAAATCAAACAACAGTATGGATAATGACACTGATCGAAATGTAGAATCTGAGATGTTTTCCCCGAGAGATATGATGGTTAGTTGGGACGGATTGAATACGAATCGGCAAACAAACGATGAAAATGGTGAAAAATTACCATTTTAAATTGCGAAATAGCCTCCTAAACTAAGTCCTTTGAAAAAGGGCGGAGAAAGCGCCAATCATAAACGACCTTCTTTAGGAATAGGGGCGGTTCGTGAGTAGTCGTGTAAACAAAATTACACAATTTTTAAATTAATATTATTTTAAACTAACTTTCTCTTCTTTCATATATATAGCCAGTCAATTGAATAAAAGATCGAAATTCTATGGATAATCAGCGCCTAAAACCAATCTCAGAGGAATTATGCCATCATAAATTGGGTTCAATGCATAAATAGCCATGATTGTGGAAAAAAACAAAATTGATGGAATTTTGAAAAGCAAAATTGAAAGAGTAAGAAAAATCAAAAAAGTGAATTATTATATATTTATATCTAAAATTGAAATTTATAGTATAAAAAAAATAAAAATAGTATTTAATTTTGCAAAATAATTTATTTAAAAATGCAAAGAGAGAAAATATTTTTATATAAAAAATTTTAAATTATAAGTAGATATTAAATATTTCATTTTATTTAAGGTCAAGCAACTGGGGAGAAGGCAAAAAATAAAAATATGATAAAACAAGCGTAAAGCGAAACAGAAGCTTTTAGAAAAAGACATTTGAGTAATAAACACCTACATATACTTAACGATCTGGCCACTTACTATGAAGATGCAAAATAGTCGAAATCAATCGCGCAAATTTTAAAAAGTTTGGGTCACTATTTCGATGAAACATGTAAAACGCAACAAATATATAATCTCCGAATTTTTAATAATTAATTTTTTCTTTGAATTTATAACAAAAAGTCGGAGCTCTTTTAGACCGAAGTTTCCACGTACTCCATCCGGGAAATGTGATTCCTGCCATTTCTAAAATTGTTGAATGCGGCGCAATCATATTTGCGTTTTTTTTTTACACCCAGTTTGTTGTGTTTGGATTTTATGAAGAAACTTTTTTCATTTTGTTAAATTTTTTACTTCTTGGCATTTTTTTGTGGCAATTTTTTTTGCGAATGAACACGGGGTATTTTTAGCAGGGAAAAGTGCAATAAAAACGGTAATTTTTCAAGATAAATAGAGAAAAAAAAAGTTCATATGATATATAATTGTTTAAAAATTAATAATTAGAGACAAAATCATCCAAAATTACAGAAAAAACATACTCTTAAACGACCTTGTAGGCGTAGCCGTTCTGATTTATCAACTTACGACAATGAGAGACTCGACAATAAACAAAATAATCAGCATTTTACTCATTTTTAAGTTCAAAATTTATTTTCAAAACCTGAAAGATTTGGAAGAAAGAATAAATTTCACAGGCGATAAGGTGTATATATGGAGTCTATGCAAACTGCTGGCTTCTTCTCTGTGTGTTTGTCATATCGTGGCGCTAGCTTACTATTTGGTCGCAGTTTTTGAAATTTAAATTCTGAAAGATGATTAAAACTGGCTACACATTCTCAATTTATAGTACGAACCTCCCTTTGTCATTTATTTAGAAAGCTATTATTGGGCTATTTCAAGTAAAAATAATTAATTCAAAAAAAAAAAATAAAAAAATAATAAAAAAATTTATAAAAAGCCGTGGCTCTTATCGGATCTAAAGGGCAGACAAAAGTGGAAACAGGCTTTTGCATTTTCACCTTGTTATGTAAATATAAGAACTATAAATTTTGATGATGATGATGATGATTATAAAACTTAAATTATAAGGCACTGTTGGATTTTTTGCGACGATCCTTTCCTCAGTATCGATGATTTGGGAAGCGAAAGAGCAAAAGCACAAATTTTTCAAACGTGACAAAGATGTGTTGACTACTTATTTCAGCATAAATAACATTTCGTCTGATTTGTAGGGTCAGCTGTAGAGTTATTTGCGTTATTAATATGGTAAAAAATGGCAAAGTAAATTTTCTCGATTTTTCACTTTTGTTTTGTTTTATTTATAGAGGGACACAAAGAAAAAACAACTAGCTCTGAATTCGAAGCTTTAATTGAAAGTTTCCCCAAAACTTTGCAAGACATGGTGAAATAGGAAAGATACAGTCACTTGATAAAGCAATTTGGAGTTTTTGAGGGCCATTTTAGTGACAATGCTAATAAACAGCTCGTTTTTGAGTTTTAAGAGCAGTATTATATGCCGAATGAAATAATTACTAGAGAGTAAATTACACATAAAAAAATTACTACGATTTTGTTAATTTTTAAAATTTTTAAATCAGAGGAGAACTTAACGAACCGAGATTGTACTTAATTTTAAGTGGAGAAGGTAGGGGTTTTTAATGAACTCAAAAATTTTTCTTTTCTTTGTTTAAATTTTTATTTTTTTATCCTTTTAGTCGAGATCTACCAAGAGACTGAAAAGAAATGTAATAAAATTAAAACCCTCCAAATGGGCCAGCACTTTGGATACTATTAATTCTTCACAAACTCCATTCCGCAGTATTCCGTTAAAAGTTCAAGAAACAAATTCACTTCTATACTGTGCATTTCGAGATAGAATTTCATAAAAATCATAAAGTAAAACCACCTAAATCAAAACGAAAAAAAGCAAATTTTAATTAATATCACTAATTTTTCAAGACAAAAAAACCAAGACTACGAGACCTTTTTAATGGTGCAAGAGGAGTTGAAATACAGAGGATTTTCGAACATTTTGAAACACAGGTGCTACATTTGCGAAAACACATATCACATCGAGCAAAAGTGCAATATGCTGAGCTATGCGCCGAACAAATACATGTATTTGCTGAAGCACAACTACAGCATCCCGACGACTGAAAGGAATGAGCACCGCAGAAAGCGATCGCATGGCGACAAATACCACTCAGTCCTGGATGTGCAGAATACAAAAATGAGATAGAAAATGTTTTTAAATAACGCAGACTATGACACACTGTAATACATAATAGCGATTCAAAACCATATCCAGCAAACACTATTGAGTTAAAATCTCTCAGAATTCAACACTTAAATGGAGTCGAGTGGAGGCAAGCGGACAGAAGTAACAAAAAGCAATTTAATGAAATGAAATAATAATATATAATAATTGCTATTAATAGGAAGGCCAGGGCTCTAAGCCACACGACTACTTAGGTGGAGATGGAGAAGATGGTGAAGATTTTGACGAATTTTACGATGACGATGATGATGACGACGATGACGAAGATGACGATTCGCAAATGACCTAAAGTGTCGAATCGAAAAGCAATTTGTCGCTGGGGTCTTCGCAGTCTCTGGGGAGTGATGCTAGTCCGAAGTCTTCGCAAAAGAAATCACCCAAAAAAATGGATGAAATTAACATGTCGAATAACGCCGAAAACAACAATAAAAGTCCTACTCTCCCCAGCAGGGCCTTATCGCCGAAAAAGAAATCCATGGTCCAACATTTCAATTTAACGAAAGCCCTCAAACGAGAGTCTGAAGAAACCTCTCCTTCGAAAACAAACTAAAATTCCCTATCACCTTCACAGCGTGTAAGGGAAAGAAAGACCACTCAGCACAGAAAAACCAAAATGACTGCACCGAACACGGAATAGTAATAATAGCAGCAGTAACTATATACTAAATCTTCGTAAATCAATATGAGTCCGAAAATATCAGAAAACAACCTAAACACGAATTTTTCTAATTTTATGGATCAAATTGATGACAAGAACAATAGTAGCAACAGTAAAAAGGGGGGCATTACTAAACTTCAACTATAAAAATTCTCAATTTCTAATAACTTCTGCGAAGAAAGTGACTAAGTGTAGCAAAATGTTGTGTTACCGAGGACACCCAAAAAAAAAGTCAAAAAAACATGTCTTAGAAATAAATTCAAACTCCCAAAGCCAATCAAAAAGTGCCCATTCAGCCTCTTGTTCCCACTACAAATGGACCTGTTTTCGGAGGCTTCATGAGCTTTTTGAAGCAGAAAAATCAAGTCCCTGAAACTCATGAAGAAATAAAAGAGGAAGAAAATGTGCAATAGTAAACAAATCACGAAGTGTCAAGAGAAAAAGAAACAAACGAAGAAAAGCAAACAAAACAACAACAACAAGAAGTTAAAAAACCTTCTTTCAATTTTAAACACATGAAAAAAGATAGTTGTACCTCAGGCAATTCCGGCAAAAGCAAAGTCTCAAACAAGAAATAATTAACGGAGAACGGATAGTTGCAGAAAAAAACCTAGTTTGTTCTAAAATTACTGAAGAAATAGGAAGAAAAGCCCAAAATAAACACTCTGGATGGGGCGATTGGCCTATTTAGAAAAAACGCACTGAACCCCAATTAGGAGCAATAAATAATCGCAAATGAAAAATAAAATACCCCAAAAAGCTAGCCAGCATGTTTTCAAGGAAGAAAATGGCTGAGGGAAATGCAGCTAGTAAGTAAAATTTTAGCAACATTGGAAATCTAAGATTCCTGCAAGGGGGAGCGGGGCTGTTTGAAATGAATAATAACAACAACAACAACAACAACAATATCAATAATAATAATGTTAGTAATAGCAGTAACAATCCGCAAGTCTAAAATCTTTTACTTGGTCTCATTTAACAGATGCAAAGCAATAGCAATAATAACGGTAGCAACAACAACAATAATAGTATTGCTGCTCAAAATTAATAAATTTAACTTGAAAATAGTGGTGTATTAAAATATAATATAATAATTTTTTTCTTGGATAATTTATATAAATTATATTATATTTTATTAAAATTAGAATGCGGGAAAAAATTGGAAAAACCTTCTCAATTTAACTAAATAAAAAAGCCAAAATAACCAAAGCAATCAGTAAGACCAATTAATGTAGGAAACTGTGAATTTTATTGCCACCCAGCCATAAGATATATAGTCTCAAGCATTACAATAAATCCTCAATGAAAACAACTTTTTACATAGATAAGGAAGAATTTTCTATTGATTTAGATACGGTAATCATATTAATTAGTTAGTTAAAATAAAATTTAAACTTTTTGGAATTTTTTTTTTTTTTCATAGCTGAAAAATTTCCGATTTTTCTTTATATACAACAATGCTGAATTCACGATTCCTGATTACAACAAAATTATAAAAATAATATGTAACAGTACCTTGCGGCTAAAAACCCGCAGTAATCGAAAAAATTAAAAAAAATGCTGAGTCTCGTCATGACGAAAAATAAAAATCTGTAACGAAAAAAAAAAATCTTTTAACCTATGAAACAAACACAAGAGAGCTAAATCAAAAATAAAACAAAGAATATTCAATTCCGCGATTACATGTTCTTATTAATAAAAACTTTTATTAAATTTCTTTAATAATTTTGAAAAAATTAAATCCCATCATTAAAATGGATTTATAATGATAATTATTTTTGTTTGTTTGTTTGTTTGTTTGTTTGTATTATTAATTTGTTTTAATGAATATATTGACAATTATAAGATAAATTTTGGTTAAACCTATTTTAATAACATTTATATATTTAAAGCTAAATTTCATTATTTAGTATATATATGCCTTAAATATTATAATAATAAATAAAGTGAAGATGATTAAAAATGATACTGTGGTTTTATAATAATTAATTATATATAGTGATTCTTGGGTTTTAATATCTCACACAAATTAATTTATAAAATAATAAATATTTAACTTATTAATTATAACATTTACTTTAAATAAATAAATAATTAAAAAAACTATACGCCAGCAAATAAACAAAAATAAAACAAAGTAGTTTGAACTATAAATAGTTTTTTTTATTAATTTATCATTGAAAAATTTGTATATTTATGTAAAGGCCTCCAAGAATTAATATGAATGGGCAAAATTTATCAAATCAAGAATAGCTCCCCTCATATTAAGGCATTTAAAACGATAAAACTTTAGAATTATCCGACTCAAGTCGAGGGATCAGTGGATTAAATTTAAATAATACGAGACATGAAGAAATTTAACTGCATGATTTAAATTTATAGCAGCAAAATTGCAGTCAAAATAAAGAGTCCAAAATTTTAAAAAGAAAAGATTCTCTTAAGTCTTTGATTAATCAGGGAACTCCTTCGAAAATCGATTAGCAAAGGCCTTAATCTTTATTTAAAAAGCCATAAAACTGGCACACGAAAAATGGAGAATTGCCCCTGCAAAAATCGCCGAAAATTTTTAAAAAGGCCAACTGTTCTCCAGGCCAAAGGGCTAGAGGCCAACCCAGTATTTAAAGCAAACTTAAACAGCCGAATTAGCAGGAAGAATTCGAGGAAGATGGCGATGAAGAACTATAATAAAATTAGGATTATGTGGAATCTCCCCTCCAGACAAGCAACTTTTCTCAAAGTCCAATTAAGACAATGTCAAACAGTCCCGAGTTCAACCCCATAAAATCATCACTGGGTTCCAGGCGGCCGGTTTTGGAAAAGAAAAAGAAAAAATAGACTAGTAATAGCGGTTTCACGAAAAAATACTCTCCAGGAAGAATGAATTCGTAATTCATTCAAAAAATTGGCAAAAACCAAATCGCCAACCAAAAAAGGAACTTCGATGAAGAAGACAATAGTTTGTAAATGTTTCAAGTGCATTTGAAGCTGCAAGAAAAGTTGGATTATCATATTTAAAGGGTATATATACAAGTGTTTTTCAGTTTAAATTTTATACTTATTTTTTTCTTCCAATTGTAAGGCGAGAGAACTCAATAAAACCCAGGCCATTAAGCGAATTGTTTAAAATTATCTAAACAATACAGAACACCGCAGATATAACAATCTGAACAGCAGACACTACGCAATAATTAACGACAGGTGTATTTTCACTCCGAATAAAACTCAAAACGTGAATTCACTCTATTCACAAATGAAGTTTTCTTGGTATTTCGACTATTTATATATATATAATTTATAACCCAATTTGAAACAAAATCAATAATGAAAATTTGCAGGGAATCCATGAAGTATAAAATCGCTCTTTTTTAAGACTCAAAAAAATTTAAGTGTTCCACCCTTTCCACTGGGTGCCCCTTGTAATTTACATTTTGGAAAGCTTTTTCATTATACTGTTACTCTATTTCTACACTATGTTCAGCTTTTTCAACTACTACGAACCGCTGTTCTATATATATCTGAATGCGATAACAATTCTGGTGTTCTTGGCCTCGATTACGATAAAGTTGAACACCGGGTTCTTTGACCAGGGTCTCGTGACTTATAACAGGCAAAAAATCATCGACAAATACAAGCAAGAAATCTTGATTTTCGACGCCATTGGTTTTTTCTCTGTCGTGTACCCACTCATCGTATAAAATAATTTTTTCTCCACGAAACTAATCTGCGTGTTCATAGGCCTCAAGTTCAAAGTATTCGGAAATAACATCGAAAAAATAGAAGAAAGGATCAATCTTACGGGTATTTATTTTTTTATTTTTTACAATCTTTTTTTTATTAAATTAATTAACTACTATTTGAAAGGTAATGTCGTTTATTTATGGACTCTACTTAAACTTATGGGGAAATCGCTGCTTTTGTGTCATGTTGTAGCCACTTTATACTTCTTTTTGGCTTTTGTTGAGCGTCATTATTTATAAGTAGATATGACTTGGATAGACGTTAAGGAAAAACAAGATGCGGGTTCTTTTGTTTAGTATATTGAAAGCTACTATTGGGTAAAAAAAAAATTATATTTTACGTTTTTATTTTTTAAATTTTAATTTTTATAATATTTTAGGCGCTGACAAGTAATAAATTAAAACTAGAATAATTTCTAAACTTGAAAATGAATTTATTTTTTTTATTTCAATTTATTTTTCAAGCCATCTGCCTTATAGGATCCAAAGGAGATACAGAATACGAAACGTTGTTCTGTATAGTGACTCTCATCTGTAATTTAAATTTTTCGTTATTTATATAATAAATTTCTTAAAATAAAGGTACGATAGGAGTTTTCGCGACCATTCTGTCTTAGGTTTCAATGGTGTGGCAATAAATGGAGGCCAAAATCAAGGAGTACAAAAAGGACAGAGGTTTGAAATAAAAAAATAAATTTCAATTTTTAAACATTGTTTTTTATTAATTTATTGACAGATATCATGGACACATTTTTCAGTTTGCACGACCTATCGAACGATTTGCAGGGCCAACTGCACAACTATTTGAAGTACTCGTACGAAGGCCACAACGAAAAAACCTCCAATATTTAATTCGAGCATCTGATGAAGAAATTTCCGGAGGCTCTGCAGACGATGGTGCGATAGGAAAGGTACAGTAAGGAAATTTCAAAATTTTCGCTCCTTACAAAAAATTTCAGTGAAAAGTCAATCAAACAGCTTATAAAAATAGTGCAAGAAGAGTACTTCATGCCAAATCAAATAATTTTCCAACGAGATCTCTATGAAGAGCCAAAGGTTTATTTGATTCTCAGTGGAGCAGGTATATAATTAGTTTTTTACATATAACTTAAAAACTGTCTTTTTGTTAGTCGAAATATATTAAGAAACGGGAGAAATTGACAGCATTTTGGCGACTCTTAAAGACGGAGAATACTTCGGTTAACATAATTTCTTTACTGATGGTATGCCTTATTTCAACGCCAGGAGTAAGAGTGACAGTTTCACCACGGTTTTAACGATTTCAAGATCTCAGTTTCTCAACATAATAAAGTAAAATAAATATTAATTTATATATAATAAATAAATTAAAAACATTTAAAAAGAAACCGCGAAGGTGACAAGGAAAAATTTTCTATTTTTAAAGACGAAATAACTTTTAATGGGAATTCGAAACTCCTTAGCTAAAACTGCCATATTTGTGACAGCAAACTACATAAGGAATCGAAATGTAACATGGTGCACTATCAGCCAAATATCATCCGGTTAATTAAAGTTTTAAATCACAATACGGATCAGGAAAGAAATCATGATTTCAAGCGTGAAAGACCGATTAAGAAACTGAAAGTTTTAAACGAATTGGACACTATTTCGGAAAGAATGTAGCATGTCCTGCAAACTCCCAGTCTCAGAAAGTATTTGAAAGGTAAATTAAAAAATCAATTTTTATTCAGAAAAAAATAAAAATTTCTATTTAGTCCTGCAAGAACACCAAAGGAAACTGATTCAAGAACAATACGAAAAATATTCGTACGAAAGTCTCGAAGATGAAGACTCCAGTGAATCAGAACATTCCTATTCGATTCAAAACCGTTCCTACGGCGAATACGATCATCGGAAAAGTGGGCAAATGTATTATGACAGCACAGGCATAGGTGTTGTTCCGCATCCGAGTATCATTAAAAACTCTCTGAAGAACTTCGACTCTTTGGGCGAAATTTACAGCACGAGCAAACCCGATTCGCAACAATATATCTAGCAGCAATAGCCTTATTCTGCACAGCAAGGCTTCAGCTACCATAACAACCCCAAGAATACGTAATCACCATCGTAAGCGAAAACACCTCGCACCATTCTTCGAATTCAAGTTTCGCTGAAAACAACAGCTGCAAAATCAACAACAACAACAAAATGAAAAACAAAAATCTCTTCCGAAAGCAACCTTCTTTGCCCAAAAATCCTTCTGGCAATGATAACTCGCACAATTTTGACAATGAAGAAAACGCCGCGAATAAAAACCAAAGGTCCTAGAGCGGCCACCAGAAAAAACAGTTCGACCTTAACCTGGCAGCGGGCGGCGAATTGCTGGAGCAACCGATTTTCAACTTGTCTTCCATGAGCATAATCGACCAGAATTCGCTTCAGAATTTGGACAATGATGAACACTTCGAACCCGACGATTTCTCCTCCAGTTAAATGACCTTCAAACCAATCAAAGTTAAAAAAAACCATGGAATTTCAAGTCTTGTCTCTCCCAAACATCTGAAATAACAACAATAATAACTCAAAAAACAACAAATTACGAAAAATTAACCTCCAAATGTAACCGCTTATTCCAGCGCCCTTCAAAGAAATCAAAATCTAAACAAACCCTAAATCCCCCTCGTTTAGTCCAAATTTAGAAGGGCTGACTCTCCTGAGTTCAAAAATCGATCTCCGAAATCGAACCACCATAGAAGCTCAACTTATTTTTAAAGTCCTGACATCAACTTAAACTTTAAGCAACCGGTTCCCTCTTTTCCCAAGTAAAAGGGAAGTCATCAAGCTAAATATATTCAAATTTCCAGCAAATCCGATATTCACAGTACGCATAGTCTTTTTGACGCGTAGAGTAGTAGCTCCACTTCGCAAAATAGAAAGTTCAAATTTTAGCTGAAAAAAGAAAAACGATAATCCAGTTTTAACAATCTCAATTTGGTAGGAGCAGGGTTGAGCAGAAAGTAACTTTTAGTTAATTTTGTTATTTTTAATTTTAATTCATTTTTTTGTTTTTAAATTCAGAATCTCTGAAACAAAAAACGCAAATAACGATCAGAGGAGTAGTTTCCATCAGGAGTTGAGGGGTGAACAGAAAAAAGACTTGCTAAAAGAAAAATTTGAATTAAAAAAATAAAAGCAGGAAGGCCAGGCTCTGCAGTCATTTCTTTAAGGAATAACAATTAACAAGTTTTTAAATCCTAACAGACCATCCTTTTAACAAAATCAAAATCAAGTAATAAAAATATACTTTTTCTCTTTTCATTAAAATTTCTTTTAAATTTTAGGCACAAATGCTCCAAACCCTATAGGAATTGCAAAAAAGCGCTATTGATAAAGATGAACTTCAGGCTTAGTAGTAAACAATGGTTAAATTGTTAATAAACTCTTAAATTCAAAATTTAGACGCAGACGAAAAAGTGGAGCAATTGTTTTTAGACAACTTTGACAGAGTAAATAACCAAATTTAATAAATAAAGACTTAAAATTCACTGATTATTTAAATTTTTTGTTTTTAGATGCAGATCTACAAGTACTATTTCCCTCACAATAACTTCACAAATTGCATTAATGATTACAGAAGATATCAACTCCATAAAAAAAATACAAGAAAAAATTTTTAAAAGAGAATGAAAAAAGCCATGATGATTAACCAGATTTGCTCCTCTCCCAAATAAAAGAAAAAACATTAATGAATTATTTGAATTAAAAAAATTTTCGTAAATATATATAATTGTAATTATGATATTAACTATAAAATTTAAATATACATTTTTCCATTCAAATATTATTATTGTTTATCAGTATAAATTCATTTTTAACTAAAAAAAATGAAAACTTTTGCAAAACTGAAATTTAAAAATCTGAATAAATATTCTAGTTAACATAAAATTTATATTAAAAAAATAAGAAAATAATCATAATAATAATAATTGGAAAAAGTGTTTTATTTTTTGTCAAAAACAAATAAAAAATCAATCATTCGTTGTTTGGAGTGTGAAATGCCGGAGAAGTATAAGAACTTTTTTTACTGTCTTATTACTAGTGATTGTTTTCGTTTTAATTCGAGCCTTCCTAATTATTATTTGCATATTTGAACACTCTCATTTTCCAGTCATTTAAGGCTTGTTACTGCTTAGGATCAATAGATTCGTTGTACTTTTGTAACGAATTTACTTCATCTTCTCCAGCCATGAAATGTCCACCATTATTAGTCGTAGAGTTTTGTAAACTAAATTGAGAAACATTGTCAACATTGTCCAAAATATAGCGATCAGAGCTTAGCGAGTCTTGGTATTTCATCTGAGAAATGCTTCTTTTTGCCCTCATTAAGCTGTTATCGCTGTTGTCTTTTTTCAACTCGTATTTTTTTACTGCTAAAGGTACATTTAAAACTGTTGTTCCGGGAGTTGGAAAATCTATTATTACGTCATTTAACTGAAATCAAGGTTTTCTTGCTTCTGTTTATTATTGTCATTACTATACTCTAGACCACCTCTTTCGTTACTATGAGCATTGTTAAAATTGCTGCTGATTTCATTTTAATTTTACATTTTTACTTAGCTTTCATTGTTATTGTTGTGGTTGTTGTAAAATGATTGCTATTTCTCATTTAACAAACATCTAAAAATATGATATATATTGTAAGTAAGTAAAAAATGTTAACAAAATAAATAATGCAAAATTACTTTTGTAATTCTAATATTTTATTTTAACAATTTTCTATGTTGGCTCTAATTTTGCTTTCCTTTTCTTTGATCAAGGCCATTTCGCTGTCCAAAACCTGCAATTTCACTACTTTGCTGTACTTATCTTCTTCAATGTTGGGAAGCAATTTGTCCGTCCTTGCGTATTCTTTTTCCATTTAAATCCTGATTTTCAACACCTCCCCGACCATAAATTCCGACCTTTCTTTCTCTTCTTTCAATTTTTGAATTTCATTTTCCAAATCTCCGGGCCCCATCTGTTCCTACTATTGCGAAACGAAATGCGAATTTTGCTTATTTTACTGCTGCTCCCTGTTCCCTTCCTTATTATTGTAAAAGTTCGCAGACGCCGAAGAAATGGCTGCAGGAATCGGCGTTTCCTTCGAAAGCGAAGAAGAAGAGTGAGAACTCCTTTCCCTCAACTTTGCTTAGAATCGGTCATACATATAGTCCTGTGCAGCAGAAAGGGCCTTTTTTTTTTCGCTACTTGAAAAACTCTATCTGTTTTCAATAATATGAATTTCTTTTCCTTCCAGACTCTGCTAAAACTCGTTATTTCTCAATTAAATTGCTTCTTCTTCTCTTTCGTTTTTTTTGAATTTTTAATTCGCTGAAGCACTTGCCGAACCTTACTGTAGATTGTAAATATTCGTTTTATAATTCGAATAATTCACCGGCAGTCGATGATAATTGTTTTTTTTCACACTGCTAGACGAATGTGAACCCAATTTTGTATCAGAAGGGGGCATTTCCGTTTGCAAAGGTATATTATTTTAGTTAGCAAAATTTACATTTCTCGGTTCCTTTTAAAAATTCTATCTTTTTTCTTCCTATTTTTGCAATTTATCCACCAACTACTTCCCTTCTACCAAATACGGCTTTGCCAAATACTCTTCGTTTCTCTCTAAATATTGTTGTTATTGTTGTTGTTATTGTTGTTGTTATTGCTGTTATTGTTGTTGTTATTATTGTCTATTGGAAAAATCTGAATATATTCTTTCCCTTTCTGGCGTGGCTTCCGTTTTCTATCGATAATCTAAATTGATGTTTTGTTTCTACACATGATGTTCGGTATACCTATTTGCACTCAAACTCCCAGTTAAATATTATTATTATTATTTGCTTTATTTATCTTAATTTTTCTCCCAATTATCTATATTGATATTGTTTTTCATATCTAACTGCAAATCTTAGCTATTTGCCAATTTATCATCCAGCTAACTCCTGTTCTTAAAGGTCTTTTGCTCAGATAAAAAACGAATTTCCTACAGTTCAGAGTCTTTTTTCTGCACCTTAAACTGCAACTCTCTAATCGCTAAATTTTTTTCCCAATTATAAGTTCCTACTCCCTCATTTAATTCAATAACGACTTTTTCTAATAGTCCCTCTCGTCTATTTCCAATTTCAAATTTTTTATCGTGGTTTCCTACTTTCTTACAATTTCAGTTTCCTTTATTTCTCTTTCCTTCGCCTTCTCCTCCTGCAGTTATTCTATATTGTGTTTCAGTCGTTTTTGCACATTTCCCAAATAATCAAATTCTCTCTTTAAATACTCTAAATTTTCTTCCTTTTCATTGATTTCTCGATTTAAATCCGCCAATTTTCTAATTATAACAAATTTGTTTTTTTGCTAATAATTTTTATTAAAGATTTTTTACCCCTAATTTTCCTCCAATATTTAAATAGTTTCTAAATTTTTTTTGTGATAGAAATCGTCTTCCCTGTCCTATTGTTGCTTCTTTAATTGCTGCAAATCTGCTTAATTTTATAGCTCTTCATACCGAAGAGCCTTCAACTTATTGTATTTCAACATAAAAACATCATTTTCTTCTTTCAAAAACCTTATTTGCTTTTTAGCTTCCTGATATTTTTTGTGGTATTTTTGCTTTTTTTCAGATATTATATCAATTCTCTCCGCAAAAGTCTTTTAATTTAATAAAATTTCTTTAACTCTCCCTTTTTATATTATATTTTTATACCTCAAATGTTTTGAGCACTTCTGATCGTATTCCACACTTGCATTTTAACACCAATTCATAAACATTTCCAGGGTGGATTTATGCAGAATCAATATTACTTCTATCTGTATATCGAATTTTACTATTGTCCAGTCTACCTTACTGAAGCTACTGCATTTTCTGGATTTAACTTTACTATTGCTATTGTATGTAGAAGTCTCCTTAATCTCTGGTTCCGGATTTATGCAAGGAAACCGATTTTCTTTCTAAAAAATATGTAATTTTAAATAATTATATAATAATATTGGTGCTCGTTTTTTAAATTTAATTTTGTATTCAATTTTTCTTGTAAATCTTTACATTTGGGTATTTTGGAATTGCTTAAGAAATCTTTGCTCCATTAATCATTCGTACTTTTATGATTAAAATTAATTGAGTTATTTCTAATCATAATAATATTAACTATTATTATATGTTCAATGATTGATGGTATTTTATATTTTAGTAATAGAATATTTTATAGTTTAATATTTGTTTTCTTCTTTGCTTATTAGATTAACTTTGTTGTTTTTTTAACTGTATTTTATTAGTGTTTTATTGCTTAATTATTCAATTAGTGTTGAAAAAATTACATTTTATTTATTTAATTAATTAATAAATTACTTATTTTAATAATAATAATTGGTTATTAAAATTATTTTCTAATCAAACTATAAATAACTCACTTTAAAATTATATTATTATTATTTTTATAGTCATTGCTTTTTTTATAAAATTTCAAATTAATATTACAATATTTATAAATAAATAAAATTTTTAAATATTAGTTTCATAAAAGTTTTTTTTAAATAAATAAATAAATAAATTATGAAATTAATAAAAATTATAAAAAATAAACAATTAAGAATTTTTTATATTTACTATAATTAATTAATAAAAACTGTTAAAAAATAATAAAAACATATTAGATAAATAAGTAAACTTAAAACAGTATTATATACCTAATTAGATTAGTTATTCAAAAATTAATTATAAAATTTGAATTATTTATTTTATTTTCAATTAAATAAATTGACTTAACTACTAAATTAAAAAGCTGTTTAATATATTATTTTTGATAAAAAACATTCCTAATTAAGTAATCTATCAAACAAAATAACACTCTATATTTTTAATTAGCGAAATACATATAAAAAAGAAAAAATAAATAAAAGTCTTCCTTAAATTCGATAATATAATTATAAAAAAAGTAATTTTTCAGACTTATTTTGAACAAACAGAACACAAATTCATAACAACTGTTTCCTATAAAATTTTAATCAAAAATCAACTGCAAAAAAAAAAAAAATATGTTAAAAAATAATTTTGTTTCCGCTTCGCAAAAAGAAAATTGTCCAGATGAATCTAATTGGAGTAACTCTAATAGCGTAAAAAATGAACTAAAAATACCCCCCAGGTCTCAATAGTAGCAATAGTTTTAGCAATAATAATAACACCATAATTCCAATTTGCAAGATGTCACAAACACTTTGAGAAGCGGCAAAAATTCGGTTGCCTAAAGTTGTGACGGGTCAATTAACTTTAAATTGAATTCTCATGTTTAAGACCTCTATACAGATGTTAAAAAAAAATTAGATAATGTAAACAGACCATAAAAAAAATTTAATTTACAAAATATATAAATAATTTTTAATAAAAAGGGATCCATTGAATATTTAAAATAACATATTTCTCTCGATAATGATAAAGAAATTCTAAAATTGAACCCCATTTAACTGATTCAAAACCTTAAAGTTATTTTTAATCATGTAATCAAAGCTAAAACAGATGTGGAAGAAATTCTCGAAAAAAAAATGAAAATGAATGTTCGGATTACGAACAAATGCTTCAAAAATTGGAGGCAGAAGTCCGACAACATATTAGAGTAAACATATCTAAGATTTTGAAATTCTTATCATGTTAGTTATAAAAATATTTAAAATATAGATTGAACAGCAACTCAAACTATATGCAGAAAATACTCAGCAAAAATTAGAAGATGCCTTAAAAGAAAAGCAAGAAGTTGACGAATAGTTCGCTTAATTTAAAAAGAAATACGAAGTATACAACAATTAATTTTCTCTTTCTTTTGTTTATTTACTATAGTTTTTGTTACTTTTTTGGCGTTTTCTTTAATTAATCTTTTTTTTTTTCGATTATTGCAGGAATGCAAAGGTTTGAATATTCAGTTGGTGGAACAGAAAAAAATAAAAGACCAAGAAAACGAACTATTAAAAATTAAAATAA
The DNA here is from genome assembly GCA_037039885.1 of Miamiensis avidus. Lineage (NCBI taxonomy): Eukaryota > Ciliophora > Oligohymenophorea > Philasterida > Glauconematidae > Miamiensis > Miamiensis avidus. The sequence continues at coordinate 32,919 of JAWVGU010000090.1, forward strand.
AGCAACAAAAACAAGTAGAAGATGAAGAGCAAAATCCGATTGCAAATAATAACATAATTGCCAACATGAACAGTGTTAATTTTGACAGCACAACGCAATTTAAAAAACAATCGACAGCGAATAACATCAATGAATACGGAACACAAAACCATCATTCTATTCAGTCCAAAATCCATGAACAGCAGGCGCACCATTAGGACTTAAGAAAATCTGTTGAAGATAGAATCAAGTAAGTCAAATATTCTTCAAATGAATAATTCAATTCTTAAACAAGCCAAGGAAGTAACTAATTAAGTGCCATTTATTTATATTATTTTAATTCTGTATCTTTATGAAAAGCAAAAGCGAAAAGATCTGTGACTACTGTGCATAATTACAATAATAATAATCATAAACCGAATTAAATAGACCCGAAAAGCAACAAACACGATTCCAAAAGCAATTATAATGATGAGTAACTCTCTTTCAACAAACAAGACAAAAAAACAAATGAATACTAAAGCTCAAATAAAAGTACAAATTAAGAGCAACTTTATACTAAGTAGTATATAAAAAATAGTGTTAAGGGGTATGAGTATTATGATTTTAATTTATTTATTTGAAAATTAAAAATTTGTTAAATAATTAAAAGATTTGAAGATAAGTTAAGAAAGAGTCTTGAAAAATATAAACCCCAAAGCAACGGTATTGAGAGTCAAACGGATAAGGTAAATACATATTATTTAATATAATTTCATGCCTTGATGATATTATATATATCTTTTATATATTAACTAGAGAGGATGCTCTAATGTGGGAGGCTCTAAATCAATTCAATCTGGATCTCTGAACAATACTTCATCTATAAACTCTAAGCACCTTTTAAATCAACAGCAGCAATAGCAAAATTCTCTTCAGTAAGAAGACCGGATTAAAATTCACCATTCTTCTTCTTAAAATATAAGAAAAATCCCCATTTAATAGAACTAGCATTAAAACTAGCAATAATATCAATAACACACTCAAAACAATAAATAGTAATAGTATGGCAAATAAACTTCTCAAGCTATAAATTAATAATAAAAACTTACTCAAACTTAAGCATCATTGCATCAATAAATTGCTCACAAATCGCAATAAAATTAAACACAAAGGGTGCAAGGCATAAGTAGTATTCAATAATAATAAATGATAATCTAACAATAATAACAGTAGCAGCAGCAATTATAAACTCAACAATCAATTACTCAAAAATCGACTGTTTCCTCTTAAAAGGAATACCTAGATTCAGAGAGAATTAAAAATTTAACAAAAAAAATCACTGAAATGCAAAACAACATATCCCAGCGACAACACCACCAATAATCCGTAAATAATCACGAAAGACCCCATGTGTCTTCTGCCTTAGATAATCACTCTAAAACGAGCCAATATAATCATGGAAAGTCAGGAGGTGTCACAAGTAGAGAAAGAATTTACTCTCACCACAATACATCAAATACTAATAAGTCTAGTTTGAATGCCACCTAGGTAAGATTAGAAAATGAATACTTTTTATTTAAAATTATTTCATTTATTGGATTTTATACTATAGAGATCAGTGACTGGTATGCTGGGAAATTAAGCTCTTAATAATACAAATGCTTTGGCCCATCATTAATAAAATTTATATAATCCTTAAATTAACCCTCATGAATAACAATAATAAATGTAGAGTAGAGGGATAGAAAACAGAAGTATTAGTGCTGATGGATAAAGTAAAAGTCTTCAAATGCTGAGAATGAAAAATGTGATGGATTCTGGAATTCAAAGCAACTAACAACTAAAAAACTATAACAAAATTGTTTCTAACTACACTTAAAAATTCAACAAACAATGAAGAAAAATTATTATTACAATTATTTATATAAATAACTATTTAAGTTATAAAAATTATTTTTATTTTTTTTTTTTCTAATAATAAAAAATTTATTATATATTATTAAAATCTCTATCTTAATATATTTAATATACATGTCAATAATAGTATTTCAGTTTAATTATTTATAATTTTTTTATAAATATTTTGTTTATATGATTTTATTCTATTTGTAAATTATTTATGCATTTTTTTTTTTTGGGTAATTAATATATCAAATAGTAAACGTGCCTTAATAACAATTTGTAAAAATTTAATCAGCTTTAATCATAAGTTCATTCATTCACTTACTTACTCTCTCCATCATGATTTATTTCTTATTGTAGTAAACACTTAAAAATAAATTCAATAGAAATTTAATATTATTTAATATAATAATAAATAAAAAAAACCAATCTCTAATCATTCAATCAATAAATCAAAACTTTAATAAAAAATAAAAAAAATGATAGATCCCAATTTACTTACAAGTCTTGAAAATCCAGCTATAACAACTGAAAAATTATTCGAAAAATACCAATATCATGAAATTCAAGATACTGTAAAGGAAGTTTAAAAAAACATTGTCGAAAAAAATAATGAATTGAAATAAATTTTCAGCAACAAATACTTAGATCTCCTCAACTGCTCGGATTTAATACAAAAAATTGTTGAATATTCAAATAATATATCAGAAGCCTCAGAAAAGCCAAAAGTCACTTTTGAAACACTTTTTTAAAAAGTATTAAGTAATGAAGAATTAGAAAGCCAGGAAGAAAAGGAAAAACAAGAATTCAACAATGAGAATTAAAATATCAAAAAACCCCTAGGTATACAAGCTATATTTATAATTTTTGATAAATTAAAATAAAAAGTATATTTTTCATCAAATAAAAAATAAGAGAACTAGAATTAAGGTGAATAAGATGATCAAGAAAGCTTTGAAACTGAAATATTTGAATAAGTATAGTCTGCTTAGTAAATAATGGAAAATGGAATTTTCTGCATCCCCTTATCACTCTACAAAATTTTGAATGACCAAACAGAGCAATTTGCTTAATAAATTAGACCATGTCTTGACGCTGAATTATAAGAGTGCGCGTAAAAATAAAAAATATATCATTTTTTGTTAGATAATTATTACTGCAATAAACTAACCAAAATTTATATTTTTAAGATAATATTTAAATGAATTTTCTATCGAAGTTCTTAACACTTCTTTAGAAAACCTTAAGCACAAACAAGACGTCATAATAACAGTTTACAACTTTTTGAGACTAAAAATATTAAATAATCAGACTCATCATTTGAAAATGACAAGACTTTTTTAAGTCAAAGAAGTTAAATAATAGCTCAATTCTTTAACGAAAGAAGTTAAAGCTAATGAAAATCCTGCAATAATTTCAGATTTAAATACAAAAATAAGAATTTTAAAGATTGCTTTTCAAACTTTTTTCCAAATTCAGCTAAAAAACTTACTAGAATTATCAAATATTAATGCATTTTTGCAATTCTTTGAAGATTTTTACGAAATTGTTCGAATATGTCAGGAAAAAAATAGCTTTATTTCCCTAATCCAGTCAGCTGACTATTTATTCCACGCAGAATCTTCTTCTTATATGTCAATTCACAAAATATAAAATTAAAACTTATTGCAATAGTTTTTCGTTCACGAGGAGTTGGTTTCAGACTTGCTGAAAAGCAATTTATAAATTTCACAAAGTTAATATGAACAGGAAAATGAGCTCATTCGACAAGAAATTTTGCAATTTATTCACTAAGTTTACAAGACCTAATTTTCTCAACTAAACACAGTCATAAATAAGATTGTGATTCAAAAAACGGCGACAACTTCCGTAAAAGCGACTAATAACGGGGGCTAGAAATTTGAAATTTATTTCAATCACTCTTTCTACCAACATATGTTGTTCGATGAAAAAAACATTTAAATGATTAACAACTTCCAATCTATCTTGCACAGCATCTATCCAGAAGACAGGGAAATTGAAAGCATTAATATAAGGTCCAGTCTGTAAAATTTGTGGAAATAATATTATGAATCCTAAATAAATTTGAGTCTTAAAGAATTAAACTTAGCCAATTTATTGAATTCGTTTTCCGAGGTGTTTAAAGAAAAATGCATGAAAACTGGAGCCGTAAAAGTAAAAAATAATTCAATTTTTAAAATTTGTAACTATTTATCATTATTATAAATTTAAAAAAAAAAGCCTTATTAAGCTGTAAATTGGCATAATGAAATCCATAAAAAAGTAGGAACATTTAAGCAATAGGTTGCGCAAGTCGAAAAAGTTTTAAATGAAATTTTTAACATAGAAGAATATCACAAATAAGCATATGGCTTTGAAAACATGAAGGAATATCTTATAGAAAATTTAAAATCAGAAATTAAATAATTTTATCTTCAATATTAAGAAATAGTGGAAAAAATTAAGTCATATTAAAAAGGAAAGTTGCTTTATCAAGCCACTTTTTTGCTTAATTTACTTTCGGAACAATATTTTAAACTCTTATTTGCATTACCTATTTTTGAAACTCTTTTATTAACTGAGTAGTTAAATTCTCTACTTTAGCCTTAGATTCAATAATAAAAAATCACAGAAGCTTTAAAAATATATTAAAATTAAGTAGGCAATGATTACTAAAAAGGAAAATTAGCATATTTTTCAGATATATCATAGCAATAAAATATTAACGAACTTTAAAAATAAAATAATACCGTTTTTTTGAAAATAATTCATTTCTACGATAAATTAGTATCGAGATTTAATAATAACATGACTTACATAACTAAACAAATTATGTAGGATATTATAAATTAGTTAATTAGTTAAATTTTTTAAGTTAATTCCGATGAAAATGATAATAATGAATAAACGATTTAACTTCAAAATTTCTACAAATATTTATTTAAATTGTCTAATGAAACATAAGCGAAAAATAGAGATGAAACTATAGTTATCTTGCAAAATAAAATAGAGTTTTTAGCATAAAATTTGCTTTTCTATTTAGAAATTCCACTTCACATAGAGTAAAAACAAAAACTATAATAAAGATAATAAAACTTTTAAGGATTGAAAAATGTATAATTCTACCCTATTTAAGATAATATTCCTAAATTTTTTGTTATGCCAGAAAAAATACCCTTTATAAATTAAACTCAATAATCTATTAAATAAAACTCTGCAAATACTATAAATAACAATAATAGCAATATAAAAAATGGAAATATGCCGCAATAAAATATCAATTATTAACAAATAAAGTGGTAGCAATAAGCTAATTTAGCAAAAGAAAAATTAGAAATTGAAACTGCTCAAATTAAAGAAAAAGCTAAATTACTGGTAGAAGGAATGTAGGGAAAGCTTTCTTCTTTTCAAAGTTTTAAAGATATTAAAGATAAAACATCTGCATTTTCAAAAATGTTTGGTACTTTTACAAATACCAGCAATAATACTAAATGAATAAAATAAAATAATTATTTATTTAATTTTTTTTTTTATATTTTCATTTATTATTAAATTTAAAGTTTTCAATTATTTTCATATATCTTAATTTTATTTCGTTTTTTATTTTTTTAATTTATATTTTTTTGTAATTATTTTTTTTACTTTTGCGGAATAAAATAACAAATTAATAAATTTACCCATAATATAAAAAATTAAATGTGATTATTGTGTATAAGAATATATAAACATTTAATATAAAAAACTGATGACAAATTTCACATTCGCAGTGACTCCCACGACAAGCGGATCCATTAAGTTGGTGCTTTATGGGTGCTTAAACTTCCTTAGATGTCTGAATTATATTACTATATTATTATATAAATTCTATAAATTTTTATTTTTTTATCCTCCACTATTCAATTATTAATTTATATTATTAAATAAGGAATATCTCAATCCAATTAAAAAATTCTATGTATGTAAACATGATTAAAATTCCATAAAATAATCAATTAAATTAACAAACTAATAGTAATAGATAATATATTATAAAGAATATTTTTGAAATTTATAAAATTTAATATCTGCTATCTATTAAACTATTACATTCATATTATTCGTAAATTTAATTATCAGTAAAATTTAATATTTATATTATTTCTTCTATTATCGTAATAAAACATATGATTATTTAAAATTTAGCATAATCGATTTAAAGTAAAAACAATTTTTTTTTTTCCAATTCGGAAAAAAATTCTGATAAAAAGCATATAATCAATTTCTATTCTTGAAATATTTATTAAGTGTGAAATAAATACTTTTGTATACATATAAATAATACAATATATAGTTATAATATTCTAAAAGTTCAGTGATATTTTGTAAATTTATTGATATTTAATTCTAAACTATTATTCTCAATTTCTCAATAATAACAGTATATATTAATATTGTTTTACTAAGCAAAAAAAAAAATTCCTAAAGAATCATATTAAAATAAAAAGTTGATTTTTAACCTATACATTTTTCACCATATAGATAAGTATTTTTAATGTAATTTAAATTAAATAATGTAGAAAATGTTGACTTATAAATTAATATATATTAAAATATTATAAATTATTTTAGGATATAATTTTCATATATTTTTTAGTATATAAAGTAGTATAAACATTTAATGAGTAAGGTGGCTATAATTTCTCCAATTCCATATTTTTTCAACAGAAAGTAAGTTATAATAAATTGTTAGAGAATATTTTTATAATTGTTCAGTAAATTTTATTTATTTAACAATTATTTTATGGTTCATTTCAAATATGAACAGCTTTTATGGTATTATTAGAATTTAATTATGTCATTTGTTAACTAATCGAGGATTCTCTAACTAAAGTTTTTGAAATTGATTTGCACCTACTATTAGGACTTTTCCCAACTTTATATTTTTCAGTTAATGTTTAAATGTCTTTTTACAGCATAGAGAAGTTAAAGCTTAACATGGGGAAATATTCTTCAAAAACTTCATCATTGCACATGGAAATTAGAGTTTCTTGTAAAACACCTTCATTTATCATAAAAATAGATTCCAAATCTCTCATTGAATAAGGATTTGAAGAATTTCCGAAGGTAGAAGAGGATTTTCTCAATTTATTTATTACATTTAAATTTTTGGAAATTTACTTTTCATAAGCCAATAGCTTTTTAATTTTACTTTTTTATTATTCAGGAATCAATTTTAAATCTCCAATAAGACCGCAATATTCAGAAAGTTGGTTAAAAATGTTTAAAATTTCCTAATTGGCTTGCAATTCTAAAGAGGCGCATGTTATATTTTATAGCGCGGCAGGAACACACAGTGTTGTTGAACTAATATTTTATTGCTATGATAACTTTTTAACTTCTTTTCTTTATAATTTTTATGGTTCTCCACTATTTTCTCTCTTTTTTTGTGAGAAATGGATTTTGCGCTACAGCATTGGGCTCCCATTATTTTTTTTTCTTTTTTATTTGTAATTATATTAATATTTGTAAATTTTTTAATTTTAATCGTTTTTAAGTATTAATTTATTCTATAAATAAATAAGTATGAATAGTATTATGAGAAGATTGGTAGTGAAATTTAATTTCAATTATTCATAAGAGACTTTTAAACTATATATGAAATAAGTAAGTAAAATCACTGAATTATATAGAATTCTTATTGCACTCATAATTTTAGATAGGTATATCACTCTAATAAATTAATATATATGTATAATAGTAGTCCAAATTAATTTAAATATTTTATATATATTTATTCGATACAAAAAAAAAAGATCTCTATAAATTCAAAGTAAAGTGAGTTGGGACCTAACTTTTAATGCTTATTTTAATTTTAAAAAGTAGTAATTACTTTTAATACCATTGTTGATAGTTAACAATAGACAAAAAAAACTAATTTTAAAAATGAATTCCTTATATTAAAAATAATTTATAAAATATATTGATTATTTTAAGCTTGATAAAATTATTATTTTATTATATTCAAGAATATAAAAATCAAAGGTGACAGTAAAAATTAAATAATTACTGATTGCTATATTTTAACATTGGAATTATATATTATTAACTTAATATAGAAGACATACTAGAAAGAAAATTATATATTAAAAATGAAATTGGTTTATTTAATTGGTATAATTCTATTAATTTGATATAAAATTGTAAATTTAGAGATATTCACCTTTTTTTACATTTTTAAAAAATTTTACAAATTATTAAATGTCTTATTATATAAATTTTGTTTCGAAATATATTTCTTTTTACTATTTAATGGTTTGTATTAAATAATTATTTATATGTTAAGTAGTTGTTATAATAAATATATAAATTAAGTAAGAAAATATAATATTTATAGATAAATAATTTTTACTATTCCCTTACTTATTTTTAGGATTATTACATAAAAATAAATATATATTATATCAAAAAGATAATTAATTTATTATATAAAATATATGATTGCATTTATATTATTAAATATGGTGATTTTGATTGGCAATTATTATTAATAATACCTTTATAAGATAACTATTATATTTTAATACTATATTCAAGAAAAAACTCTTAAATAATGAGAAAAAATATGAAATTATTTAATTTAAATATATATGTCGTATATAAAAGGACTAAACATACATTTTAAGAGAAATCAAATTAATATTTTGAAATTTTATTAAACATTGGTTTAGTGTTTTTATGGTTTACACATGTAATTTATAAATATTTAGTGAAAGTTAATTTAATTAGTAATATAAACTATATTACATGAGTTAGTATTTTAAAGGGGTTACTTAAAGCTAATCACATATTACAATCACACCCTTTTTTAGTATTATATAATAGTTATTTTAAGAAAAATATGATAAATTTATTTTATAAAAATATGATAAAAAATGTAAAATTCCATCATAAAAACCCTTTAAAACCCACCCATGTCATTTTTTTCATACATTATGTCTTTTATAAACCATATTATCCTAGAATGGCATCTTTATTCTAAATCAGTATGATTCTATATAGAATGTTTTATAAAATATGAAGTATATATAATAAAAATCCAAAATTTAATCAAATTTTTATAAAAAATATCCTAAATGACATTAATGGAATCCTTTTTGATGTTTTAGAATAAGATTTTCAAATTTTCTGTTAAATTATTCGATCGAATTATTGCAATATTGATCGATATTTTTACCGGGGTCTAGTTCTGATAGAAAAAGTAAAGTTCAAGTAGTAAGAAGGGCAAATTTGAACTTTTTGTGATGATTTACTCTAGGTGGTAGTTTTTTATTTTTTAAAATTTGTAGATTTAAAATCATTATGCACTTGACAATTTTTGTTATTTTTTGTTCTTATGTTTATTGTTAAGCCGAATTAATTGGAGACTTTCTCGGTAAATAGTTACTGTATAATTCACTATAAAAAAAATATTTTTTAAAATTTAACAAATGTAGAATAATTTTAAAAAAATTTAAAAAGAAAAATAAATTTTTAAAAAATTTTAAACAGTTTTATATAATTTTTTTGAAATTTTTGATGCATTTTCCGTATAAAAAATGGAAATTTAAACCCACAGGACAGGAAGTGGTTTGAATTAATTCCTGGGAGGATGTCACGCAGGAAAGAAATTTTCAAACCAAACATCAAATATTAATTATATTTAATTAATTAATCTATAAATATTAATATTTTTTAAAAGCGCTTAAGATTTTCTATTTGAATTACCATCACTTATATTTATCCAACCTGTTGTCCATATTTAACTTTTTTAGAGTTGATAAGCGATGAGATTTCCCAAAATTCTTATAATTAATTAATAATTTTTTCATTTTTTTTTTACAAAATTTTTCAAAAAAATAAAAAAACACTAACTTTTTCTTTACCAAATGGCTAGAACCAAATAAACCGCAAGAAAATCAACCGGATCAAAAGCTCCCAGAAAACACATCGCCACAAAAGTAAAATAAATATATATAAAAAAAAATTCTAACCAATTAAAATTAAAATTTTTAAAATGAATAAAAATAATTTTTTTACATTTTTTTTTCTACATTTCTAATTTACGTATTTTTATTCTCCATTTTTATATTTCTTTCCTTTACTAATCTAATGTTATGTATACATACACATAAATTAAAACAACTTTAATTAACTCCTTAATTAATTAAATTATTAAATTTCTAAATAGTAAAGTAAAAGAATAAACAATAAACTTATATATTATAAAAACAAAACAAAATAAATTTGAACTAATATTATATACAATTCTAAACAATAAATTTTTAAACTAGGCCGCCAGAAAATCCGCCCCCCTCAGTGGAGGAGTCAAAAAACCCCACAAATTCAGACCCGGAACCGTCGCTTTGAGAGAAATTAGAAGATATCAAAAAACCGTAAGAATTAATAATATACAAATGAATGAAATGGATGGAAGATCAATTCATTTACCAATAAAGAATCATTGCTAAATAATTTTATATTTAAATAGACTGACTTATTGATCAGAAAACTCCCCTTCTAAAGATTCGTTAGAGAAATCGCTACTGAATTCAAATCTGATATTAGATTCCAATCCCAAGCTATTTTGGCTTTACAAGAAGTAATTATACACACACATATAACATATATATATTAATAAATAAAATATGAATAATAAAAAAACTTTATTAGGCTGCTGAAGCTTACTTAGTTGGATTATTCGAAGATACTAACTTATGTGCCATCCATGCTAAAAGAGTTACCATTATGACCAAGGACTTACACCTTGCCAGAAGAATCAGAGGAGAAAGATTCTGAGTCTATAATTTTAGCAACATAGCGTTATCAACTTATAATAATATTGATAATAACTAAGCGAATCATAAAATTCTTAACCAAATACCCTTTGTTTAACTTATAAATTATACATATACATAAACAAATGTGATAAATATATAAATTAGTTTTATTATTTAGTACTCTTTTGTGTATTTAATATTATATCCTTATAAAAATATAATAATATAAATAAAATAAAAACTTAGTTATTACTTGTAAAATAGCTGTTTCTTCATATTAAATAAATTGAATCTCACTTAAAATTTACTTTCATTCTATTCAAACCGGATCATATTATTATTACATTAAATTAAAAATACTTATTCAGTTGAAAAATCAACCCTTCACTATTTTTATCAATTTGTTAGATTTAATTATGTTAACTATACTAAATATAGAAATTTAAAATATGACAGATTAATTTTTATATAAATTAACCATTTTATTATATTATTTGCAAGAAAATAATGTTTTATAATTTCAGTTTATAATTTCTTATGGTTTTAGTTAAAACAGGTATATTTTGAATATGAATACATTTTTTGTTTTTAATAGGTTTTATTGTAATATAAATAACACTAAATAATCAATAATAAAATTGAATAAATATTTTCATAACAATTATTATATAGATATGATTATGGATTTTAGTAAAATTGCAGATTGGTAATTAATGCATTTTTCAATATATAAATGACCTTATTTTTATTAACAATGTGCATTTTTATTAGGATATTATAACATCCTGTTTAATATCCTGGAATCCATTAAAGTCCTCAACCAAGATCAGATAAACAACTCTAGCCCATAGACCCTAAATCTTAAGTAATATAATGATTTATTATTTAATTAATAATGAGTCATTATTCTACTATGTTAAATACTGCAATTATTTTTTTAATTGTTTTATTATAGTTTCTTGTCACTTTTTCAGCTACATCAGATTTTATAAAATAAAAGTTACAAGAAGGGAAGGTATATGATAGATAATATAAAATTAATAATATTTTTCGTTACAGAATAACATAAATTAAGAATAACTAAAATTCAAATTAAGGGAATTAATTGGTAGGGTTTAGGAGCATTTTCTTTTGAAGTATTTTCTGATGTAGAAACCCCAACAGCTCACCCTAATCTGAATATAGACAAAGTATATGAATCTTAAAAATAAAATAGAAAAACTTTCCATAGACTGAGGTGATTATTTTAAGTTCATTCAATAGTAAAACAATATACATTCAAAATAGTGAGTTATTTTTATTTATAAAAAGACCCTGCTTCATTCCTGATTAATCTTTAATGGCATTATTACCCAGATTTTAAGAAAAAGATGAAGTACAAGGTAATATATATGAATTATATATACAAAATTGGATTTGCAATGATGATATTCATTTTTATACATTTAAATTCAGCGGCTAATAGTTAGCATTCTATTTATTAAAAAGGATTTTAAATGGTATTTTGTAATCCAGTTCCAATTGCAAGCTAATGGTATATAAAAATATAAAATTTAAAATAATAAAATTAATGATATTTATAGTTATATACGCATAATAATTAAAATTATTAATTATCATTATAAAAAGTGCACTTGGAAAAGAACTTGTGAAATCAATTCTATAATCATTTATTTAAGCTGTAAAAGATTTAATAGTGTTAGGAAAGCCATTAGTTTTGGATTTTGGATTCATTTAAATATCAATTATAAATAAAAAACTTTAATATATCCACCCAGTAGACTTTGTTTATCACTTAAATGATATGAGTTTTGAAGAAAAAGTAAAAATATTCTTTTAAAAAAAAACATAATAATAAAACATTTATTGTTTATAAAAAGACAATGAAAAGTAATAAGGAAACTAAAGGATTTTGGAATCAAAAAAAGAAGAAGCTTTTAACTAATCAAAGTAAACTTTAATATTTAAAGTTTAAAGCTAGTTTAAAATAATATTTAAAATATTATATTAAAAGTTTAAGTTCTGTTGTAAATTACCCACTGGCAGTGAGATTATAGGGAGATATAAACAAAACAATATAGCTATAAAAAGCTTCTAAAGATTTGAATTCTATAACAAAAAGTGAGCAAAAATTTTATTGATGTAAATATGATAAAATTTTAATTTTCCTTTCTTTTTATATATTTTACAAAATTACCACAAAAAAAAATTCCTATAATATCTAAAGAATATAGAAGTTTAAGATTGGTATTTTATTATTTTTTTCCAAGTTAATAACTTTATATTATAATTAATCACCATAAAAATAATGTATTTATATATACATATTCGAGTATTAAAAATTTCCGCAAGATAATATAGAAAATAATAAAGAAATAACCTTTTATTTGAGTTTTATTGTAATTTTATAATAAACAAATATAATTACTTTTCATTTTTTACGTGATAAAATAAAATAATAAAAGAAACAAAGAAAAAAGTAAATAAATTAGTAATATTAAATACTCACGATGAGATCCACAGGTTCCAAATTAAATTCCTTTACAACAAAGACCGCTTCTATACAATTAGGGGGAAATGATACAGCTTAAAGCAAGACTGGGAAATACAATCGTCTTTAGTCTCCCTCTAGATCCAATGATACTAAGTTTCAACAATCAAAATCTGCGAATGCGTCAGGTTCCAAATCAAAAATCAAAGCTTCTCCCAGCCAATCTAAGTAATATTTTAATTTACTCTGATAATAAGCATTTTACGTTTTCAAAAATTACAATGAAAATTGTTCAGATTAATATATAGCAAATGAATGAATAAATATCATGCATAAATATAAAATATTATTATAATGAAAAAAAGGAAATTATTTATTTTGATATTTCATATTAAAGACAAGAAGCTACTTCTGAATCTTCTGAAGTTTAAGGCCTTTCTATTTAAAATGTCTCGCAGGCTAGTGCTGGATAAAACACTCTGGGTGTTAAGTCCAAAGGAGATGCTTCTTCTGTTTCCAAAAGTAGAAACATATCTCAAGATAAGAAAACATAACAATCTAAAGCAGTGGGAAGCAAAAGTACAGCTTCGGGAGCAAGAAACCATAGTCCAAGTCAAAATAAAAACACTCCCCCTTAATAATAGAAGTCTTAGCAATAATAACAGCCTTAAAGCGTTATATAATCCGAGTCTGATTCTGATTCAGAAAAGCCTTAACAATACAGATAAAAACAAGATGATGAAGTAAAATCCATATAAATTAAACGTATTTACTAAATATAATGAATATTATTTTCAGCCGAGTCCTCATAAGCGTTCCGCTAAAAGAACTCTCTCCAAAAATATGGGATTACCTAACCAGTACTAGAGTGCTGGATCAAGAAAGGCTCAGACTATTATGATGGGAAGCGGATAAGGAATGAATTTTGATGAATTTAGAAGTAAAGGCTTATAAAGATAAACTACATAAAATTATGAAGCTCCAGGAGGAAAAATAATGAATAATGAAAATTCTGAATTTTTACAAGTTAGTGAAAAGGTACTTTTTTTATTGATAATGCATTATAAATGTCATTTTTTAAAAATAATATTTATATATTAAAAGGTTCAAAATATCAAAACGTTCGTAAGGTTTAGACCTACCAATAAATTAGAATAAGAACTTTCCGACTAAGGAATAGGTTAAGTTAATGTTTCTTTCCCTAATGACAAAACTGTAAAAACTCACCACGATAATAATACCTATAATTTTGATAAAATATACAAACACGATGTTTCATAATAATAAGTCTATAAAGAAGTGTTTGCTGAACAATTAGAAGATGCTTTGAATGGATATAATGCTACCCTATTCGCTTATGGACCTACAGGTACGCATTAAATTTATTAATTTTAAAATAAAAAGTAAATTAATAAATCAAATTAATAAAAAATAATATAAAAAAGGTTCCGGAAAAACATGGACAATGTTTGGACCTGATCTAGAAGATAAAAATAAAAAAGGTATCATTCCTCGTATGGCTGATTACCTGTTCGAAAAAATTGAATAATAAACTCAAGATGTTGAATATAGTGTAAAGGTTTCCATGTTAGAAATTTACAGAGAAAATTTATTGGATCTTCTAAGAAGTGAAAAAACTGATTTGAAGATTAAAGAAACAGTAAAATAAACTTTATTTTAGATAAAATATTTATTTAATTTTTTTTAAATCAAATTTCATTTCATTTAGCCCAAAAAAGGAGTTTATATAAGTGGTCTTTCTTGGAATGATATAACTTGCACTAAAGATTTGTTAGACCTCATATAGGAAGGATACGATTGTAAAAAAACAAGAGAAACTAAGTTAAATGAGTACTCTTCTCGTTCACACACTATTGTTTAAGTGGAAATAGTTATAAAGCATAATTAGGGAGCTGAAAAGCAAGGAAGACTTAATTTAATCGATTTGGCCGGTAAATAAATACTAAAAAATTGAAGAATTTATAATTAAATCTTATGAATTTGAATTAAAGGTAGTGAAAAAGTTTGGAAATCGCAAGCAGAAGGAGAGTCGTTGGAAGAGGCGAAAAAGATCAATCTTTCTTTGAGTTGCTTGGGAAATGTGATTAACGCCCTAACTTAGAAATCTTCTCACATTCCGTATAGAGATTCTAAATTGACCAGAATATTGCAAGAATCATTGGGAGGTAATTACAAAACGCACATTATTGTTGCTTGCTCTCCTCATACTCATATGCAGGAAGAAACAACAATGGCTTTGAGATTTGCTTCCAGGTATTAGATAATAAATAAAAATGCTATAAAATAAATAAATTAAATTAAATTAATTCACATTTTACTATAAATTAAAGAGCTAAAACTATCAAAAATCACTTCAACATGAACATTAAACAATCCTAAGAAACACTTAGAATGATCATAGATTAACTCAGGTCAGAATTAGCCGCGACAAAAAGCGAATTGAATCACTACAAAAAAGTATTAGAAAGCACTAGAGAGGAATTATCTAGATAACCTCTTCAAAATAGAGATGCATGTAATGTTAAAATTAACTCCATTACTTTCTCAATAATCTATAATTAAATTTAAATAAAAAACTATTATAGTAAGAGTTATTGATGAATGTATGGTTTAGATTTAATAATAAATTGCTTTACCAGTTGCTGGATCTTCTAATGCTTTAGATGAAGTAAAAAATATATTAATATAACCATATTTTAAAACCATTTTAATTTTATATTCTTAGGAAGATTAATAAGTTGCCATTTAGTTTTTGTCTGATAAAAAACCCAATGATGGAAAATTAATTTCCATAGAAACTAGACAGCTTAAAGAGCAAATCGGGGAAAAAGACTAAAAAATAGAAGAATTAGAATTATAGTTGTTAGAAAATAAAAAAAAACTTCTTGATGTTTAATAAAGATACACTGACTTGCAAGAAGAGAAAAACCAAATTGAAATGAAATACAGCAAAGAAAAAAGTGAAAATTAGTACAAAGAATTTAAAATTGACATCTTAAACAAATAACTATAAGCATTAGTTTAAAAAGTATGCAAAAATGAATAAGATTTTGCCTAAATACTTAAAGAAAGAAAAGAACTTAGTAAAAAATAAAAATAAAAAAATAATTTTTCATTAAATAAATATTAATTTTTCAGCCGAGTCAAAGATTGAAGATTATTTGAAAAAAGAATTGAAATTCCAAGAAATAAAGCTATCAGATTACTTCAAAAACAGTTGCAACTTCAATTTTGATGTAAATACATTTCAATAGTTATATTTTTTAAATTATTAACCAAATAAAAAAAAGCTCGAATTTTAAAAACTTGAAGAAGTTCAGAAAAATATGAGAACTTTAACTCTTTAAGAATGTGATTAAAATATGCTTAAAACTTTCGCTTCTGATATTTAAAACTTAAGTGAAACATTCGTTATGTAGTCTGCCGTAATTCCCTAGGATTTAAACTAATCTTTTATTGGTAATCTTGATTTTGGAGCCACCATAACATCAAATTAAAAAGGCCTTGTAAAAACAATTGAATTCCCTAACTAAGTTGAATAATTGCAATCTAAAGGACCATTATCGAAAGACCTTTAACTTATTTTACTTAAATAATAGGTTATAAAGTAAACATATAAAACAAATAAATTTATATTATCATCATCATTGAATTTCAAATTACTTATTTTCGTAATTAAGCTCTCATATCATAAATCAACATTTGGTAAGAACTATTAATGCTTTAGAATGGAAATAAGTCATCGAATATGGAAAGTATAAAATGAATTCCAACTTAAACACAATTCTATCTGGTCACGTATAAATTTTAGAAAAACTACTCAAGTCTTCACTTGACACCCACAGAAAATTGAGAAAAAGATTTGATTAAATTGAATTTGAACACACGTAAGTAAGAAACTAGTTACTAAATAAACACATGGATGGTACAATAAAAAAAATATCAATAAACTAAAGATAAACTTTAATTTATAATAAATTTAGGGCACCATAATCCCAAATCTTCTAAAATAAATGCAGCTGCTGTAAAAAGAAGATAGAGTATTAGATACAGTAAAGTAGTGAAATCCCCAAAAACCTCAGATTAAGATCATCTCTTAAACTTTTAACAGATGAGCTTAAATTCCGATTTTGGCTGGGTGGTTGATGTTTAACGAGGTAATTTTGCTATTTATCACAATAAAAACTAAATTTTTAACATTAAAAATTCCAGCTGTTGAAGATCATGATAGCAATATGTAATTCCAACTGATTTACAACTAGGAAGGACTCAAAAAAGTATAGGACGAATTGAAAAGGAAAAATGAACTGTTGAAAAAGTGTTGGGAATTATCAAATCTTTAAAATTAAGCAATGGACAAGCCGATACTCCCCTCAGCAACAACATGGAAAAGGACGAATAACTTTTGGAAGAACAAAAAGAAAAAGAAAGATTGCAAAACAAAGTCATGTCTCTGGATCAAGAAGTTAATACTATAAGAGCTGCTTCTAACCAATATAAAAAAGTAAGTATATTAGTCTTTAATAACAAAAAAAAATTAAAAATTTTTGACATATTTATTAGGCCTTCATTGAAGAAAAGAAAAATAGACTTAACACAAAGAAATTGATGGAAGAATTAGAAATTGCCTTAAGAAATAACTTAAGAGAAGAAAACGAAACTTGGCAAAGCACAATCTCCACCATTAAAGAACAATACGAAAGAGAAATTATGTTAAGACAAGTTGAGTCGAGCAAATTGCAAGAAAAATTCTAGAGCTTATGCTACCATGCCTTAAACTCGTAATTTTAATTTTATTTAAACTATTTAACATTACCTTTATTTTCAACTTTATATTGTTACAGAGTTCAAAAACTCAAAACTAAGTAAAGTATCGAAAAAACTGATATCGAAGTTCTCTAGAATGATCTAGTAAAAATGAATGATGTTATATAAAACTAAGGAAAGCAAGATTAGCCAAAATCGTAGACTAAAGGAGGATTTAATGCATCATCCTCATAAAGAGATTCTGGAAAAAAAGATTGTATTGAAGAAAATTGAGTAGAAAAAGGTTATTTACTCATATAATTCTAATCCTAAAACAAAATAATTACCTTTTCAAAAATATAAATTGAATCATATGAATTTTTCCCTTAATTTCATACTAACACCATTAACTAAATTATTAAAAAATTAAATAATTACTTTTCCATCAGTTTTAAATAATTAAATTTAAAAATATGCTTTGATTTATATTTTAAATTACTCATGGTTTATTAAGTTTATATTTTCTCATTATAATTCTTCTACTAATTCTGAATGTGCAGCAACAAAAATTATGCTACAAATTAATTATTAAATAAATTAATTTATAAAAATATATTTCGAAAAATACCAAATCATTCCAAATTAACTTTGAAATAAATCGTAAGATATGGTGCTGCACGATGGAAAAAGATCTCATTGGTTTAGAGAATTTTATCTCTAAATTGTTTCTGGTGTAGTTTATGGTGTTTCAAACACTTTGATAGGACATCCGCTTGATACAGTGAAAACAAAGATGTAAGCCCAAGCAGGATATGAAGGGAATATGCAAAAGGAAATAAAACATATATATAATGCTGATG
Organism: Miamiensis avidus; assembly: GCA_037039885.1. NCBI lineage: Eukaryota > Ciliophora > Oligohymenophorea > Philasterida > Glauconematidae > Miamiensis > Miamiensis avidus. Next base: position 51,695 of record JAWVGU010000090.1, read on the forward strand.
GCTTCAGAGGTTTTTATAGAGGAGTTATTCCTCCATTGTACCAATTACATTTTATTATAATTATAAGTTCCAAATACAACTTATAATATGTATGAAACTTGGTTTATAATTAAATATACAAAATAATAGATGGGGAAGTGCAATTTATAGATCAATGCAATTTGGTGTTTTTGAGGCTTTTATTTCAAAATGCGATCATGATATTCCTTCTTTATGTACACCTGTATTCGGAACTGGCGTACAGTGGAAAATAGTTATAGGAGGGATTTTAGGAGGTATTATTAATATTAAAGTATGCATATAATTATTTAATATTTCTTGTAAAAATAAAATTATAAAAAAATAAAGTAACATCTAAATAATTAATTATAAAATAGATAAAATTTTTAGAAAATTATACTATTTATATTTATATTTATTTTTGTAACTTAATGTTTTATAAGATAATTATAGAATAATAGTGTTATAATATATTTTTTCTAATTTTTAGGATTATCTATATTATAATAATATCATATATATATTGTATTTATTATACAACAAACCATAAAATTTGATTAAATGAACCTATGCATATAATCAGAAAAATCCAAACTTATATACTAAATTAATCACAAAAAGCAAAAAAAATTACTAAATAATATTGTTGTTGTTTGTTATTTGTTATTTAGTACATTTCATTAAATTATAAACATATTATTTTTATAAGTATATAGCTATTAAAAAATAAAGTATTTAAATTTAAATTGAATAAAAATTAAAATTTCTTATTTTTAATATTTAATCTATTTAAAATATTGGTATATATAATCATAATTAATATAAGGTTCCGCTAGATCCATAATAGAAACTCCCATTGAATATGCTAAAGTAAGAAGACAAACCAATTAAAAATGGGAAATTAATAAAGTTTACACTGGATTTTTGCAAACCTATTTAAGATCCACTGGAATAATGACAACATTTTTTATTTTAATGGATACAATAAGAAGAAATACTGATTGGCTTAAATATACGACCGGATAATTTTTATCTGGAGGAATATGCGCTACTCTAGCATTTTAATTATTTTGGCCCTTTGAAGTTTTAAAGAATCACATTCAGGCTGGAAAGGGAGAAGGAAATATGCTTTAGAGAATAAAATCATTAGGTTTCTCTGGATTATATAGAGGAATATTGCCAGGAAGTTTAAGTATATGTATGAGAAATGGTGGAGCAATGCTTACAATGCAAACATTTAATAAACATTTCATGAATAAAATTCGAAATAATGAATGATACAGGCTCCTAATCATATTAATTAATTAGACTTTTAAATATATATTAGAAATGATCTTCTATAACAATTTTACGAAATAAAATTTATGATAATTATTTAATTATAAATATATATTCATAACATAATCATATATATATATACATGTATAAGTATCTGTACCGTATATATAAAAATTGTAAATAATATAGAGATATTTAAATTTTATCTCAAAATTTTTTATAACTTATATTAATTTTTTTTTATGAGTTAGAAATGATATTGATAATGGGCCTATAAAAAAAGTATATTTTCTTATAGATTTAATAATAATTTGTAATTTTTCTACATAGATTATCGTTAGTTTGTAATATTTTTTACCAAAACAATTAAGTTAATTATGCTAAATAAATTGTTTAATTTCAAATTAAATTTTATTTAATTAAATAGCTATGTATATATATAAGTTTGTTTCTTTGAGTAAGAAAATTAAATATTACTATAAAATATTTAATAAAGATTTAAAAATAGTACAAAGAAAGTTAAATAATAGTTATTCTTTTTTTAAAGATTAATGTATATTTTATATAGTAAAATAATTTTATTGTATTTATTGAATAACAATGATATTAAAAAATAAATACTTTTATATTTTTAGTGCACAAATACTAAATAAAATATTTAAATTTTAAAAAATAGACAAGTCTAATTATAAATAAATTGAAATAATTATATCATAATTCTTATTTTTAATTTTTTTAACTGGATAAACCTAATATAAATTCTAAATTCCTGATAATATTTACATACGAAAATTAGAGTATAAATAGACAAAGCAATATAATAGAAAATTATATTATAATAAAATACATCTTTCAAATTAACTATACTTTTATAGGTCATTTATTCTATTTAGAAATATTTATAGATTTTTTAATGACATTCCTATTATTTTTACTATTTGCATTTGAATTTGACATTTTCCCGGAATATATATTTTATATTTAAATTGACTTTCTATCATTTCTCACCGAATGTGAATTTTAAGCTTAAATCTATCCATTATTTTCCCCACTTTTCCTTTTTATTTATGCATTAATATTCCCTTTAACTATATTATGGTATTATCTTTAGTTTATAGCTGATTTGTTCTATTAATACTATTCTGTCTTATAGGAAACTTATTACACTTAGGGGTTAGAATTTTAATTTTATTAGTCTTAAAAATCTTATTCCTAAATTTCTTCTATAATAAACTCAATATTTAATTCTTACAGAGCTTCTATAGCTCCCCGGTATTTTTTTTAAGCTGACATTTTATAATACTCTATAGCTTTTTCTTTATTTTATTGTACTCCATCTCCATTGAAATAACAAATTCCCAAATTATAAAGTGCATTTGCACTTCCTCTTTCAGCTGATTTTTCATATAATTCTATTGCTTTATTCATATCTTGATTAGTCCCTATTGCACAATGGTTTAGGTACCTTTTAATATAAAATAATGTTAAAAACTATTAAATGTCTATATATAAGCATTTATGCATACCCCAAAAGACCAATTCCCCTTCGATCACTTCTAAAAGCGCTTTTGGTTGCATACATTAGCAATGTTTCATTATTTTTTTCAGTTTCTGCATAACCATGATAGTATGTCTTTTATATTTTACAGTAATTTAGGGATTTTAATTATAGAAGTATATTATATTAATCTATGTATACCATAGCTAGACAAAACAATCCAAAGGGATTATATTCATGCTTTTAGAATATTTCAATGGCTTTCTTTTCATTTTCTTCAAAATCGCCAAGGGGATATAAGTGACACCAAGCTAACCAACACCTTATAAGGTAATTCATAAAAAAATAAAATATTATCCTAATACATATCAACTTTTTATTTACTCACAAGTATTTTTGAGAAGAGATGAAGAAGAAGCGTCAGAAATTATATCTTATAATATTTTAATTTGGTTTATTTACTCTTAATAGGTTCCCTCATTGTATCTTAATACCCTTTCTAAAGTGTCTTCATCTATCTAAAAATATAATTCTTAATATTCTTCTTCTGTGCATTCTAATTCATCATCTTGTTTAGTATTTTATTACTAATTCTTACTGTGAAATTTAGAATTTTAATTTTCGTCACAATCATTTACTTTTTCTAACTCAAAGCTATTTTATGACTAACTCTGAATTGATAATAAGAAATGTCAGTTAATAATAATTAACTTTCTTATACTTATATTACTCCAGTTTTAGAAAGTAAATGGGATAAAATTGATAAGCAATTGTTTTAAGATGAAATCCAGTCAAAAAGTAAATATCTAAATTGCAGTTCTAAAAATATAATTAGTTATTAAATATTTTTATTTTATACAGCTTAGTTACATTAAGATTGAGAGCAATATTATAGGTATCTTTAGGTCGCACTTACTACTTTTCCTTCTTCGTATTTAGGCATGGAGGCATGTATAATGAAAAAAGATCCTTTAGAATCCTATTATTACATAAATTTATATAGTCATGATGTTATATATAAGTATGTTAATTAATACAAGCATATCTTGCGTAAATTTCATTTCTTATACATTAAACTAGCATCCATCAATAAACAAAACAATTTAAACTTTGCTAAATTATATAACTTTTTAAACTAAAGAAATTAAATCATAGTTTTTATTATCAGAAGTTTAAGCTGTAGTTTAGCACTTTTATAATGTCTTTTTTATATAAAGAGGTTTAAATATTTTTCTCAAACTTATAAAAATATTTGATTTACCACATAACCAGAATAATAAATATACAAAACCAAGTCTTCATTTTTTATTTAGGCCTTAAAAACGATGGTATATTTATTTGATAGAATATATATGAATATAAATTACAAGTATATAAATCAATATAAAAAATATATTTTATTGAATTACATTTTTTGCATAATTTAATATTTATTTTTCAATTTAACAAAATGCAAATTTAGATGCATTTACTATTTATGTTGTATAAAATTTATTATAACGAAGATAATTAGTCATTTGCTCTGTATCATTTTCAATCCAATCTAGAGCTGCTAGCCCAGTAAATCCGGGGTACTTATAATTTCCAATGCTAAAAGCAATTTTTTAATATTTTGCTTCAATTCTTTTTACGATTAATTCTGATTCATTTATTGTATTGTATTGTATTTATATTTTTTTTAGTTATTGTTGTTTTGTGTGTTATATAATAATAATTAAAACCACGTGATTTTATTTTCATTATTTGTTGATTAACAAATAAACACAAAGATTAGATTGTAAATATATTATAATATATTTATGCACATAATGTATTATTTGTTATAAGATTAATAAAGTATAGTTTAGAGTTATTTATGATATTCTTTTTATACGACAATTAAATAAAATAATAAGCTATTTTAATTTCATTAAGGAAAAGATTAAATAGTAATACAGTATTTTCTTAGGATGTGTAGGTAAATGTTAATTTATCTTATTTAATCATAAATGATAATTAAATATCTTAAATCTATCATTAAATGAAAAATGCATGTAATGTAAAATGAAATTGTATTCTTCTAATTTCAAAATCTAGAATAAAAATAAAAACCCAGCTATTTGTTAATTTTTTGTATTTCAAAAATAAACTAATCTTGTTTTATCGAAAAATTATTTTAAATTTTGTTAATAATAATATTTAATTTTAATTTAATTTAGTATTTAAGCAATATTTATTTTTTTTTTTTTTGTAAATGTAAAATTTCTAATATTTAAAAACTAATGAATAATAAATATGTTGTAATTCATATTTATAGGTTCCAAATTATCATGTTATATCATTTTTTTTATTAATAATAAAAAGTTCTATTACATATAGTTATATTAAAAATCTATTACTTAAAAATCCCAAATAATTTGCATAGTATAAATTTAACTAATTGATAAAAAATGATTCTAAAAAGTATTTTTATTTTATTAAAATTGTTAAAACCTATTACATTTTTTTTTTTATTAAAATTACTCTAATATAAATCTTTTTATAAATATTAAGTTATTTATACTTGTAAATATTTACACGTATAATTAAATAAAATATGATATTAAAGATTTTAAATTTAAATTAATATAATCATTGAGAAATAAAAGTATTTGTTATAATTTTTACTAATATTAAGTTTATTATTAAAAAAGTTAATAAAGTCATAACTATGTGTCATTAATATTATTTATAACCATTTAATTTATATTTAATTATTTAAATTTCTTTAACTTATATTAATCTAAGTGGTATGCTGTTACCTAAATTTTATGTAATTGTTTAATTAATATAAAATTTGATTAACTATATATTATTGAAATACAATGCAAAACTATCATATTTTATAATTTAAATTGAAGAAAGATAAAATTAAATAATTGTACCTCTGTTTTATTAATTTTTAAATTTTTATAATTCGTATTGCTGAATAATTAGTATTTAATACATTCTACTTAATATAATTAAATTTATTGCTTTTCAACTTAATATAACTATTCATGTATTAGAATTGCTAAAAAATTATTTCTACATTTTATATAGAACTTATTATAAACATTTGTAAGAAAATACTTATTGAATAAATCAACTTAAAACAGAAATTATTGCTAAAAGGAAAATAGGTATGTGATACAATGCATACTATGTTTAAATATTTGAATATAAATATTATTATTTTAAAGCTATTTTATTAAAAATTAGAATATACATATTTTTTGTATGATAAATATTACATTACAAAATTATTTTAAGAAATTCTATAATATTAAATAATAAGGATTTTACAATTTTCAGTGAAATTTCTTATATATTATTACTAATTTTTATAATTCTAATACATGTTATTTAATTAGAAAAATATTTTATTAATAAGTTCAGTTTTAATCCCGACCTGTATATATTATCGTTAAATTAAAATTATTATTTTACTTTATATTTATATATCAAATAAAATATGTCTTTATTCCTTATTCATCAAATAGTATATGTAATTAATTTAACCTAACTCATGTTTTATAAATACCAAATACAGAATATACTTAATTTTGATAATTAATTAATTAAATAAATCTCTCAAAACCAACAAAAAAAAAAAAAAAATAACATAATAAAAAGTAAAAATGTTTTTATAATTAAATTAAGAAAAAATACAACAAACAACTGATTTACCTAATAACTGTTACCAAGATTCTCCTTCATAAAGTGTGACAATATAATACAATCAAAAATTCTTTGACTTTCTTTAAACTGAACCGAGTACACTATCTATGAGTTAATAGAACGATTAAAATTAGGCATATATAGCTGATAGTTGTGATTTGACATAAAATTTAGATCCTTTTTTGATTTTAAAAATTTTAAATTTTCATGTGAATTAGATGAGTAGGTATGGTAAACTGATTAGAAAATTGTTAGATAATAGCTAGCACGAGCCAATTATCAGGTGCTTTAAACCTAATATGAATTTAATCAATAAAATAATATAGAAAAAGAAGATGACCATGATGATATATTTTTTGCAGAAAACTATAACATGCCATAAATTAAATATAATCCTAATTAATAAATACAATTGAATCAATAGCAATAAATTTAAATTAAGTAATCAAATAATTAGTAAATCATAAAATAATAATTTAATGAATAAGAAGAGGAATATAGTCATGAATTAAAGAATAAAAGTTCGAAATCTACTCAAAACCATTATTTAAATACATCTCATGCAGCTAATACTTTATTAAACTTGCTCACTAAATATATAATTCCTTTATATTACACCAAAATAACATGTTAAAATAATACTTAAATGTGTATGAAACCCATTTAATTTTTAAAAAATGGCACTTGTGAGTGTTAAAGATGCGAAGAATTAAAGTTTATATATAAATTAAAATACAACAAAAATAAAAATTTGAATTTATTCAAATAATTAGTAAACTTAACTCCTAGAATAAAAATTATTGTTGAAGATTTTATTTTAAATAAGATTTCAGTGTAACTTTTAGAAAAAAAGTCATCTTATAAAAGCTAGCATACATTTATTTCTCTTTATAATACTCTTCATTCCTTTTTAAAAGGAAGTAGAAAACCTGAAGGATTCTCAAGATTAATATGATATGATATATTGTTTTCTTATATCTTATATACTTATTATTATACTAAAAAAGAATTACTATTATTAACCCATAATTTTAATATATAATATTATTGCATATTTTAATTGTAAGTATAAATTCCAAATTTATTTCTAATTCTAAAAGTTAAATAAAATTATAAAATATCAGAATTACAACATAAATTAATCGACTTATTTTATATGATCATATGCATATTATATTATTAATACTTAGAATTAAAAAATAATAGTATTTAAAAAGTAATTTATTTCTACATTTTTATTTTTTTATATATTAAAAGTATATATTTAGTTGATAATGTGGTAATTAAAAGTAATGTGTTTATTCTAACAAATATATATTTAAAATCTTAGATAAAATAATTAATATTATAAATTTTATCTTTTTTACAAATTTTCTATTTTTATGGAAATAAAGAAAATATATTTTTTACTTACTAACATTACATATTATAAAATAGTGGACTTTAAAATATAGAATTCAATACACATAATTTTATAGTATATATAAATATTAGAGGTATACACAAAAATCTTTCAAAATAATACAATAAAAACAACACCAAATAAAGACCTATTCAAAAAAACTTTATTAATATCAATATACTAATATATAAGAAATAGAAACCATAAAATAAATGAATGAAGAAAATAACCAAAATAATTTAAATTTAGTAATTATAGGAGCAGGAATGGCCGGGCTTAGAGCTGGTCTGACTATTCACGATAATAAAATTGATTCTAAATGGAAAATTATTGAAGCTAGAGAAAGGATAGGAGGTAGAGTTTTTTCTCCTAACATAAACGTCAATTCTCATCAATTTATTCTAGATTTAGGAGCGGGGTAAAAAAAAATACATTATATTATAATAATCATTAGTTTCTCAAATATTAAAATAATCTTAATTTAATTATAAATATTTATTTCTAAGATGGATTGGAGAAGGTAGTATATAATAAAACTATATAATATTTTACAACCAATAGTTTTATTTATTTATATGCTTGATTATTTAATTATTGATTAAATGAATAAGTAAATTAAATTCATTTTGATTTAGATCACAATGAGTTATATTCATTAGTGAAAAGGTTTAGTCTAGAAAATAAACTTATCCTACAAGTAGAAAAAGGAAAAAATATATTAAGACTTGATAGCAATAAGAAATAAAAAGAATACTCTGGAATTATACCCCCCTTTCCTATATTGGAACTATTATCATATGAATGGAATAAAAGAGGGATAGATAAATTGGTTTCTACTGTTAATATCAATGATATATATAGTACACCAAATGCTTAAAAATTAGATAAAATAACATTCTAGGAATACTTAGAATAATAATTCGGAAATAGGCCAAATTTATTGACTCTGGTTAAGAAAGGACTTGAAACTTCTTTTGGGTGTGATTTTGCTTAAACATCTTTATTATTTGTTCTCTTTTATATTAAATCAAGCAAGTAATTAAGTATATTATATATAGAAGTTGTATTTTTAAACTTAAAATATTAGAATATATTTTAATTTTATATTTTAATTTTACATATATAATATTTATCTACCTTTAAACAAATTTTTTTGTCATAGTCTATATATATTCATAATAGAACACATAAACTGATTTTTTTTAATCTTCTAATTTTCCATAACCAATAATAGAATAATTAAACTTTTATTTTAAAGATTTATATATGCCAAAATCTAATAAATAAAACTTATTATTAATGAAAAATTGATTCAGAATAAACTAATATTATCTTTAACTTAATATGAATAAAAATTAGAATATAGTTTATTTACAAAAAATTAAAATAATATTCTTTAGTTAGGTAACATAATATGCGTTTATTTAAATTTATAAACCTAACCTATTAATAGAATATAAAATCCCAAGGAAATATAAATTTTAAAATAAAAAATATAAAACTTATATTTTTTTGTTTTGTAATTTATAGTAACCTTGACTATTTGGTAGAAAGTAAAGGAGGAGCTTAATAGCACAAGCTAGATGGAGGCATGCAATAAATTCCAAATAAAATGGCGGATGAGATTGGGTATGATAAAATAGAATTGAGAAAAGAAGTGGTAGAAATTGTAAAATCAGGAAATTAAAATTACGATATTGTAACAAAAGATTTAGAAAACGGAGGATAAATTAAAGTTTATAAAACATAATGTATTATTTTTTCTATTCCTCCCAGAGTACTAAAGGATGTAAAATTCACAAATATCACACTTTGCAAATAAATTAAAACTTAAATGGAATATGAAGTATGTGGAAATCTTTTAAAATGTTGGGTTGTTTATAAAAGTGCATTTTGGGTCGAAAAAAAAATGTCTGGAATGGCTTTAACGTAATATTATATTTAATTACCAATTATTATTTATAACGTTTAATATTATAAATCGAATAGTAAAAATTTATTATTATTTATATATACATATTTAAATAATAAATTCTTTTATTAGTCCAGACGAGTTTATTACTGTCACTTATGATTGTTCTTCTTGTGGATATGCAATGCTGATGGGATTTATTTCAGGAAAGAAAGCTGAAGCATTTATAAAAAAGTCAAAATAAGAAAGGTAAGACATTGTTATCTCCTCGCTGGTGAAATCTTTTGGAGAAGAGGCAAAAAATTTTATTTATTATACTGAAAATGAGTTCTATAACTCACCATATACAAAAGGTTGCCCAGGTAAATAAATATATTTTGTTATTTTATTATATTGATTTTATTTTTTGTGGTTAAAATATATTAACAAATAGTTGGGGTATTGAAGCCTGGGGCATATGAATAAATAAATCTATCTAAAGAAAACAATGAAAGTGCTGATCCAAATATTCATTTTATAGGCACTGAATTTAGTGATAAATACAACGGGTAAAATAATTCAATATTTATATAATTATGTTATCAAGTATTAATTATCTAGTCAGTAATTAAAATAATAATTTATACCATTTTTAAACAGGTTTACTTTTTAATTTTAATATAAATTAATATCAATTAGTAATACAAGAAAGTTGAATAATTCCCCACAATATTTGTAGAAATTGTTCCACAATGTGTTATATCTTAAATATACTATTTCAACTTTAAATCTACGATAAAAATTATATTCTTTGTTATAAAATATTATTATTTATAGTAGAACTAAATATATTAACTTAAATTTATAGTTTATTTACAAAATTTTTTCATTATGTCATTTATCAATAACTAATAAAGTTATATATAGCATAATTAACTTAGTGATATATAAATAAATCATAAAATATATTACTATAAGATATTTATATTTAATAAATATAATCCTTTTTTGTTATTAATAGTTATATGGAAGGGGCAGCACTATCAGGAAAGAAAATAATTCAGAAACTATTTAATTTAAAAGAGGAACTGTTGTTAAATTAAAGTTAGAAAGGATCATATTGCTAAATTTATTGATATATAATAATTAATATTATAATATAGTATATATTATATAAAGCCGATCCAGTATATATTTAATAATAAACATAAATTAGTCATTTTCAATTATATCAAAAAAATATAGAAAATTACATTTATAAGCAGCTGTTTAAGAATATCTATAAATTTTAACTAAATAATATATTGTTATTTACTAATTCAAAAAATAGGTATATAAAAAATTAATAATTAATATTTCAAAAAAAATAATAAAAACAAAAAAAACAAAGAAAACAATATGATTAATAATTATTTTTAGTAATAATTTTAAAAACAAAACTTTTAGTAATAATATTTTTTAGCTAGCAGCTAGCCTTATCAAGTCTAATATCTTAATTCAACAAGCTTAAATACAACATAGTAATTTCCTTAATACAATAATCACTAATTAAACATTTCAGTGCATATGCCCTACAATTCTAATGTAAGAAACTAAAACTTTCCTCCTCTTTATGCACCTAATTTTTGCTCATAACTCCCAATAAATCAAACTTAGAATACAGCTTACCCATAATATATATACTCCCAAAATACAAATTACTATATTCAAAAAGATTGCACATCTCCAACCTCTATAACTATGTCTCCATAATTTAATAAAACGATTGAGGGAATGAAATACAGTAATTTTGCAGACTTAAGTAATTTATATCTAAATAACAACTATGTTGAATAAACTTTAGACTAAAAAGGCAGTAAATCTCAAATAATATCAAATCTGTAAAATTTATCAAAATAAAATGAAAAAGTAAATACGTAAATTGTTTCATAAAGTCCTTAAATCCCAAAAGAACATTGGATTTAACCTTATATTAAATCAAATATTGTAAAAAAACTGCTTACAGCTGGAGATTATTAATATAATATTAGTTAACAATAGTAAGATATTAAAACAATTGTAGACAAATTATTTAAATTCAAGGATAACAACAATTAGACAATTGCCTTGCCTATTATGCCTACCAGAGAAGAATACTTAATAAGGGTTGAAAAACTAAAACTACAACCAAAATAATCAAAATTTCATAATAAAAGCAAGGTATTCATTAATAAGATTACTAAATTCTTTCTAAAAAACAACCTCAAAAACCTTTTTATACCTCATAAACTGTACAGAAAAATCTAAAATTTTGTTGAAGGAATACGAAATACAGGAAGAACAAAAGTAAAAAATGTAATAAGAAAAAGTGATCTTTACAACCACCATCATTTCATTCTTATGTTTCTTAAACTAACCCCTCAAAATCTTATATATTTAGAAGAGAAAGATATCTAATTGCACATCGAGTTATTTGATATAGATATATCTAAAATCGACATGAATTCAATGGAATAAAACGAACAAATAACAATGATAAATTTTCTGAAAAGATGTGTGTTTGAAATTATAATTTTGTATTTGAAAGACACACTAATAGGGGGGAAATCATGTAAGATGAAAGGGAATATGAAATTAGAGCCCTGGCGGGAATAAAAGAAATGATTGATGGTAATTTTGTGAGAAGATTTTGATATATACTTATATTATAATTTAATTACAGGTCTATAATTTGTTTTAAAATTATATACATATAATAAGAAATTTATCATATATATAAAAACCTACTGGATAACTTTAATTACTCCAATAATTTTTTTTTTTTGATATAAAATAATAAATTGCATTAATGAAATTATCTATTTAAATTGATAATTTAAGTATCACTTTTACTAAACTATCAAATGAATATATATATATATGTATATCATAAATGTATTCCTACATTTTGACTTAAAATATATGGATATCAAATTAAAAACTGAATTTCTAAATTCAATAATTTTTAAATAATAATATATATTATTCTTGAAAAACCTTAATTCTATTTAACAAAAATTAAAAATGTTTTGTATTACATCTTTTTAATAGCTTTTGTAAAATTGAATAAAAAAAATTAAATTTATTTATGATTGATAGCATTTAATAAAAATGTATATATTAGTATCGAATATGTTTTCTTAAATAATATTATTGCACTTTTTCAACAAATCTAATAGATTCATCATACTTTAATTTTTCATTTTATTTACATGATTTGTTAGCATTATATTTATTAACAAATGGAAGATATTAGATTATATTTAAAATATAAATATATAATAATTTTTTTTTTATAAACTAAATAAATGTAATTTAAAAAATATAAAATTATTTAAATATTAAAATTTTTTTATTAGCATAGTGAATGATGATTTTGTTCTTAAATAATTTATTTTACTTGGCTTTATTAATATAAAGAGATAATAAATTATGATAGTTCGATTATAAAGAATTATTTTTTCTTTCTCTTTATTTTATTAATAATATTAATATTATATATTTTATTATAAATATGCTAATTTGATTTGTTAATATTCGCTTATGAATAAATTATTATTTGTAATAAACGATAAGCCTAATAATTATGTAATGACATAATTTTAATTTAAAATTTATTAAAAATTCTTCTTATTTTATAATGATTGGAATTTTTTATACAAATTTTATTCGAAATCACATTTTATTACAATTATAAATTGTTTTCATTTTTTTACAAATTATAAATAATTTATTAATCGGTCGCATTTTTTATCTATATATAATTGTAAAAATAATAAAGTACCAATTTTGGGCCAATTCTTATTAAAGATAAAAATAAAAAAATATGACCAAAAGTAAATATATCAATAAATATTAATATTATGCAATAAATAAATGTTTATATCTTTATTTACTTATAAATAAATGCCAATAGTTTTAATTATTAAAATTCAATATTTTTTTTATTCATTAATATATAAATCAGAATTTTAATAATGTAATGATGAACAAAAATCATTTTTGAAAAATAAATAAAAAGAAAAGTATAACAAATAGATGTAGAATCTATACTAACATAAATAATTATTGTAATATCAATATGTTTAATATTATATGATTTATAGACTTAAATTGTAGTGATTGTATTTTTGGTTTAACTATTTAAAACTTATATCCAGAAATTATAAGATTTTAAGTATCACCATTATTTTTTTAAAATAGAAGCTTAATGAAAGATATGAAGATATTTAAAATAGTCTTATGATATGCTTTAATTTTCTTCTCTGCAATAATTAAAATTATTTATATTTTTAATATTTAATTAATTCACTGGAAAGTGGAAAACAAATATTAAAAATCTCTAATAAGAAATGATTAAATTTCGAAATCAGTGATAATTAAAAAAAAGGGTCTGGTTTTACAAATAATTTTTTTACAAAATATTATTTTTTTTACATTTTTGCAATTTAAAAAATTTTATTTTTATAGTTAATTACTTTTTATTATATTTTAAATGATTTGATTTTTTAAATATATATTCTAATTATATATAAAAAAATTATTTAATATTTTAATAATTAATTGAGCCTATATGAAAGGTATCGTAAATTTTATAATGTTTTCCTAGAATGAGAATTTCATTTATATATATATATGTTATAAAGTAGTGATAATTTTCTTTATATAGTTATTATATTTTTATAATGTGAAAAAACAAAAATATAAATATAATTAATTAATAAACTACATACATTTAATTTTAATAGCTTTTGGTATATTAAATGGATTTATTAGTATTATAACTGAGAAAATGATTATAATGTGATATTACTAAATATAAAATATTTGTAATTCTCATAAAAAAGCAAAAAAAAAAAACACCTTAAAAAAATGATAAATAATTAAACAATGTTAATTAGTCCTTATTTTCAAGAAATGGCAATTCCTTAATAATAAATGGTTCTTATTCCCACCCATGCATAATTTGCTAATCACAATCAACACATAATAAACCTCCCCACTTCCATATAACTTTAGCAATAACATCCCTAAATGGAAAATTATCATTATCAATAAATGTACTAATATAGCTATAGTCCACAGATGAACAATATTTATTGCGTTTAACAATAAAATTTAACAAATAATAGTCAATAGTATGCAATTCCTATTTAAAATACACCTTATATTTCCTTAGATACCTAGTAATAGCAATAATACTAACCGTATTAATAGCATCAATTTACTGGAAATGTAGAAATGTTCCCTATGAATATATCTAATTTCAGAAATGGGAATAAGAACCAATTGCAAATGGGGAACTCTTCTACAACAGTTTGTTGTGAAGATAATCCAAAAATTATATCACAAGCAATTTCCTAATTGTAAAATAAGGATGAACAATAATGTAATGACTAAGAAAATTTTACCAGCAAAGAATTATAGGATCATACAACTTTAGAGGATAATCGATAATATTATAATAATAATTAAATCGATTCAAACAAATTAGGGGAAGAAAACAATTGGATTAATGAATACATATAAATAAGTTCAATTGCAAAACTAT
Source organism: Miamiensis avidus (assembly GCA_037039885.1). Lineage (NCBI taxonomy): Eukaryota > Ciliophora > Oligohymenophorea > Philasterida > Glauconematidae > Miamiensis > Miamiensis avidus. Next base: position 67,011 of record JAWVGU010000090.1, read on the forward strand.
TCAGTCAGCGAGATTCTGAAGCTGACGGGTATGACCCTAAAGACCTTCACAACCTTTTCCGTTTAAAGGAGGGAAAGCAAAACTAGGTTTTAATTCTTCCCAAAATGATGACAAAAGAAGAACATTTGCATAGATTATCTAAATTGCAAAAAAAACAATCAAAATTTCACAACAAAAACAAAGTTTTTCTAAACAAGATTATTAAATTCTTCCTCAAAAACAATTTGAAAAATTTGAATATTCCTGAAAAATTATTGAGAAAAATTATAATTTTCATGAAGAGGGCTCGCTTCACTGGACGGTCTTCTGAAAAATCTGACATTCTCAAACTTAATGTATTCAATCACTAACATTACAATCTTTTATTTTTGAAGTTAAATGCGAAAAATATTCAGATTTTAAAACCTAAAGATAAGAAATTGCATAAAGAAGTATTTGACTTAGATTTGGATAATATTGACATTTCCCAAATTGAATAAAATCAAACTATTTAATATGTAAACTTTTTGAAAAGGTGTGTGTATTAAATATTTGATTATTATTTGAAGGGAACTCTAATAGGTGACTAAAGTTAAGAAGAAGAAAGAGAGTATGAAATCAGAGCGATTCGTGGAATATAGCATATGATAAATGGTGTTTATATTAATAGATTCTGAATTACTATTTATTTACTATTTACTTATTTGCTTCTAATTTCACTATATTATATTATTATAATATAAATTTAAATTCTACTATCTATAAATATTTTATTAATTATAGTAATATTATCAATTTTTAGATATAAGCCATTATAAAATATTTCCTTATATATTATTCTAATTTTATAGAACCTTTTCAAAATTTGTCCAATTTCTTTGAATGACTTTATGTTATAATTAATATTTAAGAAAATATAATTTTATTCTAATTTTTTACTGTACATATATTGGACTTGACAATAAAACTATCAAATTATTCAAAATCAAATTATATTCTTTACTTTTTATTAGCAAAAAAATAATAATTAAAACCACTTACCAAATTATAATAAGCATGCAGTAATTATAAATATTTTTAACTATTTAAAATGATAAAATTGATTGTTTAATATAATTAAAATAATGGAAATGAAAAATATAATAGATTTAATAAATTTGTATATAGACTTTGCTATTTTATCTTGTATATTAATATTTTATATCATATTAGTTTATTCTAAGATATTAATTTTATAAAGCATTGAGATTGAATTTGTAATAGGGTATTAAATAAATATTAGTTAAAAGTTAAGCGAAATACTATTATTTACTACTGAAAATATAATATTTTAAAAAACAAAAATTTATTAGTTAGTATACAAACAAAATGCTATAAATATATATTATTCAAAGAAATTGATAATATAAACAATATTTATTTTTATCATATTTCGAGTAAATAATTAATTCCTGTAGGATTAGATTAATTCCTATTAAATGATGCTAATCTTATAGATTTAGTTAAATGCTATAATTAATATTACTTTATTTAAATAAAATATAATATTTTGTATATTTTTAAGTTTTTTTACCATATATACAAATAAAATTTATAAAAATTATTCTTATTACTATTATAAAACAATTTGATAATAATAATATATCTTTAAATCCATATTATAATGAACAATTTATTATATATTAATTTTCATTGTGTATACATAATATTAATAATTATAATAATAATCAAATAAGTATGTGACTAATACCTTAATCCAAAAATTATCAACAACTCATTAGTAATAGATATAACAAATAAAAAATAGTCCCCTCTAAATACTCAATAATATTAATATTTATAAAATAAAAAATCCGCAAGATGCATCACTCTTTTAATTCAGAGCATTCTAAGTCATTTTAAACAGATTAAGAATTCTATGCAACAGAAAGAAAGAATTTTTAACTGCTGATGGGTCTTACAAGTAGCTCTAAATAACAAAAAAACGATAACAATAATAAATTTTCTACAACTTCCCCTCAGCTTTACCACAGCTAAATTCACTAAAATGAATAGTAATCACTGAAATCTTCACATCTCAGTCAAGTAAATTTTCATTTATTTTTGCTTAAGATTTGAATGTGTTGTGGAAATCTATAAATGAATATTGATTCTAATAGATAGATTGTTACACATATAAAATAAACAATATAAATAAATATATACGTTTTAAACAGACAGCTGGGAGAAGAAGACTTAATAAATCAAACATAACTCAGGGTTCGCAGTAGCACTATAGCGACCAAGACGGTGGAAGTTGGCGATGGCCTTACAAGGGTGAGTAGCTTTCAAATTCTGGAAATAGAAATAATAGATCATTCAAAGCCCCTTCTTTAGCTCAAACTCAGCTATCAAGTAACACTTTACATCAAAAATGTAAATAATAGCAAGATATGCTTTTGCTGGAAATTGATGAATTGAACAAGGAGTTGAACTTTATGAAATCAAGGTAGCTAGGCGAAAATAACCCGCTCGAAGAGGGAGATGAACTTTCTAAAAGTAGGGTAGAAACCAAACATTTGAGGTAGTAAATCGTTGAAAATGAAGGCACTTATTTAAAATATATAGCCGAATAGCAGAAGTTGCTGGAGGCCCAGCGTAAAGAAACTGAAAACGTGAAGTTGGAAAATATAGAATTGAAAGTCACAGAAACTGAACGTAAAAATGAAATAGAAGAATTGAAGAAAAAACTTGTCAATTCAGATGAAAATTAAAAAAAAATCACGGTCATAGAACAGTAGATGAAAGAACTGCGCGAAATTGAACTAAAATTCAAAGCTTCTTAAAAGAAAATGAAAGCCAGGATTCAATCATTAAAGATTTGAGAAATTAATTAAAAGTAAAGCAATAATGATTTTATCAAATAAATAAATAAATAAATAAATAAATAAAATTAAAATTTTTATAATTGTATTATAGGCCAAAAGTGAAAAAATTAGTGACTTAAGCAGGGATAATGATTAAAAATAACAAACTATATAAACTTTGGAGTTCAATGCAAAGTATTCTGCGGAAAATCAAAAAAAAGTTGATGAATAAAGATAGAGAATTTTGGAACTTGAAAAGTAGAATGACGATTTAGAGTAAAAGGTGAAAGATTTGTAAATGTAATTAGACAGACTTTAAAAATAACTTTAAAATACCGAAACCGATTTAAAAAACAAAGTAAAGAAAATTAAAATGCTATTTTATTTTAAAATAGTTAATTTATAATTGTTTATTAATAAAAAAAAAAGAGGAAAATAATGAAGTTAACATGAAAGATTTAGAAGATAATCTACAAAAAACAAAGAAAAATTACGAGGAAGCTAAGGCAAAAGAATAGCAAATTAGTTAGAAATTAAAAAAAGAAACTGAAAATACAGAAAAAGAAATGGGGTAGAAAATGGCAGATGAAAAAGAATCAACAATTCAATTTTTCATTCATTTAGATAGGGCAAAAGCGCATTTACTAGATAAATTGAGAGAAGTAGATTAAAATAAAAATGGAAAATTGAGTGAAGTAGAATTCAGTTTGCTTTGTTAAAAAATAAATCTGCCCTAACGATTTACCAGAGCTCTTTGCAAAAAACTCAATTTCGGGACTTCTGATGCTTTGGTAGAGCTTAATGTGTTAGATATTCAGGACAAATTGGAAGGCGTAGAAGAAATCCATAGTTTATTCGTTTAAAGACTTTTTGAATTCTTGTTTAAACAGTTCACCCATCTCAACATATCTTTGGAAAAATTTATGGATATTATAGATGCAGACAACAACAAATTCATTGACGAAAAAGACCTAGTTACAGGGTTATACGCTCTAAAAATTGTTCTTGCTTAAAAAGACTTCAATACTTTGTGGAAGCTCTTAGATCTTAATGGTATTTTTAATTTATTTATTTGTTTATTTATTTATTTATTTATTTATTTATTTATTTATTTATTTATTTATTTATTTATTAATTTATTTTTAAAATATTTTTAGCTAATGGGAAAGTTGAAATCGAAGAAGCGACTGAAGTTTTCAAAAAATACAAAAATCAATAATCAGATTCTAGACCTATAACTTTTGAATAAAGAATAATGCAGGGCTTTAAACAGTAAAATAAATTTGAAGATGGCATCCCCTTGACTAGGTTACAAGAGTCAGAAAAGAAGTTGTTACAAGTAGAAAATACCTTAGATATTTAATACAAGAGAATTTAAGTTTCACAAGAGTATGACTGTCTCAATGGTTAGTTATTCGTATAAATCCCTAAAATCGAAGACCTTTTAATTCCCGCATCAGGTATTAAAAAAAAAAAAAAAATCAGAAAACAAAGCAAATATTTTATTTTAGGAACTAAGTAAGTAACTCTTGTAGCTTCAATTTTAGGAGGAAACACTGTAGAAAGGACAATTCTTTATTTATCTCCTGAAAATACCGAAGAATGTTTGGCTTTAACTTTGGCTCAGGAATTATAAGAAAACATAAGCGATATTTTGCAAGTTTAGATATTCAGTACAGATGTAAATAGCGGAAAAGGAGAATTTAGTGAAGCAAATTACCTCGGAGAAGCTTAAGTTTCATGGAAAAAATGTCTTTCCACTGCCAACAGCTGGCAAATTCACCATTAATTTGATATTCAAAACTATACTTTCAACAGAGAAACAAATCCTAAGCAATGTTCAGGTTCTTTAGGAGTGTAATGCAAATGGGTGCCTTAATAATTCCAACAATAGGCGAAATAATTACCTTTGAAAAAATTCACAGGAACGATTGTGTAATATATAAAATTCTTTCCGTTATTTTTATGTTTTTGTTTAAAATAAACCCATATATGCAGAGAAGATGGAGTCTTAGAAGTGAAGGTTGTCAGATGCTTGCTGAAGGAAAAGAAAAAAAGAGTGAAATGTACGGTTTAAATGCCGGACGATTTAGTTTTCGGTGAAACAATGTTGGGACACTTGGATGCGGATAACTAGCCCTATTGGGGAAAAAAATAACGCAAACCATCCGCAAAGCCAAAAACGAAGACTTTAAATGTGTTTCGCTTAAAATGTTTTACGAAACCGGCATGACGAACAGAGATCATGATTTAGGTGAATTTAATTGTGAAATGAATAGTTAATATTATTATTGTATTGTATTGACTTTTTTGTTTGTTTTTAGGCTAGGTGTTTGTAAACTGGTTTGAATGCACAAGAAATCCTTATAAATATCACAATAGGATAGCCTTTCCTATAGTAAGCGATAAAGAAAATCAGGACAGCATTTTGGGCAAAGTTTATGTTTAATATAGATGGCTCCCCCTACAATTCGCCAAATAGTATGAAAAAGAAGAACTCATCGAAGGAACTCTTAAAGTTTTGTTGGTCAGAGCAAAAAATCTACGAGCGGATGACGGATCGAGTAAATCATAAATTAACACAAAATAAGAAAAAAAAAAAATAAACATTTTTTACAGGTTCTGACCCTTACGCAGTTGTAAGATTTATCAATTACGATGAAGAAGTCACTAAAAAACCCAGTGGAAAGGAAAAACGCTGAACCCCCAATGGAATGAAATCCTTTTATTAGATGTGAAATTTGAAAAATATGGTCCCGTCCCGGCCCTTCAGGTCGAAATTATGGACCACGATCGTTTAAGTGATGACTCGTAATTATTTATGATAAAAAAGTGTTGATTTTATATTAATCAATTATTATAAAGACTGGGATTTGTAAACATTGATGTCACGAAATGTTTTGACGAGCCCTTGAAGTGGAGTGTTAATTAATTGTTCGATGTGTAAGAAGAAGACCAAGAAAAAGTTTCAGAAAAGGGAAAGAGGGCTTAGGTTTATGTCTAGGGATATTTCGTGCCAAAAAATGCTCCCGATCCCAACATCAAACCACTAGACAAGGTATGGTATAATAATGCAAAATGCAAAAAAACAAAATTAATAATTGTTCACAGGAAAATATCAGCAAAAAGCGAGCAGATGACCGCACTATTACGGGAAAATTAAAAGTTAAAGTAGTGCACGCCAGAGATCTGAAGGCCGCTGACAACAACGCTTCAGATCCTTACGCAATCATACTCTTCCCAGACCGCACAGAGAAGACTACGAATACTATATCAAAAACATTGAGTCCGATGTAAAAAGGATTTGTAAATATTAATTTTAATTCCCTTTTTTTTTATTCAGATGGAATGAACTATTTGAACATGAAATTTCCATCTACAAAGAATAACTCGAAATGAAAAAGGCACCCATCAAAGTTGTCGTAAAAGACTCTGACGCGCTGGCCATTGATGATGTACTCGGACATTGCGATATTGACTGGGCCGCCTGTGTTCAGAAGCCTGGAGAGTGGATTGTGAATCAGATATTCGAGTTGCAGGGAGAGCCTGATATTAAAAAGAACCTTAAAACGCTGGGTTACATTTATATCTAGGTGCAGTTTGTGGAGCCAGGTATTGTTTTTATCAAATTAAAATACAAAGCAACTTATCAAATGTTTTTTAGGAATGATCGACGACCATTTAGAAGCTCCTTTGGTGGAAAATTTGGCCCAAAAAATTGCAGATTAGCAAGGAGTTTACAAAGGAAATTTACGAGTCTATTTAGTAAGTGCAAAAGACCTAGTCAAAGCGGACGACGGAGTAAAAAGTATTTGATATTTTTTAAATTAACAAAAAAAATTTTACTACTAGGAAAAAGACTTTTCAGATCCTTACGTTATATTCAAGGCTCCGGGGGCCAAAAAAATTGAGTCAAGCACTATAGACAACACTTTGAACCCTGTTTGGCGTACGATGTACAATGTGCCGCTGAATATGCCGAAAGATCAGATGCAACCCATGCGAATCGAGGTACTCGACCAAGATTTGCTCGGAAATGATTTGTTGGTAACGGATATATTGAAAATAAATAGACACAAATTTTAAATGGAAATCATTCATTTATTATGTAAAGGGATACGCAAACATTTCACTTGAGGAAGCACTCAATCAGCCCGGAAAGTGGGGGATAAATGCCGTTTTCGAACTGGATGGCGGTAGCAAAATGAAAAAAAAATACAAAACGGAAAAATTCGGTTGCATTTATATGCAAATCATGTACGTTCCCGTCGGTACAAAGAATGACGATCCGCCCTTACACCTGCTTGAAGACCAAGAATCTGAAAATCTGAAAGGCAAAATAGATTAAAAATCCCCAATGAAAGTAAAATAATTATCATAGTAATTTTTATATTAAAAAACAAATTTTAAAACAGGGAGTGCTTGAATGCCATATCGTCATGGCCCGAGGACTCAAAATCGCCGACAGTGTCAGCAAGTCTTCGGACCCGTATTGCACCATAGAGTTCCCAGATGATTAGAAAATTTCAACAAAAACGAAAAATAAAACGTTGAACCCAGTTTGGAATTTCGAAAATAGACATCAAATTAACATATTAAAAAGAGTGAGCCCTTTAATTATATCATATAGAGATAAAAATATTTATTTTTGTCACAAATTACTAGGAGTACAAACCCTTGAAATTCGTAGTAAAAGATGCGGATATTGGCGCCATAGATGACATTTTGGGAGAAGTTGAAGTAGAATGGAAGGAATGTTTCGAAAATCCAAGTAAGAAAAACATTAATAACAATATTTTTAGCTCTCTTATTTTATAACAACAATTATTAACAGCTCTGTGGAAAGTCAACGAGTGCTTGAAATTGAAAGGAGATGCCAAATATGGCAAAGATCTCGGAGAAATTTATATTCAAATTCGGTTTTTGAGATCTGGAGATCTGGAGGCTCCAGCGGAGAAAGAACAGCTGGAGCAGTTTGCCAAACAGCACAAGTAATCAGACAAATATTTTTCGATAATTCGTAATCGAAATTCAGTGACTTTAAATTAAATTTATATTAAAATAGATTCCCGAAAACTCTTCCGCCTCTTTTCGAAGAATACGGCAGAATCAGAGGAGTTTTGAAACTGGAAATCAAAGGAGCCGTCAATTTGTGCAACAAAGATACCATAGGCAAATCCGATCCCTTTGCAGTTGCATTTTTGAGCATCAAGCCCGGAAATAAAATTAAAACAATGTAATAAATATGATTTAATAGAGATATGATGAGCACTAATAAAATATTTTAAAAAAGGGTAAAAAAAGACGATTTGAATCCAGTTTGGAACTTTTCGGGACAATTTTTCGTGAATTTACTACGATGTTAGGCGAAAAATATGCAAATTATCACCTAATTATACGACGAAGACAACTTGAGACCCGAGTTTATAGGATAAGTTGACATAGACCTTCTTGACGCTCTGGAGAACAACGAAAAGTACGTTGAAAGAGTATACAAAATCAAAGACCCGGCTCAAAAAGAGTCCACAAAACTCAGTTTAGGTTCGCTCAAATTGGGATATTTGTGGACCAAGGACGAGGATTGTGAAGCTGTCGAAGGTTTAAGGTTATTATTTTTATTTAGTTTTATTTAAATTCTATTAACTTTTTTGATTTAACATTTAAAGAGAACCAGTGCAGCTTGTGAAGGGAGACCTGTTTGTCAAAGTAGTGAATTGCAGAAGTTTAAAAGACGTAGAATTAATAGGGAAAAGTGACCCATTTGTACAGTGTCAATTGAATTTGGACGGCAGCAATTCGGAAAATGATGAAAAATGAAAAAAAAATTCAGAACGAAAGCCATTGACAACAATCTGAATCCCGACTTTAACCACGAAGAAATTTTGAATTTAGAAATGCTGGCCAATGAAGCCAAGACCTTGAAAATGTAAGTAAAAGTAAAAGACGACGGAACGACGACGGATTCAATGTTGGGAGGAGTCACTGTTGATATTTCGAATTTGATTGACTAACCCGGCTCCTGGCTCAATAAATACCTTCAGCTTCGAAGTGAAAGTGGAAAACCCAAGGCCGGCTACGTATACCTGTAGATGTAGTGGCGACCGGAAGGCTAATAAGCTGCTTCTCAAAACGAACAATTACCACCCCAAATTGACTTTGAATCTTTCAAATCAGAAGGAAAGCAAGTCGGAAGTCAAGGAACTCTTTGGGTATTTGATGAATTAATTAATTAATTGATTTTTAATTAAAAAATGTTAAAGAGATTTAACATTATTTAATAAATTTTAAGTTTAATATTGTGGGAGCGCGTAAACTGCGGTCAACATAAATGGACAAGATTGACCCGTTTGTGGAGGCGAAATTGTCGGCTGGACATAAGGAGGTAATCAGAACTCCCGTTATTGATGATTGTGAAGAGCCTGTTTGGTACAATTCAATTAAAATATACTAATAAACTCTAATTACAATCAATAATTCCCATTGCTAAGGTACTACGGGGAACAGATCCCGCTCTCGCTGACAGACGAATAGTGGCAAAATTTCAAAATCAGTCTTAAATTGTACGACTACGATTTCATTTCGAATGATTTGCGTGGAAAATTCGAAAAAAACATTAGTTCTTTGTAAAAAACACCGGGTCAGTGGCTAAATAAAAGTATTTTTTAAAGAATAATTTTTAAAAAAAGATAATTACTTGTTTAAACTCTTTAATCTACATTTTCAGTTGTGCCCCTGCTCACTGAAAATGACTGTCCAGGTGCAGGTGAAATCTATTTGCAAATGTGTTGGAACCCAGCGGGAAGTGCAAAGCCGGAACTGCCTGAAGACTTATTTTTGAAAGAAAAAGAGGTCTACGAAAAGCGCAGAAGAGAAGCAGAAGCAGAACAAGATAAGTTAAATCGAATCAAATACAAGGGAAAATTGATCGTAAAGGTAGTTTCAGCCCGGGACTGTTGGCAGTTGACGCCCTCGGAGGACAAAGCGACGCCTTTGTGGAATGCAAAATGAATTTCGGCTCGAAACAGGTGTTTAAGACGAAAACGATTGAAGACGAAGAAAACCCCGTTTGGAATGAACAGTTCGAATTCGATGTAAAAGCGAAAACAGAAGATGTGAAACCGACACTTCTACTCACTGCTTTCGACTACGATTACAACGGAAACGACTTTTTGGGACAGGTGCAGTTGTGTTTTGATTTGCGAAATGACAAGGCTGAGTGGGTCAATTAGGTGATGAATAAATTAATTAAATAATATTAAAATTGATTTCAATTTACTTAAAATAACATTTTTCAGATTTTCCATTTACTGGATACGAAGAATCGTCCGGGCAAAAATGGACTCATCAGTGTTTAGGCGCAATGGAGACCCGATGGAGCAAGCAATTTCGAAAGAAATGCGCCTGCAAGCAAAGACATAGTATAATTTGAAAAATAACATGCACCGGTGGGTAGAGTGTATGTGAAGGTAAAATAAATAATAAATTTTTAAGATAATAATAGTTTAAATTTAATAAAAAAATTTTTACTAGATCGTCAAAGCCGAAGGCCTTTTAGGAGTGGAAAAAAAGGCAAGTATTCTGATGCCTATGCTACTTTAACGTTCGGAGGAAAAAACCGCAAAACAAAAATCATAAAATCATTGAATCCTGAGTGGAATGAAGTCGTGAAATTTAAAGTGGATTTCAAGGATATTTCAGTAAAAATTATTTAACATAATTTATTCATTTATTTATTTATTTATTCATTTATTTATTAGTTGTTGCCAGCACTCAAATGCGAAATTTGGGACGATAATACGATGGGTGACGATTTCTTGGGAGAATTCGAAACCATAGTAACAGGAAAAACACTGGAAAATCCAATGACGTATGCAGTGAAGTAGGAATTCCCACTTGCTAATCTTTAGTTGAGGAAAACGAAGTAATTTATCACACTTTAAAAGAAAAATTATATTTGTGTTAAAAAAAATATTAAATCTTTTTTGTAGAGGATAAGTGCAGGGTAAAGTATTTTTGGAAATCGGATTCGCTCCTTAAAGCGAAGAAAAGAAAAAGCAATATTCTACCTTCGGTTTCAAAAAGGAGTCCTGGTTTTGAGATCGGCTCTGTAAACAATAATAATAATAAAATTAAAACTTAAAGCTAGTTAGTTAGTTTGTTAGTTAGTTAGTTAGTTAGTTAGTTAGTTAGTTAGTTAGTTAGTTAGTTGAATTAAAAGCAAATTATATATTATAAGTAGTAAATAATAGAAAAATAAAAATATATATAGAATTTAATCAAAATTTTGGCTAATTATTTTATATATAATATAAATATACTTTTAACTATTTATGCTTCTTTTTTGTTTGTTTTATAAAATATAAAAATAATAAATTATTCAGTTTAATTCTTTCTATTATTCACTTATATCATTTTTATTACTTTTTTCAGCACTTTCTTCTTATTCTTAAGTATTAGAATTTCCCATTTTCATTTCATTATTGTCTTTGTCTTCTTCACCATCAATTTCATCTTGTTTATCATTATTTTCTTTGTCTACTTCATCATTTTATTTCACATTATCTTCTCTTTCTTTGTCTGCTTCATTATTTTACTTAACTTCTTCATTATTATTTTCTTCATTTGGTTTTTATTACTCATCATCTTCTTTTTCTTTTTCATTTTCATTTTCATTTTCATTTTCATTTTCCATTTATTCCTGATGATCTTGATAGTCAGACAAATTATCGTTATTTTATTCTGATTCTTGGAGAATACTAATCTACTTATCTATAAATTGTTTTTGCAAAGGGTCAAGACCTTCAACATTGTCAAAATTGACAGAACTTGTGATAACTGTATTTCTATTTGGTTTTAAAAACTCTTTTTTTTATCGCTACTCACCATCATACTATTCTTTTAGGGGGATTATTTTTTCCAAAATACACTCGTTCTCCGGCCTCCACAAATACACGAAAACACCTTGTGTCTTCGTGGTGACATAAATTCGTTCCAAAAAATTGCAAGAAACCGAGTCGATTATCTCTTTACAGCTACTAATCTTCAGCTTAATTACCTGATTTCAAAAAAAAAAAAAATACTTAACAAATTGATTCAAAGTAGTTAGTTTCCCACCTGCTAAATTCCTCCTTGTTCATTAGTCTGCCACCCCCTTACAGACCCATCATTTCCCGCCGAAAAAGCGAATAGTCCGTCCGGAGTGAAACGAACAGAGTTTATCCGTTTTCCTTTGTGCGCTTTTTTCAGTCTAATCAGCGATTCCTTGTCGTTTTTCGCAACGTTTTCGCCCGTATGTCTGTCCCAAATAATTATTTGCCCGCCTCTAATAAATGTAATTTATATTTTATTTAAACCAAATCTAATTATATCTAATTTACTCATCTCCCGAAATGATAAAAGACCCCTGTGATGAGGCTTTGACGCAGGTCACATCGGCGACATGCCCCTCAAGGTATCGTAGTTTCGCTCCCTCTACTCCTCCGATGAAGATCTGTTGGCCGTTGCTCACATAGTAGCATTTATCGACCTAATCGGTTGCTATTCCTTGCACGGAGCCCTCAAGTCCTATCAAATGATAACAAAAAAATATATTATCGATAACTATAACTCAATTTTTTACCCATAATTTAAATGCTTTTTTCCCCTCCCTTTTGCAAATCATACTTGTTTACGTAGAAGCCGTCAGCGGAAAGTAAAAACTGACTATTCGCCTTGAATTCGATATCAATGGGACCCGATTCACTACTGCGTTTATTTTCGAATTCGAACATGCCACGAACGCAACCTTCTTCAGACGGCGAATGCAGCAGTTTTTCTTCGTCGAAATGCCACACGAAAATCGACTTCGTCGCTCTCACACTCGCTGCGAGCATTTTCCCGTCCGGCGAAAACCGAAGCCGGAAGAAGTACGAATCGCCGGAGTTCCTTTCTTTAGAAACGGCGATCCGCTTCACAATCTGATTAGTCTCCAAGTTCACAATCCGCACCATTCCGTCCGAACACCCCAGTGCTATAAATGCTCCTTCCAACGACAAATCCGAGCAATCTGCGTTATAGTGCAAGGAATTTTCTTTAATTTCGTTAGCATTTTCGAAATTTGCCCCCTCTAATATCGCCTATCCGAAGTTCGCGCCCTCCAAATAAGCGCCGCCAAACTCCACATTGCGCAATTCGCAGTTCTGAAAGTCCGTGCCGACGCAGAACGAGTTGCTCAAATTCGCGCCGTTCAGCCGACACTCGGACAAGTCGAGTCCGCTGAATGAAAAGGCGCAGAAGTTCCAAATGGTGGCGCAATTCGCCGCCACAGTTTACAATTTTTTTGCTGTATTTCCGTCCACTTCTTCTTCCTATTATTGGTCTCTTTTCGAAAGCCTAATCAAGGGCAAAAGCACTCCGTGTTTGAACGCTTCACGAGAACTCCCGTCAATTTTTTCCAACAAAAACTCCTTTATTTGTTCCAAACCCTCCATCTCTTCCGTGAAAAGCATGCCCTCACTCAGCTGCTGTATTTTTGCTTTTTAGAACAACAAATCGATATCATCGACCTCATTGTCCTTCTCGATCACATATTCGTAAAGACACTTCAACTCTTTCAAAACTGCGCAATCGGGAACGTAATTCAGGTTTTCCAGCTCTTAATCTTCGCTTTCTTCTTCTTTTCCTTTTTTATTTGTTAATTTTATTTGACTTTTAAACAAAAAATTATTGTTTTACTTTAGTTTTCAGCTTAAACCGTCATTTTAAACATCAATTTGCTTTTAAAAATTGCTCCCAAAACTATTTTTTGGTTGGAGTGCTTCTCCAAAACGCTTAAAATTTCGCTTAAAACTACATTGGGCTATATGAAGTCTTCGTAAAAGGAGGAGAAAAATTGTGCATTTGAGGGCTGATTTTCCTTTTGGGCGATTTCATTAAACCCCATTCCCTCAAAAAACGCATCTAAATCTTCCAAATCTCTGAATTTTGCATGAAATTTCGTCGAATTTAAAATCGTTTTCAGCCACATCAAAACAGCCGCCTTTTGTCCCTCCTATTATTATTATATTTCCTATTATTCCATTTTTCGCTTCAAATTTGCATTCGTTTGCCTTAGTAATTATTTATGTGCTTCCAAACGAGCTGTCAACTAAAAGCCTTCGAAGACTGTTTTCACGAACATTTCCTCACTGGAAATCAAATTTCTTACCGATTGCTTGAGAGCAGCGCCAAACGAAAGCTTGAATTTCGATTCGATTTACGCGAAAGAAGACAGCAAGAAAAGCGGCATTTTCATTTACTTATTTTGCAAAAATTTCGATTTCACTTTCAAAAGAATCGCCACCTTTTTCTATTGCGCTTCTTTAACTTCCAACGAAAGTCCCTCCGAAACAGAACTCCCCCAAAGCGATTCTGCGACAATTTCGAAATTTTTTATAAATTCAATGTCTTGTAATTTTTCTTTAAGATTATTATTTTGTTCCTTATCGGCCGTTTCTAAAAAGAAAATGAAATCATCATTTTCAGCTTATTCGCCGCTCTCCAGCCCATACCTTTCCTAAAACACCTCGATTTCCCGCAATAAGTGCCCAATTTCGCAGTTTAACAATGTTTCAGGACCTGCATTTTCAAGGCCAAATTGCAAAGATAGACTTTACGATTCTGTGCTGTTTTTTTGACTTTTATTACTCGATGTTTCCCAGTTTTTATTTTAAGAAAATAAGCCCTGAAACGAAGAAAAAATTAAAGTTTGAAATGGCAATTCTTAATTACCGTTCGGTCTTCGAAAAGAAAAGAATTCGCCTTGTTGAGAAGTTTCAGTGCCTTTAACTTGAAATAAACGAGAGTTTCCAATTTATTCGGTCTCCCACTGCTCCACCAGTCCCAGAATTCCTTTTTTCAGTAAATTTTAAAAAAATGTGAAGCAATAGAAATTAAATATATGAAAATTGTGAATACCTCGAAATCAATTTTGCCATCTCCGTTGGTGTCAGCATCTTTGAAAATCTTTTTTTTTAAATAAAAATAAAAAAACTTTTAATTTTTGAATGTTTATTTTTCTTACCTATTCCACTTCCTTTACAGTTATTCTAACTCCCATTTCTTCTGCGACTGCAGGAATTTCTTTCATATCAATGCTGCCGTCACTATTTATATCGAATTTATCGAACACTTTTTTCAAGGTTTCTTTTTGTTACTTTAATTGCTCTGAACTGTCTTTGTTGGCGCTATTGCTTTCGTTATTATTATTATTTAATTTTTCATTTTAAGTTTCTTATTGCTAAACGGTATTGTCTGTTCCATTCTGCTAATTTTCCGTTGTACTTTTTTTAGATCCAATTAATAATAGTTTTAAATATGAAATAACTTAAATACTAATGTAAACATTATATTATATAATTTAATGATTTTACTTTTCTCCTTCCATTTTAAGATATGTGTTTTTATTAGATTACTTAACTCTCCTTCTGTTTTATTTATTGTTCTTGTTATATATTATTAGTAGTAGTAATTAATTAATTAAATGCATTTTTATTATTAAAGAAATAAAAGCGACACAGCTCTAAAATAAATTAATTACACTATTAAAATTAATTTAATTGATTTTCGGCTATAATATTCTATTTTTTTCTTTAAAAAACTGAGTAAAAAAATTATCTTTAACCAATAAGTGTAACTCATAATATAATAATAAGTTTTATAATATAATTATAGAAAAAAATTTGAATAAAATCATATCTTAACTTAACTTAACATAAATTAACTTAAATTCACAATTCCCACTCACATCTGCGTTCGTATTGGATTTGCTCTTTCAGCATTTCCACAGTTCGGTTCAATTCTCCCAATACTTTTCTTTTTCTGCTTTAAATTTTTTCCGAAATTTGCTGGTATTCATAGGCCTACTCCAACTATTCTATGAAAAACGCCTCCAATTTCTGCATTTCTGGTTTCTAAACATGTCGGAACTCCGGACTCAATTTCTTTTCCGCACACAAAGTTTGAAGTAGCCCATGATATTTTATGCGAAAAGCATCGTTTAAAACGATATTTTTCTGTACGAAGTATGGTTCCACTTCAAGTTCGACGACTTTTTCTTGAAAATTTCGTCCTAAAAAATGAAATAATCAATTACTACCTATAAAATAACAAAAACACTACCTTTGGAAATTATGAAATCAATGGCCATTTTCATATCTATCGGATAATAAGGCTGGAGACTCCCCAATATTACACTCGATTTTCTGATGATATTGCTGACACTTGAATTGCCAGTCGGGTCTTCCACGATGCGGGACATCGAAGATGATTACAATAGGTTTCCGTACATTTTTTTCCCTTAAAATTACTAGTTGTCATTGGAAGCCACCTTTATTGAAATCCTCTTCTTCTTCTAAATCACTTTCGCTTCATTATTTTCATCGTTAAAATCAGAAATATTGCAGTTTTCCTGTTGATTTTTAGAAATGATGTTGCTGCTTCCTGCTTCATGTTTTGAATTCGACATATTTTTATTCTAAAGGATCGGCTTTCGAGATTGTTGCGCATTTTTGGCAATTAAAGGAAGATTGTGCAAGACACTTCCTCCACGGATTTCTTCGTTTTCGTTGAATTTTGTGAAACTTTGTGAAGGTGTTTTTTGGAGTTGCAAATCCATTACAGTTTCCTGCTGTTATTTTTGCGATAATTATTTTTAAATTCCTTTATCTAATGCGATGGTATTTCGCTTTTTCCTTGTTACGTAAATTTTTAAATTTTAATATTAATATTATCATCACAATCAATATTTTAACTGTGTTTACATTTATGATCTTCGAGTTCCCTTCTAAGTTTATTGAGATTCCGGCCTTGATGTCTGATTGTTAATGTTGGAAGAGGGACTGGCGATATTTAAATCATTGCTAGGATCGCTTTTTTTCGAAGATTATTCCGAAATTGGGAGACTTTTTTGTGGACGAAGCAAAAGAGGCTTCTACTTTCTGTGGACTTTAGTTTTCATTTTCTGTTTAGAATTTTCAGAATTTTGCTGCATTTTTTTTGTTTTGTTTTATTTATTATTTTATTAATAATTATTTAAAGATAGTCTCACTATTTGAAGACCAATCAATAATAACTATATTTTTATGAATTGATTAAAAAAATACTATACAATTAATTGTTGTTAATAAGTACATAACTCATTTTATAATTCAATTATAATTAATATTGGGTATATTTTATTTATTTATTTATTATTATTGTTCATTTTTCTATAATTACAATTAAAAAATGTAGACTCTTATAGTAATTTTTATTTTATTTTTATTTATTTTTAATTTATTTATTACATTTTTTAGTATTTTTATTTAAAAAAAAAAAAAATGAGAATTTCATAAAGTGTCAATTCCGATTTTATATAATCTATTTTTGTTATGCGACATCTGATAATATCTTAACGTTTGCGGGACTTTTCTGGTAACAAATAACTATGTAATATTCGCAACTCCCTACTTATCCACTTCATACTCCTTCCAATTGATTTTTGATCTATTCACAAACGAAACTCCGAACTTGTCCTAAAATACCATTCCTTCCGAATATTGAATCGCCAAGTCTTCGTCAAACAGAATCATATTTCCACTTTAAATTTCCAAAAATGCGCATTTGCCTTCAAAAAAAAAAAAAGGAAAATTAAAAATCGAAAAATCAAAAAATCGAAAAATCAAAAAATCGAAAAATCAAAAAATCGAAAAATCGAAAAATTAGTTACCGAAATGGTTTTCCTTCGCATGGATATACAAATTATTATCTTAATTTTCTTTAGCCGCCGATTGATTTTGCTCCGATTGATTTTGCTCCGATTTATTTTGTTCTTATTATTGTTTCGCTCCGCACTGTATACTACAAAGTACTTGTTGACAGAGCAGACAAACCATAAGTTCTGAATCCATTGCCTTCGGAAAATTGTGGCACATTTGGCATTTGGAGTGAAAGAAGGCTTTGTGAAAGGCTGGGAAGTCTTTTTTGAAAACAGTGCTTTGCAAATTCAGTTTTTCAGTCGGATTCAAGGCCAAAAACTGCATCATTTTCGGCTAGTAAATAGTTTCCAATTCTGTTACGAGCGGCTTCAATAACTTCTAAATCGTATGTAAATCGAAGAAAATGTCGTTTTATTCGTTTTTAAGTGCATTCGCTTTCGCTGTAATCGTTTCTTACAACAACTTAATTTCTTCCCGCACTTCAATGTCCCAGTTGACTTCCTTCAGGGTATGCAGAGATTGCGAGGGTTTGAAAAACGCCAAGAAAACGCCTGTCGCCATTTGATAATACGGCAACAAATACGACTGGATTTGGAACCTGAACTCACTGTCCGAGTTGCGCGTCTGCAGCTGCTGCTAAAGAAACTGAATTTATTAAGCAAGCGGCAACTTCTGACCATTCAAAAATGAGTTGTTTTTCAGTTGCAAAAACGAGTAAAAAACCGTCAATTTCGCGAAATAAATACGCACAAAATCAATCAAAATCGAAAATAATTTTTCCTCGTCGAACACTCCCGTCCTGTACACGAACACTGCGCTCGCGAACTTCACGAACAAATCGTCGAATGAGAAGCGGCCTTCTTCCGTTTGCGCTGCGATTTGCTTTGCGAACCCCTCTTCTTTGCCCTCATCGGCCGTTATCCTTTCCAAATATTTACGCACCTTCCTTTCAAAAATGCGCTCGACCTGCCACTGCGCCAACTCGTTTGCCGAAACCTCGATTTCATTTGCGTTACGATGATGATTTGCAAGTTCTTCTTCGTCCATGTACCCGGAGTAGTTTTCTTCCTGGCTGTGCTCATCGAGAAGCAATTTGCTCTTGTTTTTGCGGAATTATTCGATGAATTCCTTCGAAAACTCCTATTCTTCGACCAAATAGATTGCATTCTGTATAAACCCTTTGAAAATCAGGTGTAAATTCGAAAGAATTTGCATTCCCCCCTTACGAACGAAATTCGAAATCCCAGTCAAAAAGCAGTTTTCCATCAGGTAAAGGAACGACTTGTTCGCGAAATTCGCCATTTCATGCACACAGACGCTCCCCTGCACTTCGTTTTTGCTGTCTTTTTTTTCACTGCTTTCATTTTAGTTTGCGTTCTGCTGATTTTGCCCCTGCATAAAATCGAACTGACTATTCAAAAAATTTGTTATCATTTCCGCCACGCCGCCCTGCTACTATTGTTCTTGCTATCTGAAGTTCTGCTCGTTAAAATTCTGCAAAAATAGCAACTGCGAAGCTGCATTTTAGTGCGCGCTCAGAGTTTTAGCATTGCTCTTTTGAGAAGCATTAAAGGAATTCGAAACTGCCTCATAATGGTCTGAAAAATTTTGAATTTCCAAGAGAAGTTGCTCGTTAAACTGCAGGTCTTTTTGTGGATTATTATTTTTTTATTTGTTTTAAAAAATTTGACACTGCAAATTCCCTAACTGCCCTTCATTTCCTCGCACCTTTTAAGCGAATAACTCCTGCAAATTGCGACGCTGCGAGGAAAGCACATTATCTATCAGCGGCAAATACCCATTTTTCAGTTGTTTGCACTCGAAGCACAATTCTTCAATTTATCGCTTTTCTGAAATCAAACTTCGCAACTGAGAAGGAACTAAATTCGCCTGTGTGTGTCCATTGTTCTGCGTGGAATCTAATATAAAAAAATTAAAGAAAATGAATAAAAGCAAATAAAATCAAAGTAAATCAAATACCCTGACACTCTCGATGCACGACATGATTGCAAGTCTGCACAGAAATACGGTAATTTTTGTTTTTAATTTTGTTTTTCTTTTTTTTTCCTGCGATGCTGCCTTGTGGGAATAGAATTTGTGCAAATTATCACACGAAACGTAAAGAGGGAGACCAATTAGCCGTTTCCCTTGACTTTGCTTGCTGCCTTCGTGACAAACGAGGCATTTTTCCGACTCTTCCCCTTCCTCCTCCTCATCTTCTTCTTGTTTTTAGCCTGTAAAATATCCGACCTTTTCCTCTTCTTCTCCTTCTCTAAAATTGGCTTTGATTTTCTTCGATTTTTGATTGGAAAGCAGCAGATCGGCGTGTTGGTTCGCGAAATTGTTGCGCTTTTTCATGAATTGCTTCATTTTTTCCTTCTATCTCTGCCTCAATTTCTCCTTCCTTACCACATCTTCGTTCTCCATCTTGCACAACTCTGATTGTTCCAAATGGTTTGCCGACCTGATCTTTTCTTCCAGAACTTGAGAACATTTCTGCATCATCTGCTTCACAGACACCTGAAACTCCTTGTCTTGGCGCACCAATTTCTGAATCAACTCACTATTTTCCAAAGTTACCTTCACTTGCTCCGCAACCTACATCTTATCATCTCCCTAACTCCTTAGCAAAGTCAGATTAACCATTTTCAGCGCGTGTTTCGCCTTTTCGCTGCTATTTTTCTCCAATTCCCTTTAAATCAAAATTGTTTTATTATTCGTCCAATTAATTAATTAATTAATTAATTAACTAATTAATTTAAATATACCTTTATAGTTAATTTCCGAATATGTTGCTTTCATCGCCTTGGTTCCCCTAACTGCCGCAGTCGTGAATGTGATCTTTGTCTTGGCTGTGAGAATTTGAGTTCGAAAAATGAGAGTCTTGCGGATTTAAAAACTGCAGACTTTCAACATAGAAAGGCTTGCAGATGTAAGTTATTTGCTGGAAAAGAGGACTGGCAGGTCGGATATCTTCAAAATTCCCTAAAATAGTGTCATATTGAGCATCTTTCGTTGCAAGATTTTGAATTTCGTTGTTGAATTCAGCGAAAACATCGCCATATCGCGAGAAAAAGTAAGGGTCGTACAGTTTTTTTTGTGTGAAAATTTCTTTTAGTTGGAAATGCTTCTTTTTCAATTCCGCAACTTGAAAGATTTCTTCCTTTAGACTGATTTCATGTGACAGCCCATACCTTTGGGCGAATTCTCTGATCAGTTTCGTGTATGTGGCCTCGTGGCGGAAAAAGAACTGTTGAATTGTGAAGTTCTGTTTCACCAACGAACAATCCGCCGAATTCCCGATTTGAAGGCGCGAATGGAAATTAATGTACGCCGTTGTGTCGATCTGTAAATTAAGCATCAACTACTGATAGAACTTATAGTTTTTGCAAAAATGATTTCTAATTTTTAACTATTTCTTAATAGCCTATATCACAGGAGAACTTAAATAACAAACAAATAATAAATAAATAAATAAATAAATAAATAAATAAATAAATAAATAAATAAATAAATAAATAAATAAATAAATAAATAAATAAATAAATAAATAAATAAATAAATAAATAAATAAATAAATAATAAATAAATAAATAAATAAATAAATAAAATAAATAAATAAATAAATAAATGAATGAATGAATAAATAGGTACTTATATTCTTCCTTTTTAGAACTAACTTTTTAAAATTTGCCATAACTCAGTAATACAATCAATTGCAGTAAAAGAAAGTCGCGGTCAAATGATTATATTTCTGTGTCTTTGTACTTGGAAATTAATAACCGATCGTACGAGTTTCCTAGCCCTAAATGCAGAGACATGATATCACTTTCATCCGATTTATCGATGCTGTGCACGAAAAGCAACGTTTGCGTTATAAACTAGGCAATATTAGTTAGCAAGTCATTGTACATATTAAGATCATTTTTGCAAATTTCTGAAAATAGCATTTTCTAAGCGAACTCAAGTCCTTTTTCAAACACCAAATCACCCACAATGATTCCGAAAACTCTATAAGTGTTTGTGAACCAGAAACGCATTTTTTTGGCTTCTTCTTCATTTTAAATTTTATTTTGGTTTTCTTCTTACTACGATTATTGCTTTAACTTTTTCTGCTTCTGCAATTCACTTTCGATCCGCATCATGCACTGAGTGTAACTATTTTTCAGAAGTTATTTCATGAGTCCCTCGTAGTTCTTCTTGTCCTTTTTGACCTGCAAAATTACCTGATCAACCAATCGTAAATTATAGGCATCGGAAATCAATCGGTACGCCTCAAACTGCGGCTCCGGTACTGAAGAATTGAGAGACAGCGATATCACATTCATATAGTTGAGTGCCAAACCCAGCGTCTCATAATTTTCGCCCCAAATATTTATATTGTGTACATAATCCAAAAAGTGCTAAAATAGTCCCAGTTCTTGCTTCCATTCTAAATAATTTTATTTTATTTTAATTTAATTTTTTCTTAATTTTATAATTGATTTATTTTTAAATAAAATTACTTTCGAAGAAGTCTTTTCCCTCGTTAGCACTTTGAATGATCTTTTGGAAGTGTTACACAGAATAGAGGATGAACTTATCGCTGGAGTAAAGTTGTTTCATCGAACTGGGTGTCACGAATTGAATGTACAAGTTCCACATGCCCTGATAGTTTGAGTTTTCGTAAACCAGATAGTTATACAGATTGCTGTAGCCGTCGACAAGTGCAGATTTGTAGTGCTGATTAAATAACATGAGTTTTAAAATCAGGTTTAATTGCGCCTCCAAGTCGCTTGTCATGAATACTCGGTATTTCATCAAATTTTCCAGAATATTGCACCGGCAGCTTTTGTTCTTGCGAAACAAAATGAAATCTTCTCCTACATTCGCATCGTTCCTACTCGCACAGTCGTGACTCGTCACGTAATTCGGCAGCGTTTCTGTTAAAACGTTCGATAGCAAGTATAGGAGAGGCATATTGTGCTGTAATGTCGAGTCTACGAAGTCCAGCAACTCCTTCAATCTGAAATTAGAAAATAGCATTTGTTTTTGCTGCTGTTTTTTGAAACAAATTTCGCACAAAACGTATTTCTTTTCTTGGGTGCATTTCTGACAAATATGAGATTTCTCATTTAACTAGATGCCCTTTTCGCACCAGAAACACTTCAGGTATTCGTTTAATCCATTTTAAAAAACAATGCTTATCATCTACGAATTGCAATAAACACATTATACCGTTTCTTATTCTTCATCTTCTTCTTCTTCTTCTTCCAATTTATCTGATTTTTCGATCACTATTTACTGATCAAAGTGTTCGAAAATCTATTGAAATTAACTAAAAAAAAACTATTTGAAAGTAGTCTGTAAATTTTAGGAAATCAGAGACAAAACTTCTTTTTAACTTTTCTACTTTCTCTCTAAATGATCAGAACACTCAATGCGTGTTGGCTAGCTAAAATCCCCGCAGTCGCAGGTGGCGTTGTCAGTTCCTTTATGATAATATTGTACTCTATGACCTTTATGATTCCCATTTTCAAAACAATCTCCACAAATGCATATGCATTCATAGTCCTCTCTTTTTTAATTATTTATTTTTTATAATTTTTCTAATTTTAAATTGTTTTTAATATATAACTATACCCACAATCGAAGCATTTCCATAAAATATCGCCTTTTTTAATAGGTTTCGAACACATAGAAATTTTGTGTTTTTTCAAAGATTCTATTTCGTTCTTAAATATTTTGAATATTAATTGGTATTATTCTTGCAGATTGGGAATGTCTTTTTTTCTTATTTTATTGTTTTCTATGATATTTCTATTACTATTATTATTTTAAATTATATTTTATTATTTTTCGATTTGATTTTATTCTTTTTTAGAACTACTCTGATATTCTTCTTCCATTATTATTTAAATTATTTATTAATTCTATTTATCTATACTTTTAAATTATTTATATATAGATGTAATTTTATTGAATACAATTTAATTTTTAAATTTCTATTTTTATATTGTTAAAGTAGTATTTTTTATTTTAAAAATTTTTTATTACTTACTATATTACTATTTAATTATTTTTTGTGCATATAAGAATTTATATTTAATTTGATTATTTAAAATGAAGTTCTTATATACTTTCTTTTCTTACATAGTAAGCAAAATATTAAGTATATATCAGATTAATCTATATTTGAATATGCTATGATCTATTTATAAAAAATAATACATATAAACGGGGGAATAAAGAAATTTAGATGAATAAAACTATTATTGATTTCAGTAATAAAAATAAAATAATAATATTTAAGTGGAGATATAATTTTTATATTTCTTTCAAAAAACTATAAATTGAATTTAAATATAAAATTCATTCTACTTGTACACCTATTATCTCATTTTATTTTTTTTCTACAATAATCCCATTGCCACATTATTATGTTATCTTTTTTTCTCTTTGATTTAAACTCTACCAGTCTATATGCTTAAGAATTAGATATACAGATGCTTCATAAAGTAAATTAAATTAAAAATCGTTTGAATAATAAATCCTAAAATACCGGAAAAAAACATAATTTTAAATAGATATGATTTTTTAATTGTTTGCTATTAGTTTTCATTTAATTATTCATCCATTTATCCTTCTACATACATAGCCACATAACACATAGCAAGAACGAGTGCATTCCAACCCTGTATAAAATAGTATTTTAAACATAAATATATTAGTGAAACTCGCAAAAATAAAAAATTACATATTTCACAGAAAGTGTATAATAATTAGGGAGTATCTATTCTACCCAATTCTCTTGAAATTTTGGATAATTTACAAATATTTCCCATCTATAGGGAGTTAAAAATTATATAAATCCAAATACACATAAAAAAGGCACTTTTAATATAATTTTTATTAAAAAACTCAATATTTTATACTGCGACTTTTCTTTTCGTAAAAATACAAAGCAATATAATATTGTTTAAGGCATTATAAATATTATTCCTATACAAATATAATATATTCCCTTTACTCCTTTTTTGAATAACTGCCCTTATATAGTTACTAAAGTCTAATTCATAATAATATATGATGATATATTTATAACTAAAATAACAATCTAATGTATTGGAACTTATTTTTTTTTGTGAAGATTTGTTGATTTCTAAATATCTTACATCATTAAATTCCTATCTTTAAACAATTCGGAATGTTATCTAATTTCCATATCATACATTTTTAAAATATTAAATCTAAATTTAAAATATATAAGTAATTATATTTTAATTTAATCTATATTAATAGTTTACGGGTTAGCTAGAAATATCTGAGTTTCATGTTTAAACTCAAAGAAATTTCGTTCTTATTTTTATTTAAAAATATGCTAAGTTTTTAATTTTTCTATATAAACTTCTACTGTAGTCTTTATAAAATAAATTAAATGATATCTAAATATTTATTTATTTATTTATTTATTTATTTATTTATTTATTTATTTATTTATTTATTTATTTATTTTTTATTTATTTATTTATTTATTTTATTTATTTATTTATTTATTTATTTATTTATTTATTTATTTATTTATTTATTTATTTATTTATTTATTTATTTATTTATTTATTTATTTATTTAGGTAAAATAATATTTTACTAAAGTAATAGATCCTACAGAAAAAAGAAAAGATATGACAGATATATAACTTATATCTTTCCCATTTACAATTTCTCTCATCAACAATCTTAAACTCATAAAAGCCATAGCTAGATTTTCATATATTAATTCAATCATATCTTTTCTTATTGTTAAATTTTTTAGATTGCTATATTCTTAATTTCTACAAAGAAAATAAAGAATATCAACAATTGTATATAATACAAAAAGGTATTAATAGTATTTACTTGTATAAGAATATATAATCTAAATGAAACAAAATATATAAAAAAATAATTAATTTCTGTTTTTTTGGTATTTAATTCTTAGCACCAGTCTAGAATAATTATTCTTATGCTATGCTGCAACAAAACTAATAAGAATACGTTCTTTCTATCATTTGTAATAAAATAACAATATGTATTATTAATTTATATTCTATTTCTTTCGAGTCACTCATTATTTTTTACCATTATATTAAGAGTGCTATATCAGTTAAAAATCGAAATAATGGTAAATAGCTTTTATCCAAAATATAGCTTTAAAGGAAGTATCGTTTAGTTTTTCAGAAAATGATTAAGATCTGTGATTTCTAAAATTATTTTTCATTGTTTTTAATTTATTCGATTTTTACCTTTTTTTTTATATATATATAATTAATTATAATTTCATCACATTTCTTAATTATAATAAATTAGCATTTAAAAAATAATAACCACCAGTCATGGTATTTCATGAAGAGAAATAAAAATTGTATTTAAATAAATTAATATGTTTATTAATATTGAAAGTTATGTGCTTTAAATATAAAAATAATGTATAATTTATACTAGTGTATAAACTTATATACAGATATTTATAAATAAGTCTAAAATAAAATAAGATAATCTCCATAAAGAATAATGAAAAATCACTTAAAAGCATGAGTAAATAAAAATAAAACTTCATTTTAATTCTATGTTACATAGTTTATCTTTTAGTGTTTTTATCTATATAATCTTCATGATATCAAACTAAGTAAGTAGTAAAAATTAAAAATAATAGTAGCGATTTTAAATGTATTAAAATAAATATTTTTTAACAATTTCTTAAAAATTCCATAACTGGTTAAATATATAATAAATATAATTTAAAAATTAGTTTTATTAATATTATACAGTATTTTATCAGTATCTATAAATATATTTAAGTAACCATATCCCTTAAGCCTGTATTAAAAAAGGTATCCATTAAAAAAAATAGATAATATATTAATATCAAAAATAATATTCTAAAAATTAGAAACAGTATATATTTAATATGATAATAGACCTTATAGAAAAATGAAAATGATATTATTGATATAAAATTAATTCTATTACTATGAGAACTTAAAACAGTTAAGCACTTTAAAATATTCTCAAATATTTTAATTATTTCCATTGTTTTTTTAGATTTTTACCTAATGCAGTCCTAGTATCCAGTATAATAAATAAATAATTTATTGAATGTATTTCAAATAAAATATTTTTAATAAAACTTGAATGAGTTAAATCTTATGATCTATAAAAATACAATCATAATATGTAGTACATACATAATTTAATTTATATATAGTTTTAGACTAAATTAAGATTTTTTCTAATATCTTAATATAATTTATTTGCATAAATCATAAATAAACCACGATTATTCTTAGAATATATATGAAAATTATTTCTAAATAAACATTTAATTATTATATGTAAGTAATACAAATTATTATAACTCAACAATAAATAATTATCATATATTTATTTTAAAATCATAAATATGCAATAATAAAGAAATTTTATAGATTAAACTATAATAATACCATTATTTTAAAAAAATTAAATTACAAATCAAAGTTTTATTAAAATTTTTTATTAATTATTTATTTAATCTTAAAATAACATAATTTATTTAAAAAAATTTTTATGTTTACATACAATTCTCTTAAATAAATATAATATTGCATATTATATAAACTATCCTCTATAATGAAAAATAATCGTAACACTTATTAAAATAATTAGCATTTAAAAAATAATTAATCAGATATTGGTTATATCACAGTATTTTAATTTTATTAAATGAAGAAATTTGATATAAAAATAGATTTGGTTGTTTAGAATATTATTCTTATGAAGAAATTATTATTTGGTATTAGATAAAATAATATAATTATTTTTATTAAACTCATAAATAAGTATTACATAATATTTGGGTTATATCACACACCAAGTAAAAGTGATGGATAGATATTAATATTAGTTTTCTATTAAAATAAATATTACTTGAAGCAATTTGCAAACAAATAAAAATTGATTGATTAATTGATTAATTTAAGGAAATAAAATCTCATACTTTTGTATGCATAGAACTTATTAAATGCATAAATAAATATTAAACTATAAACAAATATTTGTTTGATAAAATATTCTAAAAACATTAAAAATAAAAATATTAAATAAAAATAATCAATAAAATTTTTAAAAAATAGTTAAAAGCCAAAAATAGATAATATTAGCACCTTCAAAAACTAAAATATCTCAGTAAATTATTAAAAAGAATTAATAATTTTCCTTTTAATTATCCTTTTTTATATGTTTTACTTAAAAAAGTATTCATAAATACATAATACATGTGAGAATTATCACCAAAAAATTCATTTATAGCCCTTACTTCTATACCTCTATTATTTATTTTTAAATAATCTAAATTAAAATATTAGCTATATAATACATTATTTAAATTATAAACAGCTGATTTTTTAAGCATTCATTTTAGAATATTGAAAAATTTGTTAAATTATTTTTTTAAAATAACAATTCTAGATGGCAAAAATTTGTTAAAAATTAATTCGTCTTATTTTTGCTATTTTGTTCTATTCCACAATGAATGCATAAATTACCCTTGCCAATGACTGTAAAATAAAGTGCGAAAAAGAAATTAGAGTAAAATTTACAATTTACAAATGCTATCTTTATAGTAAATAGAAATATATAATGTTAGGATTTGCTTTAAAGTTCTAATAGCAAGTAAGGATTAAGTTGTTCAGAAAATGAATGTAATAAGTGTGTAACTGATTACTGGGACCCGTACAATGTTTGCAAATTGTGTAAAGTTATAGAAACAACTCAAAAACTTCCAGGAAAAGAAAAAGAAACTATAACAGAGTATGATTGTGTTGATTGCGATATTTCCTATTCTAAAAGGTATATAAACAAACTTATCACTTATTATTTAGATTTAAAATTAAAATAAAAAAAATATTGCGAATTTTAAATAAAAAGAATGGTTCATGTATTTCCTAAAAACAATGGAACTGTCTTTGAAAAATGCGAATTTTGTAGTAAAATCAACGCGGATTGGAGTGAATGCACCAATTCTCCTTATTAGGATGCAGTTACATCAAATTACCAAAATAATTACACAGTTGTAGGATGTAGATCTTCTCAAGGAAGCTATAAATCCAAAACCGACTTCTAAGTTATCGACCCATTTCTAATGACCAAAGATCCTTATAAAAAAAAATATACTCCCTTTTGTTGTCCATATGGGGTATATATAAATGAAATAAATAAAAAAAGTTTAATTGCTTTATCAGTTAATTAAATATTTTAGTGCTAAACTTGTTCTATCTTGATTGAAGAAAACGAAAAGTATTACTTCTATGATGAAGCAGAAAATGGAAAAATTACAGCTTTATAATATGATAAATTAAAAACAGAGTTTTTTGCAAAGATAAGTTAAAAAATAATATGTGATAGTTGCCCTGGTATAATCATAAATTCATATTATTTTTCAATTAGAATGTTTATTCATTTTGAAAATAGAAAATAGAGAAAAAATGACAATAAATGTTAATGCAAAGCAGGGTATTTTGAAGATCCATTTACCAGTGTTTGTGTATTAGGAAACCCTGCGTGCGCATAGGGGATAAAATCCGATAAATGTTGTAAAAATGAAAAATGCTGTAATAATAATTTTAACTTTTATTATATTGTGTAATGAAATAAAATATAAATTTCTAAAAAAAAAGAAACCTGTTTAGAAGATGGTATAACTTGCATTGCTTGTAAATAAGCTGACAGCTTATTCCGAGGAGTTCCTCCTAACTGTGATTGTCTATCAGGAAGCTATTTGTATTCATCAATTAATGATCAAGGAGTTTCTATACAAACTGGGGGTTGTGAACCATGTCCTGTTGGTAATATATATTTTATATTAAAAATTAAAATTATTGTATCAAATCTATTAAAAAGGAAAATACAATTTTGAAAAAAATGCAAAGGAATGTAAAGAGTGTCCAAATGGACCTTTCAAATGTATGGGGGGATAAAACATGGAAATTTAGCCAGGATGTAATATTTATGATTTATTTTATTTAATTAATTAAATATAATTTTATTGGTACTATTTTAAAATAATTAATATAGATTGGAGAAAATAGAAACAATCCATAAAATTTTAATAATGTGTTGATAATAATGAAAATTGCATAGGAGGATAGGAAGGCGGAGATAAGATTTGCAAAAAGGGATATATAGGAGCCAATTGCGAAACTTGTGATCTTAAAGGATCTCCTTCATATACTTTCAACGGTAAAGTTATATTTATTACTATATTGAGTAGTTAAATATATTTTTTTGTAAACATAGGGGATTTGAAATGTACTTAGTGTTCTGAAAGCATTATTAAAGAGCCAGTGATTTTTGCGATATTAGTGTATCGACTTTTTTCTTTGTTTATCGCTGTTTCCGGATCTTTGTCAGCAGTAGAAGACAAAGTAGGGTTCAATTCATTAAGAATATTATTCAATACTCATTCTCCGACTCCGAACTAAACCGGAATCTTAATGAAAATATTGATTAATTATTTATTTATTATTGGAATTATAGCAGCTTTCTAACTCGATGTCAGTGGAGAGTTGAAGATCTTTATATAAGCTGTATTAATTACTATTAATTTAAAATTCGAAGATTTTATATTTTTAATAAATAAACTTTATAATTAGGTGTCAAATCCTTTAAAAATCCTATCTTATGGGTTTGATTGTTATACTATAGACTATGCTAGTAAAAATAAATAATTTGAATTAATAATTAGTAAAAACTAAATCTATCATTATTTTTAGCTATTCCAAATGTCTACTTTAGAGTTTTATGGCAAATGGTCATCATTTTTATAGAACTCGTAATTATAGGTGCTGCATTCTTTGTCGTTAAAAAATTCGAAAACAATAAAACGTCTGTTAAGGCCTTCTTTTCAACAGTATTTCTCTACTAATTTTTTACCAATTCTCCATTATTGATTCAAATGATTTTAGAAACTTTGGCGTGCAGGTTATATATTTTAAACTAATTATAAAATATTAAAATTTCATTTTTTATTATAAATAATAGAACCGTAGCCGAAGAATAATATCTTTTAGCTGATCTGACAACGAAATGTGGAGATTCTAAATACAATGCGTACAAATTTGGCTACCAAATAATATCTCTCATTTTCTGGGGCGTAGTCATCTATTTGTTTTTGCTGTATAAGTTGAGAATGCACTATCACAAAATACCTGATGAATACAGAACAGGGGGAGCAAGAAAAAAGAAACAGTTGCAAAAATAAATCGCCCGAATTTTAGCCAAAAGGCAAAATGAAAAACTAAACGGATAAAATGACGATTTTTCCGACGCCTCTTCCCTTTACTCTGAAGACATTTGTGAAGCTGAAAAGTAATAAGAAGCTGTAAGGGCTTCAGAAAAAAAAAATGATGAAATAAATGCAACAAAAAATAATCACGCCACAGTCCCCCTGCAGGGAACTCTTGGTAATGGTACTTAACACTCAACTGGGTACAGAAGAAGACACTATAAAGAAAGTGAAGTTCAAAAAGCGTAACATTTTTATGAAATAAGAATTTAATTATATCACCAATAAATGAATATTCATATATACTAGACTGAAAGATGAAATTCACATTTTGGATTAAACTGATTGCTTATAGAAATACGCTTATTTATATTAGGAATACAACCATAAACTTTATTATTGGGAATTTTTAAAGGTTGTTCTCAGGATTATGGTTGCAATTATTCTTGTATTTTTCCACAAAGATATCTATGTGAAGGGAGTTATGGTATTTTCACTCGTTTTTGTGTATGGAATTTTGACTTTGAAATACCAACCTTACAAATTAAAAAGTAGACGAATTAACTTTATAGTAAAATATTATTAATAAACAAATTGGGTTTTTTAATTAGGCCACCAAAAACTTGACTTAATAGGAAGTGCTGTAATTTGTGGAAGTATTCTTGGGTGCATATTCTTAAAGGACAATGAGTATAGTCATTGGGAGGCAATAGTTATTGCTTTAATGTGTAATTTTTTTAAATTTTATTATAAATTTATTATTTATTTTAATCATCCAATTTAAAGCGATATTAAATTTCGGATTTGTCTTTATCATTGCTTCGCAGATTATTACAACATCAATAAAAAAATTATTGTAGAAGCTAATAATTCAAAAGAAAAGAGAATGAGTATTCAATAATAAAAGGATTCTGAACAGGAAATAATTGTAATTAAAACTGAAAACGAAAAAATTTAGGGTTCTCAAGAGCATAAAAAATAATTTGAAAAAAATCTAGCGAAAATAGAAGAATTAGAAAAAGAAATCTGTTTGCTCGAATACACATACTAAGTTGACGCAGAGGGAAACGAGATTGAAGAGGATGAGGATCCATTTGTAAATTACTATTCAATATTACCCAAAATTATTCAATTAAATTGAATTATATTATATTATACGTATAGTCAGTTAGATTTGTTGGATGGGTGGCTAATAAATTGAGATGTTTCAAAGCCTTGCTAGGATATCCTAATTAACAAACGTTAGATAAAGTACAAGATTTAAGTTAAAGAATAAAGAGATGGGCCAATGATGTGTAAAAACTATAAATTTAGAAAAAAAAAAAATTGATAAAAAAATTTAAAATTACGTAATTTAGGTTTATCTTAGGAGTTTTATCCGGACAAGTAGCTTTGCAACATGAACATGATTATGATGATTATGATTAACTAGAAGACAAACCCTATTCAGCTGCCTATGTGTTGGCGGGAAGATTAAATGAAGAATAACAAAAAGCAATAGTTGAATAAAATGAAGTTTACTATGAATAAACAGGAGAATGGAATTCTGCTATTTTGGGTCATTTAGTAAAACTATTTGCCAAAAGACTTGAAGAAATGAAATTTGATAGAAAATACTGGGATATTGATGATGGAACTAATCCCTAAGTTGTTGTTAATACCACATAAAATCCGATAAATTAAACTCAAAACAGAATAGAACAAAGTTAAGATAACTTCCTGGCAGTAGCCAGTGATGAAGAAAAAGTATTGGCTTCTTAACTTTCCGACCAAATTTCTAAAAAAGAAATTTTGCGGCATTTCGAAGCTTTCAAGCTTTTTGAAACTGTAAGCTTTTGACATATTAATTTACTTTTTTTAAAAATATTTATTCGCGTTTTTTTTATAGCAACATAAAGGAGTTATAAGAAAAAATGATTTGAGTATGATATTAAAAACATTAGGATAAAATATATCAAGGAAAGATTTAAATCAAATGATTTCAGAAATAGATCATGATGGTATTTAAATTATTTAAGCATTCGTCAAAAAAACAATAATTTTTATATTTTTAACTTTTTAGGAAATGAGTCTATTGATTTATGCGAATTTTTAGCTCTAATTGCTTTGAAAAAAGTCAACGTTAAGCACCATGAAATTGCCCGGGAAATGTAAATTATTAATAAAAAATCTTTTAACATTTATAAATATAAAATAACTTTAATATTAGGTACTAATGGTATGACTTGGAATCTGATGGATAGCTAGGACTAAGAGAAATAAAATTCATGTTAAAGAAATTGTTAAAAGAAGATCAAACTGATGATCAAATTATTCTTGAAATGATTAGAAAATTTGATTAGGACAGAGATGAATAAATTTCATATCACGAATTTTTAAGAATTGTCACTTGAGAAATAATAAACTTATTTTTATACATTTTTAGAAATAAATTTAATATTATATGGTTTTTTTTTTTAAAATTAATAAAATTTAAATATATATAATTTTTTTTTCTATAGATATAATAAATTTCATTTATTTAATATAATCTAATAGTGATAAATAATTAAGTGGGATATTTTTATAGTAATTACTTTTAAGTTCATAATTTTTATAATAATTACATTAAGTCTTGCAATATTAAAAATTAGATAATTAGTACATGCAATTATGAAGATACATTTTTTTTCTACAGCTCATTGATATAGTTATTAATTTAATTTTTGTAATTTATAATGATATCTATTACTTTAACTTGTTCGAAATATAAATATAAAAAATAGAAAAGTAAGTGGTAAAATATTTGAGACTTTACATTCCTTCCTTGTTTTTAATTAATTATATATACACATAAAACCTCATCACTTTTATGAAAAATTAAAACAAAATAATAAATAATACTCTATAAAGACAAAAAAATTCATAATTTGATAATATTAAAGAATAAGAAAATTTTCCTCTCTACACTTTTTAATGGATAATTAATCTAATCTAAAAAGATCATAATTTTAAACCCATTCTAACCCAATAAATAACAAGGATATAATAAAAAGTTTAAGCTAATTTTTTTATAATGATTCATCATTTAAAATTAAAATATTTTTCATTATATTTTCTCTGGTTTTTATAATGATTGACCAATTAGTAGAAATGCGTTATTGGAACGAATATGGATATACTTTAGCATGTGCTATAATTTCATTATTAGTAGCCTGTATTATTTATAAATTTAGAAATAAACTATAAAGCTAAATCCAATCTATTAGCTATGATATATCTCTATTTCTTTATATCTGTTTTTATTCAGGAGCTATTATATATAGAAACTATATTTCCTTAAAAGAATTGGTAATTTATTTATATAAAGTACTTTATTGTTTTCAATCTTATATTTTATTATATAGAAAAGCAAAGACATTTAATTCAAGGACATATCTTTAATCATAGGACTTTCTGATAGTTATTAATAACTTTTAATAATCATAATGTCATCCTAGTTTAAGCGTGCATATCTTGAAATTCTTTCAACTGCCATTTCGAAAATAGGATTAGTTGTTTTATTTCATAATTATGAAGTTTTGAGTTGGTATTATGGAGTTAATATTGCATTTTAATGTAAAATA
This sequence comes from Miamiensis avidus, assembly GCA_037039885.1. Lineage (NCBI taxonomy): Eukaryota > Ciliophora > Oligohymenophorea > Philasterida > Glauconematidae > Miamiensis > Miamiensis avidus. Next base: position 101,436 of record JAWVGU010000090.1, read on the forward strand.
GTTAAAACATTTAAATATTTATAAAGAATTATTAAAATTTTACTGTACAATTTATTTTTAGATATTTAGCAAATAATCTTATGTAATTTTATTAAAAAAATGATTTCCTATCGTGAAATAGTTAAAAAAGATAATAAATAGAATGGTGAAAATTATATATGTAAAGGAGATGAAAATATAAATAATTAAGATTAGTTGGAAGAAAGCCTTTGGATAATAACACTTCCATCGTAACTAATTAATTATCAATGCAATTTTATATTTATTCTTCATTTGATTATTTTTAAAAATAAGAAAAGATGCAAAAAGAAAATATTCAATTTGGGATATAAGTTCTAAAGTTAATATGTTGTATAATATTCATTCTAATACTTAAGATTAGATTGATGATTCATTATCAAATACTATTATAAAGTCAAGTTAGAAAAAGAACTAAAATAATTCTCTTTAAAAATGTAAAGATAAGTTCAATCAGTAAATTATCCAAATAACAATCAATAAAGCCAATCAAATTTTTTATAAAATCAAGTTCCTTAATTTCAATCATAATAACTGTAAACAAGATAAACGGCTGTAGATGTTATTAATGAATACTATATTACAAATGAAAATAAAACTGTGGCTTACGATGCCATTTATTAAAATAGAAAATTAAAACTTAAAATTTCCCGCCACTGTAACTATGTTATTCTTCATATTATAATAGATAAAGAATAAATGCAAATTTTAATGACATCATAGTCATTAATACTCAAATAGTAATAATCAGTATTTTATTAAAAGACAAACAATGAGTAATTCCTTTCTTAAAATATCGAAGAAATTTTTATTTAAGATGAAAAAAATCTCTAGATTTATTAAAAAATTCTTTTCGACTATAAAAAAGTAAGATTTATGATACAAATAAAATTAATATATTAATAAATATAATTTTATTTTAGACCATATTTCAATTAGTGGCAGAATTGCTTGAAGTTTCTAATAAAATATAAAATTCGAGGCCTTAAGTAAATTCCGAAACAGAAAATATTGAATCTAGTGGGGAGCAATAAAGATTTGAAAATATCTAAAAATTAGTAAACAAAAAAAATAATTTTTACATATTTTTGATTTATGTTTTAAAAACAGACTCCACAAATAAGATATATTATACAATAAATAAAAGTGTGTATGGTAAATGCATTAGAATAAACCTATATAAAATTAAATAATAAAGCTAAACTAATGTAGAGTTTGCATTAATCATAGAATAATAATAATAATTTGAATCATTCTTATGGCGAAATGTATTCACCAAATATATAAAATTCCGACTTTAAGTTTGAACATATTAAAAAGACTTTAACTAAACATTATTAAGAATACTGCTTTTCATAAAAAATACATTTCTTGATAGATTTCCCATAAGAATTGCAAGGAAAAAGTGATAAAGGGAAAATTTTTATGGCCCTAAGTAATATAATAATATTTTGTATACAGAAACTAAATCATAGCATACAAAACAATCATAGCGTGGAAGATTTAGAAATTAATAAAAACAAGATCCCCTTTATAGTTTTAGCTGCTAAGTAAATTAACTAAAATGATTAGTAATTTATAGTCTTTAAAATACTATATCAAGATAATAAATATAATGACAAAAATAAAAAAGATTTTCCTTTAGAAGAAGATGAGTAAAATTGAATTTTTATTTTTTATAATATGTTTTCATTTAAATTAATAGAGATTTTAATTATTTTTTAGGAAAAATTAATATGCCATCGTATTTAAGCATTTGGTAACTTAATTAGGGTTAAAAAATATAAAAATAAAGTAAGACAAATAACTATCGATTAATTACACTGAAATTAGCTTTGGAATTTATTTAAAATATTTAAAAGAAGGTGAAAGATAAAAATTTGAATCTTATATTCCAAATTCAGCAATAATAGACAATAAAATATACCTATCAAAATTATAATAGTTCATTAAAAATGGAGCTAATAATATGTGTAGCTTCAGCAATGACCCAGAAAAATGTGATGAAAGTAGCTCTTCTTCTTCTGATTCCGAATATTACATTCAATAAGAACCAATAAAATAAGATAATAATAACATTCTCAGTCAATTTAATTAACTCAGACAAAATAACTAGTAAAGCTAATAAGTAGGAAAGAGCTCATATATTTAGTAAAATGGAAACGTACAAATTTAAGGAGAGTAATAAATGGATTCCAATCATCAATGTTAAAAATCTTATATAATAAATTAAAATCCTGATTTAAATATAAATGAAGGAAATGAACACAATTCATAAGAAAACAATAACTAAGATTTAGAGGAAAATAATAAAATACAAGACTCAAAATAAACAATAAAAACTTATAAAAAATAAATTTATGATGAAGAAGAAAATTTAGATGAAAAAAATGGGGCAATAGCAAATCAAGTTAATTAAGACATTTACAAATCTATGCACAGCAATTCTTAAAAAATAGAACCTCAAAAAATGTCTATGCATTTTAACTCATAAAGAATTGAAAATTAATTAATAAGTCCTCCATATTCAGAAAGGAATTTAATTAATCTTGATTCATCAATGAGAAATGGAATTACTAAAAGATGAAGCTTTTAATATTTTTTAAAAAATATTTACAAAATTAATTGTTTTTAATAAAGCAATAATATTTGTTTATTATATAATTAAAGTCAAAATAAAATTATTATATTAAATAAAAATTCATATGTATAATATAATAGCTATAATTATTTTAAAAAAATATAATAATTATTCTTAATTTATATTCTTAATGAAAAATATAAAAATGAAAGTTATTCTTATTGTTTTCTAACTCTTAATCCAAATTTTACTAATAATATAAAAATTTAGATTGATTTTAGTTAATTTGTATTTCCAATGAATATTTATTAATTCTTATTAAAATTATAATTTATCAGAGTATTATTTTTTATTTCTTTTGTAACTAAATTAAATCAAAACTTTTTAAGACATTTACATGTTGCTTAATTTATTAATTTTATTCATAATTAATTAAATTAAGAAGAAAACATACATATACTGACAATATAAAGCAAATAAATTTATAGAAAAAATACCTCAAATTTTTCAATCAATCAATCTATAAAAAAAAAAATACACACCAAATTATTAAACAATACAAAAACACAAAATAAAAAATAATACAGAATTCTATCCTTGATTTCTGAAAAAAATTTAATTTTACAATATAAATAACCAACTAACAATAGAATAACTTTTATAATAAAATGGAATACGGATAAGATTAAACATTTAATACAGTAAGTCCTATGAAAAAATATAGCAATAAATATTTGGAATAAGAGATAAGGCGAAAACATTTACATAGGATGAAAAAAATTTTTATTCTTATGTGATCGATAGCAAAATTTTGAATTTCGTTAAAATAGTAGATAGTGGCATTTAAATAGATCACAAGAAAAAAAAATAATTCGCGGTAATTTATTATTTATAATGTTTTTTTTTTTTTACCTTCTAAATGATAATTATAGAATAAGTATATCGAATAAATATTACCACATTTTTTTTATTTGAAGGAATAATAATTTAAAAACCATCAAAATAATCTAAATATAGTGCGATAATTTTTCAAATATTATGGTTAATAAAATTTTTTTCTAGCTTTTTAATAATATTTCAAAAATGAATGAATATTATATATTTTTAATTTATTTCAATAATAATTTACAATTCTATAATTCTCCTCTTCCTATTAACTTTATTCAATTTTTATATTTTCAGACTTACTCAATTTAGGTTTAAACAATGCATATTGATTACTAAATAGAAAAGAGATATAGCGAATTCAATGATCTTAAGACTGCGGTAATTTTATCAAAAATAAATAACGTTTACTACTTTTTATTAAATTAATTCTAATATACAATTAGGTGCAAAAGAGTTATAAAAAAATAAAAATACCAGATTTTCCAGATAAAAAATGGTTTGGAGAATTAAAGCCTGTTGTGATTTAATAAAGGGCAAGATAACTTGATGGTAATGCAATATTAAGATTATTTAAATTAAATATTAAAAATTATTTTTAATTGATATAGAGTTTTTGCAGTCCCTGAATAGATAGCATAGAGAATATAGGCTTTTTAAGTTTTTAGATTTTTTAAATTTACGTTGTAAAAAAATAATAAAAATTTTTAATTGTTGATTGTAAAATCATTTATTAATAAAAATTAGAAAAATTTGAAGAAAAAAACATGGGAAGTGTAGTTAGAGAAAGATAAAAAAGTATATTTAATTAGTAAGGAGCAATAGCATATAAATCGGAAAATTAGGATGAAGAATAATTCTTAAAACTAATTCAAGACTTGAAAAATAAACCAGATGAATTGACTATAACATTTAAGTAACTTTATTAAATACACTATTTTTTCCAGCACTTTTATCTTAATAATAATTGATAACAATAATACTTTATAGATCCCTAAGAAATTTTTTATTTAAAGAAAAGCCTAAACTTTCAAGTGCCTTGATTGCACTATCCATTAGGGTATTTCCCAAAATATTTAATTTTTATTACTATTTTAAGTTTTATTAATTTTATACCAAAAGGGGGATAATGATTTCAAAGGATTATTAGAAATTTGCGGAGATGATGGTGGATGTCCAGAAACTTCTCAACATTTGACTTGTAGCATAGGACTTACTCTATTAAATGATATGATGGAGTTTGAATATAATATAAGTATTAATATGTTAGCAATTTAATTATTAAAAGCTATAATTACAATTTTAAATACAATATTAGGAGCTGACTTGTATCTAGAATTTTTCTGTAGATCAAATTTTAGAAAGGTTAGAGCACTCAACTTTGGTAAATAAAATTATAAGCATTATTCTGTTTTATGAGTTGATTGTTGATGTATGTCTTATTTATTTATTATTCAATTTTAGCTTCCCATATAATGAATTCTTAAGGAAAATAATGCAGATAGTAAAGTTTAAAACTATTTAAAAATTTTTAGAAGGAAATTAAAGCATGGATCCTAGTATTTTGAAATTTATAGTAAAAAATATATTTATTTAGCGAAATAAAATTTAAATAATATTTATTTAAATAAAGGCAGGATCTCAAGAAGTATTCGACGAATATTATAAATGGACTGGATACAAAATCAGTTTATAGTCTTAATTGTAAGGAAATGGAAATTTAGAACAAAAAATGGGGTCGGAAGATGATATGAAAATATATGATATAAAGAAAAAAGATAAAAAGAATTCTTAAGAATCATGCAAAAACATCAAAACAACGTCTAATTTAAGTTTTGTATTCGAATAGTAAAGTTATTAAGACACAAGCTTCGATTAAATGGATGAAGAAAGCAAAGAAGATGAAGATGATGACTAGTAAGATGAGAGTAGGAATAATAGTATTAAACTTAAAAATAATTAGAAAAAAAAGAAAAAAGGTAAATCTCATTATCTAAAAAACTAGGCATTATTTAATTGTTTTAACAAAATTAAAGCAACTATGGTTATTATATCTGGAAATTAAGAAGTATTGGAAAATGCGAGTGAATTAGATGCAATTATTGATGACAAAAATATTTAATGGAAAAATCTTTATGTGCAAGCTAATTTAAAAATAAAAAGGGCAAGCATTCCAGATAATTTACTATAAACGAGTATAACTTTAAATATGTCGTGCTAAGAAGCCTGTGAATTGTTTTTTGAAAAAAGAAAAGAATGGGACAAAAATGTAGCATAATATGATTTAATTAAAAAAGTTATAAATTGATAAAAATAATAATGTAAATAATCTTTATTTTAGTTCCTAAATTCTGAAATGATTGAATAGCTAGATAATGATTCGAAAGTAGTAAAAGAAGAACTCATTTAGACAAGAAACAATGCAGTCGTCGTACAAATAATGAATGTCCAAACGAAAAAACTGCAGGATGGCTCTTGCTATTAATACCAGTAGCCAATAGTGAGAGATCTGCGACTGAAAAAAGAAAACCTTGGAAAATGCATTACAATTATCAGAATCAAAGAAAAAATTAATAAAAATATGCCTGAACACAAAGAAAGCATGCAAAGTTAAACTAGTGCGGATTGTGGAGACTATTCCCGAGACTCTACGAAAATTAATAAATCAGATAAATTACAATGCAAAATAAAAATAATATAAAAGCCACTTGACAAAACATTTACTCTCTATTTGAGTGGAATTTTACTATAAGAATATCCAACAATTAATGAGTAAAAAAATGAATAGTTTTTATTTATTAATATTAATTTACTATAAAATACTAATTTTTTATTATATGCCACTAATTTTATTTAGTTATGATGTATTATTTTCTCTGGCTGAAAAAGTTAAAAAACAGAGCTTTGATGAATAATAAACTTAGTAGTAATAATCACAGAAATAAAAATAAGAATAAGATACTAATTAAAAAATCAGTACACCGACTAAATATAGTTAAATTTAATGTGAAGATAGTAATGGTAGCACAACCTAACCAGAAATTTTTGCTTAGTAATCTCTCAAATTGTGAAAAATATCTATTATATTAATATTTTAATCATTTTTACAGTTTATATATAAAGAATTTTATAAAACATATTATAATTAACAGTAATTATTATTATAAAACATGTTTTGGTACTTCATAACTTACTATTTAACTATGTATAGCTATTTATTTATTTATTTATTTAAAAACCAAGTTTTTATTTATAAAAAGACCAAGAGTCTGTATATATCTATTCTAATATAAGGAAATTGATTTACTTTATCATTTCAATATTATTAGTATCAATTTAATTTAAATATTACTATTAGCATGATTTAATCCATATTAAATATTAGCAGTATTAATAATTCAAATATTAAAAAAAAAAAAAATAAATTCTTAAAAAATAACTACTATTCTTATGCATTTTTATCATTCATCCCCTGAAAAAAAATAAGATATATAGGTTAAGACAGATCCATAGCCAATATTATTAGATATTCCTCATAAAAATATAGATTCTCTTTAAATGTTCTTAAAGTAAATTATAGTTTTTTTACGGACTAAACTCCAAAATAATCTTCTTTAAAACTTAGAAATGATTATGGACTTTTATATATAAATATCAAATAATAAAATCCTTAAAATAATTTAAATTCTTTAATAATTAATAATTTAATTTTTCAAAAGATATCACTTTTAAAAATTTTTTAGTAATATTTTATTTCTTTTCTTTTTTTTTAATTAGCCCAAAATGCTTAAAATTTTTAATATACTCTAATAATTCCAAAAATTTGATTTTGATTTAATATGGTTCATGGATGTATAAAAATATTTTTTTTTTTTTTAATTTATTTAAATATTAGATAGAATGATTATTTAGATAATTAAAATGATAAATTTATCAACGCACAATTGAAAGAATTAAAATTTCTACGCAATATGGAAATAAAGGCATAGTAATAATATAATTCTATTTTTATTTTACAAGTATGCATATTTATTATTATATATTTATTTTTTATTAGTTGGAGAAATTATAAGGATTAACTAGGGCTCTAAGTTTCTAACATGATTATGAATATAACTTAATTGAAAGAGCTTTACCTTTATCTGGAGTATGATCATTTTATAATTGATTTTTATCTCACTATATGTAATAATAAAAACACAATTTTAATAATAATTACTACATTAATTATAGTGGAAATAAATTCTAATCAGAAGCAGGGGTATGGCTAGGAAGAAGTTTATCTACGTTGAATAAATTACAATTGCTTCTATTAGATTTAAGGTAGCATAATAATAATTAAAAGCATACATAATGATTAAAATTTAATATTGATTATTATTTTAATTTTATTAGTGAAAACTAATTTGATGATTAGGGAATTTTATCTTTATGTGACGGAATAGGTAAACTAAAAAATCTTAAAAAGTTGCACATTAATTTAAGGTACAAAAATAATAATTATTTCTATTTTAAATAAAAATAATTTTTTTTAATTGCTTAAAATAGTTTTAATAATTATTTATATGGAGAAACCGGCTTTTATATTGGGAAATCCATCTCTTTATTAAATAATTTAGAAATATTAAGCTTAAATTTACAGTACTTATTTAATTTATTTATAAATTGGCTATTTTATTTATATATTATTCTTATTGAAGAGGTAATAGATTTGGAGATATAGCTACAGGGGCATTATTATTAGGGATTTCACATTCCAAAAATATCAAAAAATTGACATTAGATTTATCGTATGATATTAGAATTTAATACTCTTTAATTATTCAGCTAATAGTCTTTCAATATTTATTAGAGAAAACTAATTGAGAACGAATGGAGGCGTAGAATTAGGAAAGTCTTTGAAATGTCTTTCCCACATTAAATTTCTCTCTCTGAATTTACAGTAAAATATTTGTTTTTTTTTTTAAACTCCTCATTTAATTAATTTGAATTTATATTTTTAAAGGCATAATTTTATAACAAGAGAAGGAGGCATAGCTTTAGGTCAGGGAATCGGAGAATTAACAGGAGTAATAAGTTTAAAATTAAATATTAGTAAAAACAATTTGGGAGGTAAGTCAGGATAGGCCGTGGGGAAAGGATTATCTTAACTGGTAGAATTAAAATCATTAGTCCTTAACCTTGAGTATTTTTTATTTATAAAAAAATAACATATTTTCATATAAAATAAATATTTTAAACAATTTAAAGGAAAAATTAATTCGGAGTTGAGGGAGGAAGAGCAATTGGAAAAGGATTGTCTGTTTTGTAAAAATTGTAGTATTTACAATTGAAAGAAGATTTATCTGGATAGTTGTTGTTTTATTTAAACAATAGTGAAAGAAAGGCATTGGTAGCGAAACTTAGCCAAAATTTTATAAATTGATAATTTCAAATATTATATTTAACATAATCTTAACTTATTGCGTTGATCATGATTTGCTATATTAAATTATAGTAAAAAGTATCTTTTAATTATAAACACCTATAAAATATGTTTTAATTATTATATATTATAATTATTATATAAATACAATGATTTATAAGTAATAAAACTTTTAATTTAATATATAAATAATTTAGCTCAGTTTGTTAAATAAAATTTGGAAAAATCGAAATATCTAATTTATCCATCTTCGCAAGCTGTATAGCATCCCTCATCACTATAAATGGAAAAATATTATTTTATTAAATATAATTAAAATGACATTTTTTAAATTGTATGAATTACTTGTAAACTACGAAATCATGAATTGTTTCTCCAGCACCTTTTAAAACATATAATTCTTTAGGCTTTCTATAATCGAACATATATAATCTTCCGTGGTTAGTGGAGGCAATAATTTAAAATTTGCTTGGTAGTTCGACTATTTTATTTATAGAACCCTAAAAGAATATTAAATATAAAGTTATTTTTTGAAACTAGGTAATTCATTCATATATCTATTTGTATAATTACTTATAATTAAACTTTTTCTCTTATTGATATTTTGGATATATCATAAATTCTACAAATTCCATCAGAACTTCCTGAAACAAATAAATCCATCTGGCTTGTGAATAAAACAGCATCTACTATACCTCCATGTTCATTAGTTCTTCCCATAATCTAAATTGGAAATAAAAAATTAAATAATATAATCAATAATTAAAGATAATTTTTTCTCTATAAACATAATCCTTTATTTACTTTTCCAGTTTAGTAATTAGAAATGCAGACAGTTTTATCTTCACTTCCTGTAGCTATAATGGGTTTAGTTTTATGGAATGCAATGATATTAATTGAATCTTCATGGAATCCATACCCTCCAATTCTGTGAACTTACTATCCGGTTTTAGGACTCCAGATTCTTACAGTTTTATCAGCAGAAGCAGTTAAAACAAGGGTTCCATCTGGACTGAAGCATCCAAAATTAATGGCGTCCTTTAAAATTATTAGATTTTTAATGAAAGTCGTTAATAATTCAAACTATTATTACTTCATGACCAAAGAAAGAGTGAATTAATTCTCCTTTAGCTCCGTTCCATAAATGAGCGGTATTATCGATACTTCCAGCAATTACGGCATTTCCTTTATTGTGCCAGTCAACAAACTTATGAAAATTACAAATATAGTTATAACAAAATAAATGTAGAAAATTAGTATTCTATTGTTACAGTAATTTCTTCACTAATAGAGTCTAATTTGCATTTGTGAGTAACTTTATTGTCTTTAAAAGTGTAAATATCGAGTTCTCCATCTAAGGTGGCAGTGGCAATTAATGATCCATCAAAGTTAAAAGCAACAGAATCAATTGTTTCTTTTTTGGTTGTAATTTTTATACCAATTCTTTCTTTTCCAAGTCCCAAACAATAGCGATATCGTCTCCTCCTCCAGATATCAGATATTTTCCGCTATGATCTAATTGTAATCTGGTTACCTAAATGAATTAAATAATCCAAAATTCAAAAAAACCATAATATATTTTTCATTTTGAAATTAATTTACAAAAGAAGTGTGTCCTTTTAATGAGAAAATAGAATCATCTTCTGTTTCTTTAACTCTTTCAGATTCGTCTTCTTCATCTTCCTCCTCCTCATCGTATTTGCCTTCTTCATTATCATCATACATATCATCTTCCCCTTCAATTTCAAAATTTGCCATTTCTTCTTCATTTAAATAAATAACATCTTCAGAGGCGTTGGATAAATTTTCCCAGTTTGATTCTCTATCTACTTCACTCATTTTCTCACTTCCTCTTTTGCTAATTTCTTTTTGATAGCTTTCAACCTATTGGTCTGTAATATCTTCATTTACTCTATATTTTTCTAAAATTTCTTGAGTAATAGAAGGATTATATTCTTTTTTCAATACAGAAGCTAAAGGAATTTGTAAATATTTAGATGTTAAATCAGCTCCTCCAAGAATAATTTCAGGAACTTCTGTATTACATTTACTATAAATATGTATATAATTAGGATTATTTAGTATTTTTTGTATACAAAAATAAATTATTACTCGACATTTCCCCAGGTTTTTGCAAAATCAGCTACTATATCGTAATATTTTTCTAATTTCAAGATTTCTTTTATCTAATAAAAATAGTGAAATATAAATATACTAGTATAGCTTATATATTATAAATTTAGTTACTTTGTTTTTTTCCTCATCAGCATTTCTTTTATCTTGAGACATGTTAATTAAATTCCAATATTATTCTTTTAATTCTTCATGCTTATCAACTACATCAAAGTATAATTATTTAAGGGCCTAATCGCATTATTCAAAGAAAACGTTTCTAAAAATTATTTTAAAAAATAATTATTAAGACATTATGGTTTTCAATGTAATATATTAATATGATGTATATTTACTTTTGCTATTATTTTTCCATTATTAAATTATTTACTTAGAGACTTTCTTAGTACTTTAAAAAATATTTTTATTTTTTATTTTTTGGTTTATTTGTGATTAAAATGTAAATTAACAAAATTATACTTTTATATATTTTTAAATATAAGTATTTATTGCTTAATTATATTAAAATAGCGAAGAAACTAAAATTTACTACAGCTAAGATTGCGTGAATCGAAATGAATTTAGTCAAAAAAATTAATAAAAGAGTTTATTAAATAGTAATTTCTACAATATCAAATCGATGAATAAAAAATCAAAAAATATATTTTAATTTTCAGATTAAATTTTTATATATAAAAAATAGCAATTTAAAACTTTAAGTAATATAATGTTAAAATATATATACTGATTTTTATATTAATTACATTTGTTTATTTAAAATATATCAATTAATTTATATAAATTTATGAATATAACTAAATATTTTTTATTATTAAATAGTAAATATATATTATATATATTTTATATAAATCTTTAAAGTAATAGTATTCATATATTTTATTATTATTTTTACGTTTAGAGTTTCTCAATGAGAAAAATGAAGTTTTTTTTATATACAAGGTTCATTTTAATGTTCTTAATAGAAATATTCATTAGGATATTAGTTTTGATAATGGTGATGATTCTGAGTATATTAATAATTATAATTATTTTAAGAATAATGCTATCGAGAACAATAATCATTATGATTATTAAAACACTAGTTATTATTGTTAATACTATTTTAATAAATAAAATGTAAAGGAGGCCTCTCTCTTTTTCCAGTCAATTTAGAGGACTCATTTTATTATTTTTAGCATTATATTATATCATTTTTTTATAATTATAGTAATAATATTAATTTTCCTTGTTTTATTAAATATATTATTAGTTTTTATTGTAACTTATTTATTATTATTGCGTAATATTTTCATCATTTTTGTAGTTAAAATTTTATTATTCACTATTATTATTATTCTATATATTATATTACTAATATTATTATACATTTTAACATTCCTAAGGATAATTTTAAGTTTAATTTCCTTATTTTTTAATGGTATCTTAAGAAAAAGATTTTTCTTATTCGATTTTTTTTTCTAATCCCAAACCCATTTATACACCTATAATTTATTTAATAGAAATAAATAAAAATAATTTAATTATTAAAAAATATTTTATTTATTTTTTACCTAAGATTCAGATAAACCAGTTATCTAAGCAATATGATAAATTTATTCTTTGGTCCAAGATGAGTCCGATTTTTAGAACTCCAATTATAAAATTTATAATTAGGAGTTATTTTTTCTATTTCTTTTCCTCACTTCTTTCTTCATCAATTATTATTCTTTTTTATCGCCTTATATTTTTGGTTATTCTTGGGCATCATAATTGGAGATTTAGCTTCCATTTTCAGTAATTTTTTATTCTTTCATAAATTTATCAGACTAGAGAGTTTTATCTCTCACTTGAAGTTGGTTTTCATTCGACATAGCTAAGATTTAATCCTTTTTTTTATTTGTAATATCATTATTCATTCTTTCTTCACTTATTTCTTGATAGTGAGTGGTACTTCCATATTTAGATATAGTTTGCACTTCAGACTAATGTTATCTTTTATATTAATTGTTTTCTTCATAATAGTAAGTATTGTACTAGTGACTTTGATCTTTAGTGTCTTCAAACCTAGGCTATTCTAAATTTTAATCATTAAATTATTATTATTACTATTTGCCTTCTTTCTAAGCACCCCGAGGCAAACACGAGTCCATTTAAATTTAAGAATCTTATTAGTAATAAGCTTGATCAATTAATTATTGTGTAGATTTAAATTTGGCCTTTAATTCTGAGGTGTTATACTTTCTGGTATCTGAGTTGCCTCTAGGGCTATTTTTATTTAGTTTAGGAGTTTCTTTCAATTTGGAAATTGGAGAAATCAAGGAACAGCTATCACTTCCCAGCAATTCTGAATAAAGATCTTTACTTTAGTTATTGCCCTATATTTTGCTTTAAATAATACCATTTTTCAATAAATTATCTTAAAGATAGTTGTTTAGTTCATTTGCCTATTCCTAATTTGCTAAATCATTGTTAAATTAATCGGATATATTTCTTTTGTCGTCTTAGGAATACAGTAGTGGAGAGTAAAAGTTACGCAGCTTCATTTTTTTGTTAGATGGAGTTTTTTCAAAAAGACTTAAATGGTTATTTTCGTAAAATTATCTTATTTTGTTTGTTTCAAAGTTTATTAGATCGTCGCTTTGCATTCTTTTTTTGTTTTTGTTTTTCCTCTTATTTATTTAATATTTGATGTAATTTCTTTATTCAATTATTAAATTTTTTTTTCCTTACTTTTTTGTAGTTTTATATTTTTAAATCGTATTTAATTTATAATATTTCGTCTCGTTTTTGTGGTAGGCAAGATCTCATGCCCTCCTATAATTATTTATCGATTCATATATTATTGTTCAAATTTTGCGTGTTATTTATTATTAAGATTTAAATTCAACATTTAGATCTTCGTTATAATTGAATTAAATTTTAACGAAATATTAATCACGCGAGCATGCATTTAAAATTTCATTTATATTTTATTGAATATAAGATTATAGTTATAGTCAAAAAATATAAAAGTAATATTCTTTAAAATTGTAAAAATAAAATTAAATATAAATGAAATAGTAAAATAAATTATAGTACTCAATTATAAAAAGAAGATAATATTATTTCATTTATTAGATCCCATAAAATTTCTTTTCTTATTTTTTAATTCTTAATGACTGGGTTTAAGATATAAATTAATAACATCAACTATTCATATAAATAATACTTTTGTTTAAGCATATAGATAAGTGGAATATGATCGAAACCACTTAAATAAATTTAATGAACCATTTTTCTATTTTAGTGTAGTAATTATTAAAGTTAGAGTTTGGAATAATTAAATATTTATCCAAAATTAAGATTATCTTATAATAAATTTTTCATTTAAAGATTTTAATCTTTATTACTAATTTTATTTTAAAAATCAATTACAAGTTTTTGTAAATTTTTATTTTATAAATTTAAATTTTTTTTTAAAAATTCTGAGGCTCCATAAAACACCAATTTTTCATTATAATCATTTTATAAAATTAAACAATGTATCTAAAAACTTTTCAAATTTTTAAATTATTCCCCAATTTAACTAAACAATTATAGCAATTAATTGAATAGCTAGTTTAATATTTATCCATCTGATTTCATTCCATATGGTAGTTTAATATTAAGATCAACAATATTTTATGTCATTATTTGATTATTAATTAATTCTTTCAAGGGATTCATTGCTAGTAGATATTATTATGTAATTGAGTATTAATAACTATAGGAATACTAGCAAAAAAATTCAAATTGCAGATTAGTTATTTATATAGAACAACATTATTTTATAATTTATTATAACATTGATAAACATATAGCATTTGAATTCTACGACTACGTGTAATATTGCATTGAAAGAAGAATATAAATGTTAGTTATATCTTTTTAATAAATGAATATTTATTCTTGCAACTGTTTAATTATGGATTCTGACTATTAATCTTGTGGTATATCTTGACCATTATATTTTTGCGGTAATATTATTATAAACAACTATTTCTTATGACTAATTTATAAGAGATATATAGAAAAACCAGGATGGGCTTAGTTTTCTTAAATTTTAAATTATGAAATTTAACTTTCATTAAAATTTATTGAAAAAATCCTTTATTTATTGCCAATACTAAGGTTTTTTAAATTTTACTTTAAATTTTTAAATATGATATCAAATTCTTATTAAGACATTTTTTTGGTGTTTTTTAATTCAATTTTTATTGTTATTTTTTTAATTTCTTTAATTCTTTATCAAATACCATATATTGAATTATTATTTCTTTTATATAATAATCTAATTATATTATTAGATTAAGTGTAATATGGAGCCAGAATTCATTGACTAAAGTTAATTCTTTATTTTACTATTAGATTGAGCCATTATATTTACCCGAATATAATTAATTATTGAATTCAGCACTTTTATAAATTAATCAAATAGCAAAAGAATATTTGTCGCAATCTTTAAATACTATAATAAAAATAAACCCTTATTAAAATCAACTAAAATGTCTTATTTTTACGGATAATTAATTATTGGTCCTGCAGGAAGTGGAAAAGTATAAATTTAGTTAAAATATAATATTAAATATAGAAATTTATAAATTCAGCAATCCAATAATATATCAATACTTATATTTTTTAAAATAACTCACTTTATAAAATAAAATAGTCGACTTATTGTCATGCGATTTAAGAAATGGCTGAAGTTTTACGAAGAAATGTTATTTGTGTAAACCTGGACCCAGCAGCAGAAAGTTTTAAATACAGATGCGATATAGGTAAGGGAAAATTATTATTAAAAAAAATGTGGTGAATCTAATTTATTTAAAGATATAAGAGATTTAATAACTCTCGATGATGTGATGGAAGAACTGTGCTTAGGTCCTAATGGAGGATTAGTTTATTGTATGGAGTATTTAATAGATAATATTGATTGGGTTTAAGAGCAAATCGGGGACCTAGGAAATGACGATTATGTATTATTTGATCTTCCTGGATAAATAGAACTGTATACTCATTTAAATGTCATGCAAAAATTAATCAAAACCCTTTAAAATGCAGGGTTCTATTTATGTAGTATGTATATGCTTGACGTGACATTTTTAAGCGAACATTCGAAATTCATTTCTGGAGTTATGACTGCTTTGTCTGCAATGATGCAAGTAAGTCTAAATAAAAAACCCATTTTTAATATTTTATTTTAAGATATCTTTTACTTATAGATCGGACTTCCCCATTTGACTGTTTTAACAAAGTGCGATTTAGTTTAAGATAAAGATATGATAGACTAATATTTAGAATTTGCAGAAAATATCGACATGCTACCTACGGATAAGAATATGGTAATCGGTGGATCAAGAAAAAACAGTGAAGATGAAAATGAATAGTTTAAAAAAATGAATTTTACGGGGGAAAAAGAAGATGAAGAATAAAAAGAAGGAGAAAAAATAAAAACTATATTCCCTAAATTAAGCCAAAAAATTATATTTCTAAATTCGATAAAAAATACAAAAGTCTTACCAACTGTTTGAAGGACACCATTTAAGAATTTTCAATGGTATCTATGAAACCATTAGATATTTCTAACGAAGACAGCATTAAAGAATTACTTTCAGAATGTGATACTCTACTATAATTCGGAGAAAATTTAGAACCTGATGACAAAGTATATAAATAAGCCGAAGATTATCTGGAATAGTCATATGGAGGAGGATATTACGAAGGAGAAGATAATTGATTATTTTTCTTTAATAATTTAATATTTACTAAAATTACATAATTAATATTAATATTGATTTAATTACAAATTATTTTTTTCTTACGTGATTAATTTTTCATTTATAGTATAATTTAAATTGTTACGTATGTATAAAAAATAAGATATTATATATGATCAGAATTAGCTGATTTTTAGAGAAATTTACACATTATAATAATTAATATTAATATTTTAATTATAATTAATATATTACCACTATAGTAAATTATTTTAATTATATTTTATTTTTTTATTTAACTATGAATCAGTGTTTAAATATCATTCTTATAAAATTAAAGTATTAGAATAGTCACAGTATCCTAAAATTGAATTATTTTTGAATCTTCCAATAAATTCTCCATCATTAAAAACGAAAACAGACTATTAGCCATGCTACAAACAAATAACTTGACCTTTATTAGTTTTTTTATACTATTTAACATATTATTGTTTAAACATATTATTGGATTGAATTTATGAAGATTATGTAAAATAACTTTGTTTTTCAAATATTTCAACATTAGTTTTGAACTAAAAAGAATCAATTTTTAAATAATTTGGTATCCTGCATAAAATTCTGTGCATTCTTCAGCAAAAATCGGTATTTTAACTTGATAGCAGAAATTACCAGTCTGTTATTTTTTTCCAATAGTATAAATATGATAATCTGTAGATACATACAGCAAATTCTATTGCGCATTAAATGTAATTCCGATCACTGAATGCTCAAAATAAAAGTTTTTACTATAAACCTTATAGTTAGCATTTGAATAGTTAGCATTCTGTTTTATATTGTTATAACTTAAAAAATCATGCTTAATTTCTTCTTAATCTTATTCTTAATCGAATTCCTCTTATTTAGGCTATTGCATTTATTTTTAATTTAACATCGATAAGTTTTTACTGCAAGAAATCTGCAGCAAAGTTATTTTTTACGGTTATTCATTAGTACAGATAAACAAATTTCTCTCTTGATCATCGTTACTTTCATTAATATATACCAACTCTTTAATATTATTCTAAATTTTAAAGGTAAATTGTATATTTTCTTATTTTTAAAAAACCTATATTTGGTGTAAATTTCTATTTTATCGCCAAAAATAATCCCTAAATCCCTTTCATTCATAAAAATCTAATTCATCTATAATTTTGCATGCTCTAAATTGATATCATTAAAAATATCATAACAACTTAACACTTTGCAAGAGGGTATAGCAATATTAAAATTAAAGAACTTATTTGTAATCAAATTAACGATTATAACAGAAAACAAATTTATATTTTTATTTTCATAAGATTTTATAATTTTAAATAAAGGACGCTACTCTTCTTACTATTCGAACTAATTTTATTGCAGTTATTGTTATTGCACCAGTTCAAATTCTATATTTATATTTTCAATTTATTACTATTATTACAAGTTATTTTAAGTTTCCTGCGAATTTTTATGAACTGATAAGTCGCTGAAAATATTAGGGTTAAACGAAATTTGTTTAAGCTTAAAATCACTACGCTGTTATTTATGTCCCTTCTGGTTATCTGTCATTAATTGAAAGATTGTCATTTAGTTCTTTTTTTAGCAATAAACCAGTAATCTCTTACTATTGATAATTTGGAAATATTCTGACTTTTTTTGTAATAGTACAAATAAGCTACATTTAAAAACGATTGCTTATACAATCTATTTTAATTTCTTTATTTATCGCAATTATTCCCATTCTATAACTATTGATTTTATTTGATTTCAAACTTCCTTGTTATTCGTACCCCTTCATTATAAAACCAAATGCAGAGGGCCATAAATTTCATAGAAAACTACACGTATATTTTCCATTCGATGAACCCTTGCTGGAAAAGTGAATTCAAAAAAAAATGCCGCAATTCATTGAGTAAAATACTGTTACAATTAATACATTGAGTTTTACAATGGGCTACGTTTGATTGAAGTCAAGGGTTAAAACATAAAAAATCAGTGAAAAAAAATCATTCAAAACATAGTGAGATAATTGAATTTCAAACTTTATATCTTAAGATTGAGCCTGTTCTTGTAGAAAAATTACCAAGTACATAAACGCAATCAATATCAATTTTAAAATTGGGAATTTATTTATTTCTAAATTGCTGTTTGATATGACAATATTTGTTGACCCCTACACACGATTTATTTGTTAGTTGGTAAATGTATTGTTGAAATAAAACTATATTTCATCTAGAAGATGAGCGAAGGTAGGATAGTTTTGCTACTTTTTAATGCTGATATTTAAAAATTCGGTGTCAACGAAACATTTTTGAGAATTCATTAGCTATATTATCCATATAATAAGATAAGTAATCATTTTTCTTTTATAGCTTATTTTACTATATATTGATAATATTATCTAATATTTTTTTTTAGTATATATTATAATAGGTATTTATTATATTGATTGATAGAAAGGAGTTAATGTATAAGTTAGAAACACAAATAGTCATGGATTAATATTATATAAATAATTATTAATAGTAAGAAAGTTTTCTAATCCAAATTCTTAGAATTTTATAACGTTTATATAAAATACTTAAATAAACAAGTAAGGTTGCTTAATTTATAAACCATTAATTTAAAAGTCTAATTAAATATTCATACCTTTGTAATATATATTTTTAAATTTTATTATTATTATAAAATATTCTTCATTGAAAATAAAATTATATTTCTATATAAAGAGTTTTTTTTTGTATGTTAATTATTTGAGTATTGGAAAATAAATAATATAAAAAATAAAGTGAAATAAATATTAATTAAAAATATATTTTATAATTTTTATTAATTAAAGCTATAGATAGAGAGTGAGTTAAATAGTAACAGAACTTTTTAATCAAACCAATCAATTTCATTAGCAATTTTCTACTTCTGAAAACCATTAGTGATCTAAAATATATTAAAATGAAGGTCTTTTATCAGGATCAGCTATCAAAATCTGACTAAGAATATCTTTAAGAGTTTAGGAAAAGATGTTGGGAAATGAGAGGTTTTTACAATTAACAACTTTTTTCATTGTTTCATCATAGGTATTGCTTTCGAAGGGGGGATGTCCTGCACATAATTCAAAAATAAGAATTCCTATGCTCCATATGTCAATCTTGTGGTCATGTCCCTTTTTTAAAAACATTTCCGGACTTATGTAATCAAGTGTTCCACAGAACGTTTTCCTTTTTTCAACTTAATGATTACTGTCCATATTGTTATTATTTTAAAGGTCCAGATCGCCAGGCAAACTATGTCTTGTAGCCAGACCAAAATCAGCCAATTTAATCGTTCCATTCGAAATTAAAAGGTTTTCAGGCTTTAAGTCTCTATGGATCACACTATGGCTATGCAAAAACATCAAAGCCTGTATCACTTGCTTAATGAATTATTTGGCTAATTCTTCAGGCAACCTTTTATCTTTATATTGATGCATAAGAGTATATCTAAAATATAGGGGGGTTTTTAACAATTTTATTATTATAATAATATATTTGTAATTTACAGATCTCCTTGTTCTGAATATTCAAGAATTAAGTAAATCTTCTTTTCATCGTGAAAGTAACCATAAAGTTGCAAAATATTATCGTGTTGCATGCATTTTTGCAAAATAATTTCGCGCTTTATTTGTTCCTGCAGTCCATATTTCTGTAGAAATTCTTTGTCCATTATTTTTAGAGCTACAATAAATCCAGAATTCTTTTCACGAGATAAAAATACTTCAGAAAATTTCCCCTTTCCTAGTAAGGGTCCAAGTTCAAAATCTTATATTTTCCACTACTTATACTAATTTTCGTTGGGAATTGTTATAGGATTTTACTGTTGTTACTGAAAAAAATTCTACTATTAAATTTATTGTTACTATTGCAAACAAGAAGTTAATTATTATTATTATAAATTCTTGTGAACTCCATTTTGATTTGAAGAGTAGTTTTAATTTGCTAATAAATCTGTTTTCATCATTTCTAATTCAAAATACAATTTGGTTTAAGTTTCTAAAGTTTTTAAGGTGTTGTTTTATTTATTTTATTGGGTTTTTATTTTATTTTGTAATTTTTTATGTAGTTAGAGTGTTGCTTTGTTTATGATTGAATTTTTTCATAATATAATATTATTTAATTGATTAATTAAAATAATAACAACTACAATAACTACTCAAACTACTACCTATGCAACATTAAATTTAATACTTAAATAAAGAATATTATAGAAGTTGTTAATTATTTTTTAAATATTTTTTGTGTGATTTGTTTTTATTAAATCATTATAATTATTAATTTGAACAAATAAAAGAGTAAATGCTTTTGAATTAATTAATTTTTTTTCACTTTTTAGTTATATTCATAAGTAATAATGCTAAATATATTATTTTCTATAGGGCTTAAGTTTTTTATATTATAATAATTTAATTTAAATAAATATATTTTATTATACATATATATAAAAAAATAAGAAGAGATGGGTAGTATCATAAAGCATATCCAACTTTTTTCATAAATTCTCTTTTTAATTAGTTCTTTCCTTCCGAAAATTCTTACTCAGCAAATCTTTGATACTTTTTCAAGCAATCAAAATGAATTTGCCTTAGTCTATTCAGTCTACTTCTGTCAATATATTACGGATCTCCATATCTATTGAATACAACATTTTTATAAATATTGTATAGTATATATTATTTACCTATTTATCATTTCATAAGTGGTGTGAAACTCTTTTTAATCAAAGTTGTCAAATATATCTTTTCCATAGTACATAGTATCTAAAATAGCGTGCTTTTCAATGATTTCTTCACTTGTTATATCTCTTACTAAACTATGTTACACATTGCTGGGTTTAAGAAAATCAGCTAAATGTCCTATTTTTCTATTTTCCAAAATTTCTTCTATACTTTCACTTAAGAAAAAATAAAAAATAGAATGAAAATTATTTTACTATTAAAACCTATTAAAATTACCTTTACACATTTCCCAGTAAAGCAGTTATTTTATTAATCTTTTTCGCACTCAAATATTGCAGCACAGTTGAAATATACTAATCGCTTTGGCCCAAAAATTATTCGGGAAATAAACTGAAAGCAACAGAGAGAGGATTTTATGGCTGTAAGTCAGGTTCCAGAGCTATTTAACGACTGCATCTCGTGAAAATATTTTACAATTGCATTAACCTATTAGTTTATATATAAATTTTTATTTAAATCGTGGTTGATTAACTATTTAACATTTCCTTACGTATTTGAATTGGCTATTTCTTGTCTAAAAATCTCTTCAGGCTGATCGCACAATACTATCGGAATATTGTTTCTTTCTGCATAGAAGCAAGCAGTCGCTATGGTATCAAGGGATAGACGTTCCAAATGAGAATACTCTTTGTAGGTCTTTTTAATTTATTCTTAATATTATTCGTAGTATTCTTCATCTTTATTACTTATTTATTGCAAATATATTTTGTTATTCAAAAGATGCTGTTTTACTTTATCTCTGTATAATTAAGATGGCATAATATCGAATCCTAAGAAAATATTTTTATTTTTAAAAAAAAAGAAAAAATAATTTTAAATTATTTATATACTTACCCTACTTAACAATCTACCTCATGTATCGAGAACTCGAAAAAAATTCAGTCCCCGGTCTCTTGATGTTAATTAAAAAGTTATTCAGCACTTAATCTGGTCTTATTTGAAGACATATTACATCTGGCTTGCTAAATTTGAGTAATTTGTAGACATTTTTTATTGGTAAGAACTAGTATTGTGTCCCAACGAGGGTTATTTGCGAGTTATTATATTGAATTATGTTGACTTTCCCGTACGGATTTTTTTATTGATATTATATATATTTTTTCTATGTTACAGGATATTGTTCTACCCTTTTTACTAATTGCGGAGACATTTGTTCTTCCTTTACGTTTACTTCAATTTCCAGATCTTATTTTAATTATTATAAATTCTTCTATTTTTCTTCTTCTTTTGCTAGTTTTTGATGCATTGAATGTTTGTATTGCTCTTTTAAGGACTTGGTAAATAAATAATCTTCGGGGTCTTATCCGAACTTTTCTTCAATTTCTCTTTCATATCCCACTTTTCCAAATTGCTTGAATTGTTTTTAATGTAATTTAACAACTCTTAATACCGTAGATACAGCTTTCATTTATTTTTTTGTTTTTTAAGCACTGTTTATTTTTGTGAGTGTTATATATTATTTAAAAAATATGAGAAAAATATATGTTTTTTATTTTATGTTTTGTAAATTTTATTCTGTATATAGTAATATATAATTAAATGATTGGTCTTTAATTTAGATTAATTATGCTATAGTCTTCTTCTTATTATAAAATTTTAATTTATGGTAACAAATGAATTGAATAATGAATTAATAATTTAATTATTTTAAACCAACAAATAATAATATTCCCATGTCAATACTATATATATATAAACATATGATCTTTTAAAGTAAACATCACATACTTTTGATATATTCATTTATTCATTTATATATTGAAAATTATCTTATTTAATTGTTTATTTTTATGATATTTTTGCTGAATTAATATAACATTCTTGTTGATTTATAACTATATTTATGACAAATTACGTAAATAAATATTGGAGTAATATACTTCTCTATTATAATATCTTATAACCCTATATTGTGGGGTAAAAAAACCACAAAAAATGCGGACTAACATTTTTAATTAATACTACATTAATAATATTAAAATATACTTTAGCAAAAAAAAAAAATTAAGTAGTAGAGCAGCTAAATAATTTTCCTACCTTCAAATTTTTTATTTAATAAATTAAAAATTTAATACTCATTCAACAAAAAAAATAATAAATATAAAAAATTTTAAATAACTACAAAATAGCTAATAATAGCATGAATATTTTACGAAATTTGGCTTCAAAAATGGTCAACTTTCCCTCCGCCTATAGTTAATTTTGCAAAAAAAAGCCTTTCATTACTGTTACTTTAACAAGTACTGTTATTATTTCTTAAGGAGACATTCTTTGTCAATATTTAACTTTTTAGAACAAGAAAAAATAACCTGAAAAAAGCAATCAAATGGTATTGGAAAATTAGTATATTGTAAATGGGGAGCAAGTGATGGCAGATCAACAATTCAAAATAGATTTCAAACGAGTTCGGGAGATGATGACATATGGAATATTATTTTATGGCCCGATCAGTTACGCCTGGTATATACGGTTATTGCCAACACTGGTTCCTGTAACTACATCTAGAAAGTTAATTTTAAAAAAAGTAAAGAAAAATAAAAAGGCAGTTTTTAATGTTAATAAAAAATTTGAAAATTATTTTATAATTTATAGGTCGCTTATGACGAATTGCTCTATGGACCAGTCATTTATACAATTTACTTATATTTTTTAACGAGAATATAAGGAGGGAGTCATGACTAGGGAGTGTTCCATGTGAAGAGAGACTGGTTCAGGATTTTAAGCACTGATTTGATTATATGGCCCCCTTTCCTGTATATTAATTTTGCCTATGTTCCTTTACATTTATAGAGCTTGGCAGTAAACTGTTGCTCTGTGTTTTGGAGTGCATTTTTGTCGTATGTTTAGCATTCTTGAGGCTTATCTAAATATAAATCTTTTGATAAAAATATATTTATAGTTAATAAAAATACAATAATTTAATATGTTTATTTTAATTATATCATAAAAAAGTTTTGTAAAGCAATTTTATATAAGCATGTAATATATGATAAAATAATAGTATAAATGAATTATTTACTAAAAATGATTGGTAATTATTTAATATAGTAAACATAGTCAGTTATTCCTTTAACTTAATTACTTACTAAAGTAGTTAGTTAGTTAAGTTAATTAATAATAATAATGTTGTTTTTATAATTAATTGGCGAAAATCATTTAATTAATTACATTTATTTCATATTTTATATAATATTTGTTAACAAAATAAAGAATTTATTCAATAGAAAAACAAAAAGTACTACTAACTTACAAAAAATAAATTCGTGATTTTAAAAACATTCAAAATTCTAAACAAAATATCATGAACGTAGAAAGACTATTAAAATAAAATTAGGTATATTTATCATATTTCGCTATTAATTGATTTATACATTATCTAATATTTAAAATTATTCTTCGAGATTCCCGTCAGTCGGATAGAATAATCATACTAATAGTGGCAAAATAGAGTGAACATGCATTTATAATAAAAATAGCTTCCGTTAATCAGAAAAAACTCAAATTCGCCTGAAAAGAAAAAGAAAAGCTATTGCAGTAATAGTTAAATTCCTTCGGGCACCTTGAGCGAGCGAAAGTGCGAGGACAAATAAGAAATTCCGACTTTTAGAACAGAAAGAAAAAAAGCAAATAAAAAAAGTTTAGTAATTGAAAGGAAAAAAAAGATATACACAGTGCATTTGCCTCAAACACATTTGCACAAAGAAGAGGCAATTTACGAACAATTTATTCTTAAAAAAGGCGATTCAGGACTAAATAAACATTTCCCAAAATTGAAAAAAAATAATTTTTAACTTGAACGTTAGTCATTCACTAATTTTAGTGTGCATTCCTTAGAATCTCAAGATTCTCCGCTGAAGAGGCTGCACTCGAAATTATAAGAAAATCAAAATTAAAATTCGCCTTCAAATAGCAATCAAAACCTTAATGATTAAAACAATAATGGGAGTGGGAGGAGCAGTTAGGATAGTTTTTTCGAAAAAAATCAATAGTTAGAATAAAATTCAAACAAAAAAAAACCTCCGGAAAGCAACGGCAGCAGCCCCCTTTGGCCTCGCTTTTCTCTAACACGATCGTGAATGATAAAATAATCGCGTTTTCAGAAAACTAATCAAACACTCCTGCAACAACTTCGAGCGGCAGAGAAAAGCTTTTTTTCGCCTGTGAAAAGTAGCAGGTAAATTAAGTCGCAAAATCTAAAACGAGTAAAAGAAGCAGCATATTTTGTTCCAACAAACTCCCAAACAACAACAGCAACAGAAACAACGGATTGGAATCAAATGTGCAATAGTAAACAAATACGTGCGAAAAATAACAACAAATTTAGCAACAGTATTAGCTGAAGAAGCCCCTCTTAGAATAGCTTAAGAACAGCTAGCCAGGTCTGTTTTCCAAATTGAAGAAACTTAAAAAATAATAAATCAGCCGAGAAAATAAACAATAACAGTAGCAGGTCTTTCTTGGACACAATACTCCAAACCACAATAGCAATGGAGTAGATATAGATGACTGTTCAAAATAATTTTGCAATTAAAAAAGATAAACTCGAGTCTCTTATAGTAATAATAAAATGCAGTAACAGCAGCAGCAGCAGCAGCAGCAGCAGCAGCAGCAGCAGTAGTAGTAGTAACAGTAATAGTTTTAAAGAAATAGAAATCTGTACAGAAAAGCAATTGTAACCCTTGATAATAGCATTGAAAAATAAGCAGAATCAGAATAAAATAATATAATAAATAACAAACACTTAGATAGATAAATAAATAAGAAAGCAGAAATTAATTGTTAAAAACAAAAATCAAATATATTTTCTCCGATTTCGCTCAGCCAGCGCTCCTCGTTTTAAAAAAAATTCTTCATAAGACAAGAAAAGGAAATTTTATCGAAATAAAAAAAACATAAACAGCAATATTATTCGCCCCTGGAAACTGAACTTAATGAATTCAATTCTGCGAATAACATACTTGTATCCCGAAGTTCTCAGCAATATTATATAAATGACGAAGATTTCAATAATAATTAAAATGTTACATATCTTTTAAACAAAACTGATGAAAATATCACCAATCAGGCCCAAATTTAATTAAAAAAGATGAAAAAGAAGAAGAAGATGATGAATTGATTTCCGCCAAGGACACCTTTTAGTAAACTTAATCGGATCACCGAAAAAAGATGCAGTTGATGAAGGGTCATAATAAGAGGAAAAACAGCAGCGATTTGCGTATCTTGATAGAGCAAAACGACTGTTTGGAAAGCAAAAATAACATGATCATTTTGAAGAGAAGAGACGACTCGTCTAATAGTGTGAGCAGTGGCAGCTGCAGCCGACGAGTTTTCCAAAGGATTTCTAAACTGTAAATATAGAACTGTAACAAATAAAATTCAAAATTAAATTAAGTGAGCAGTCCCCAATACAATAAATATAATTTCAATCTCTAATAATAACAATAATAAAGTAGAGTTGGTTCCTAAAAGCAAATCGAAACGCTGGAATAATTGCAACATTTCTAGAGATATCCGAACTTTAAAGTTCTGAAAGGTAGCACTTAAAAAGAAATGCAAAACGATCCTAATCATTTGAAAAAAGCTATGAATTTCAAAAAACAAAATATTGACAGTTCTCATGTCATGTAGCAGCCATTTTTGTCTCCGAAAGTCAACTCCAAACAAAACTAAGACTTTTAGTAATCTATCGATGTCAATTTGTTCACCCCTTACAGTTTTTACCGAGGGGCACAGGCCAAAATCAATGTTGTTTTAAACTAATACAGTAACGCAGTGTAGAGTTCTCAGATATTTTAACAATAAGATTCAATAAATATAAAAACAATAAAAAAAAGTTAAAATTCTACCATAAATTCCCCTTCCAATTAGATTATAAATACTGCAAATAATAAAAAACAACAATTAAGAAGAAGCATTTGTGAAAATCAAAATATCTGATTTTTTCATTTTAAAGATAAATTTTGTCTATTTTTCTATATTTTTACAATTTAATTAACAAATATAGATAACTTTAATTTATAAATAAAATAAAAAAAATACAAATTAATTATTTAACATTATAAATTTTTGAGTAATATATATATAACTTTAGTATAGTTAATAAATAAATTTATTTTCAATTAAAATTAAAGTTCCCTCTATAAGTTTAAATAAAATAATCGTAAATTTTCGATCGATTGATTGATTTGAGTATTTTCACTTCATAAATTATTATTATTGTTAATTTAAATCAACCTTTATGAAGTAGCTTTATTTATGCAACTTTTTGCCTTATTGAACTGTTGCTGTTTTGATTAAGTCTGCAACTTCTTCTTTATAGAGTCGATATTTTCGCTGCTGGGACTCTTTTATTTTGGCCAATTTTTGAAATTATTGTTGCTACCACCCGTGCCATGTTTCTGTCTCAGATTTTGCGAATTCAGTCTTCTCTTACTATTAGAAGGACTTCGGCTATTACTATTATTATTATTTGCGTTTTTAATTTTTGAAGAAGAGAGAGACAGATTCTGGTTTTCTTATTAGAGTTTCAAATGAGGGTGTTTGAAAACAATCGGGAGAAGGGTGTCCGTTGTTGTGCGATTTTTTTATCTATTTTTCATTCGTCTGAACCCTCCATCGACTGTGATTTTACGCCAATAAAATGTGTAAATCCCAAAGCCAGGCGTTTGCTTGTAGAAGCGAAAAACGAGTTTCCGAGCCAAAATGTGGACGTTGAGATTCGCCTGCGGAAAGTATTGAGCAAAGTTGGCCGGCTTTTCGGAAGAGAAGAACATTTCCGGGTCTTATTGGGAATGGGTGATTAAAATTAAATAATTAATTATTAAATGTTTTATATTAGCTTACCGTTTTTAAGGTCTTCTAGCACCTTTTAATAGTTGATTTCTTCTTGGCCGAGCTTCAATTCATTGAGAAAAATTTGGCGCAATTCTTTTTTTACCGTCATTTGCTGAGATGTTTGCGCTTACTGTTGCTAAATGTCTACTTCTGGGTTCGTTTGTTACTTTGAAAACAAGTTCGCAGAAGGGGAAACAATATTCATTTACTACTGTTGTTGTTGTTGCTGCTAATTCAATTAAAACGGAGTGGTACTCTAAGGAAGCACGATAATGGTAGGAGTTTATGGATCTTGCTATTGCTGTTGCGGAAAGCTAAAGGGATAATTACTAATATTATAGTTGTGTTCGGGACTTTAATTGTAAGTAAATCGCACTTGTTTTCTGTCTTCTAACTGCATTGACTGATTTAAAAATGGCTGTGCTACATTATTAATGGTGCCTTGCTGGTGAAGTTAATCTCCTCCGTTTAAATCGTTTAAAATATTATTACTACTGTTATTGTTATTAAAATTAGAAAAATAGATCTTTGTGCCGTTGATCTTCTTAATGCTGCGACGCTATGGAAAATTTTGGTTTTTTTTCGCTAAAGAAGACATGGACGCATAATTCTGTTGTTGCGGCAGAACCGGTACATTACCTGAACTATATCTTCCCGGCTGAGCAATTTCCAGAGCCATATCTGACCCCTCCGTCGATTTTATCGAAACTTTTTTTTTCGGTTAATTGTAACCATTTTTGTTGTTGCTGTTGCTGCTAATGCTGTTCTAAGACATTTTTTTCTTTGGTTGTTTTTAAAATTTGTTTAAATTACCAGCATTTTCTTTTTCATTTTCATTTTCATTTTCATTATCATCGTCATCTTTCTATTTTGAAAGATCTTCAACAGATCTCGATCCCCCCTACTGAGAAGAATAAGAAGACGAAGAAGAAGAGGATGAAGAAGAGTGAGACAATTCAGAGGGAGATTAAGGGTCAACCTATTATTTCGATTACTTCCACTGAGAGCCGGACAACTCACTCGAATTTTCGATTTCCGTGATTCGACTCACCAGTTGGAACATTTTCCCATCCTGCAAAAGCTGTTTCTGGTTCTCCTATTAGTTGTCTGAGTTGAAGCGATTCCTGACATTGCTGATCGGATCAAAATTGATGTTTTCCTGTTCTTTATCGGCCAAGACGTACTCGTCAGCCAACAAATTTTGGAACTGCAGGTCCTGGCGCAAAATGTCCAAAAATAGGTCGATTGTGCCCGCCACATTCAGCAAATCCATCCGCGAGTTGTATCGCACTCTTTCGTATCGCAGACACTATTTCCGGTTCTGGGGCACCGAATAGTTGTGTTTCAAAATCACGAACTCTCGGTCCGCGCGGTAATGCAAAGTCGGGCAAAGCATTTCCTAATGGTTTTGCCTTTTGCAGATTGAGCATTGCGTTTTCAGCTAGTCGTAATTTTGGTTAAACACAATATTATCTGTAATTTCTCGAAACTTTTCCTAATAAAAATTATTTAGTTTTAAATTTATTTCTTTTTATTTTTTTACATAGTCTTTATGTGAGTCTTTCAGCATATCGATCATTTATTTTCGAGAAATGAAATACAAAACGGACTTTTCTTTCGCTTTGGCACTCAGCATGCGTTCGTTTTGAGTGAAAAACGACAACTCCCCAAAACACTCATACTTTTCCAGTGTTTGCAAAACTGTGCTTTCCACACTTCCCTTATAGGTTTCGCAATATCTTATATAATAAAAAAAAGTTTTATCAAAAACATCTACTCTTATTTTACAAAAACTGTTTACAGTTCTATGGACCCAGATTCGATAATGTAGAAATAGGGATTGTCGGAATACTCTTCTTCTTCGAAAATAATTTCGTCTTTTTAGTAAATTTGAATTTGCAGAGCCTTGGCTACCCTTTCCTGCAACTAAAAACTGAAATTTCCGAAAATTCTGGCGCATTTGTTAACCAAATACATGTTGGAATCATGAATAATTTTTTCTTTCAAAGTCAAACTCAATTTCGTAAACAAAACCTGTTCGTCTTCCACAGTCAATTCTTTTTCCTCATGAAATCGGTACTCCAAGTATTTCAGAACGGAAATTATAAGATCATTGCTTAAATTCTTCTTATGCAGATACCGATTAACCATCGAAATATCGCTCTTAAACTTCTTCTTTTCCATTTAAATTTGCTCCACCACGACTCCAATCAAATTAAACGTGTATGCCTACAAATTTTAAATGAATTTTTGCCTTGTCGCGTTTTTTAAATACTTATTTATATTACGAACATCCCGGAAGAAATCAGCATCCCAATCACAATTAGTGTGGTTTCGTATTTATTTTAAGGCGTGATGTCTCCGTACCCGACACTCGTCATCGTCGTCACCGAAAAATAAATGCTGTAAATGTACCTTTCCCGCCACTCCTTGTCGTAAAGTTCCTTTTCATGCAGCCAATTCGGCCTTATACCGTAGCGCTCTTCCAAGTCCGCCAAACTTTAGAAGGCGAGTCCAAATGTGTGCGCCACGAAAATGACTATCATTAACAATTTTATAAGAGAAAGTGTGTTGTAAGAATTCGACTTGAATTAAGAGTCTTAAAAGTCAGAAAATATGGAATAAACCGTGTAAATCTTTAAAAAAATGAGCCAATTCCAGTACTTAAAGAACCCATTTATCTGAAACAGTTCTAATAATGAATAATAATTTTGTAAATTGCAAATAAGAAAACACTCTCAATTTTACCCATAAAAAGTGGAGTTATGCCCAGTATATCGATGAAACTGTAGTGAATGAGATAGTTTTTCGCAATTTGAGTTCTGTTATTAATAACTATTCCTTTCTCGTAGTACCCTGTGTTCAGTGTCAGAACTATATCGAACAAAAAACTCATAATGCATATCGAAATGTAAAACAGCCATTATCCCTAGTTAAATTCAGAATTGAAATAGTGCTTTTCTCCCATGGCTTTTGTTCGTTAATTTATAAATTAATAAAAGAAAAAAAATTTTCCAAAATAATCAATCACATACCAGCTTCAATGGGAATGAAAAAAATGGCACTCAAAATGATAATCAATTGGTAAATGTCCCAAATTTTTTTGAAATAAGAATTCGGATCCCCGATCGGCATCGAACTCAGCGGCTTGGCTAAGGAGTGTGCGAAATCTGCGAAGCAATTTTCAATTTTGTTCGTGCTTAAAATGCCTCCATAAGACTGTCTTTTCTTCCGGACACTATTAACATTGTAGAAGGCCTAATCATTAACGATTTTATAATGAGAAGTGTCTAATTTTTTGTAATCTCTGGCGGGCGCATGGCCCTTCAACTGCTCGATGAAATGCTTCGTTTTCACACTGACTCCGATGGCCAAGCTCGCTGCTTTTTCACCGCTGCTTCGCATGGCCTTGATGAATTTGAGCGTGAAAAGCAGCTTCGTTTTCAGCTTCGATTTTGCATTCATTACTGCTTTTTTCTGCATTTTTAGGTGCAAAATGTCTTTTTTCCCATGGTGATTTTTCGCTTGCTAATTTTAATGCTGCTGGTAGTTCGAAAGTGAACGCAGACTCAAATTCATTTTTTTCTTTGCAAAGTTGAAGAGGCCCCCATACTCTGAAGTTGCATCGTTTCTACATTGCTTACTCTTCGTGTCGCCCTCCTGTTGTTTGTTTGATCTACTATCGGCTGCGAAAACTGTTTTCCTATATTGTTTTATTACTGCCAGTTTTCTTCTTTCCCCTCTAAACCCTCTTCAAACTCTTCTTCTTCTTCTTCATTTTCTAAACTTGAAAAACTGCTCCCACTCTTACCATTGCTTTTCTCTTCTTTTTAACTGTAAGTTCCGTTTCTTCTTATTTATCTGATTTCGAATGCAGATTTTTTTATATTTTTATTTGGTTTTCATTTTGATTCGCATTTTGAGTTGCAGAAGATGAAATAAATTATTTTTGATAGTTGTTGCTTCTTTCACTGTTGCTATAAAAAATTTCATCTTCATCTTAGAAATTTCCTTCTTCTTAACTTCTCTACTTTGATTTTTGTTGGTGAGGCATTAAAAGTTGATTCAAAGGAGCCCTTGGTGTAAATCCGAACTCCTTACTATTTTACTGCTGCTGACATGAATTATCGACGTAAATTCTTTCGGAAATTTGCTTCGGCAGAAGAAAAAATGACGAAACGTTTTACGATTGATCTCTACTACTTACACTCCCCTAATTGTCTAAAAAGCTCTGCTATTATTATTGCTATTACTAGAACGCATTTGATTCAAGAAACCGGTTTTTCGGTGAAACCGTTTACTGTTTTGATTGTGGTGGTTAAATAGCGCTATTCGGCGCATAATCCATTTTTGATTGATTTTTAGTTTTACTAAACAAATAGACCTTAAATAGAATTATTTTAAATTTATTTTTGAAATATTTATTTATTATAATGCGAAAATAACCAAATAGTTAGAAATATTTTGTTTTTCGCAAAATAGGCAT
Organism: Miamiensis avidus; assembly: GCA_037039885.1. Lineage (NCBI taxonomy): Eukaryota > Ciliophora > Oligohymenophorea > Philasterida > Glauconematidae > Miamiensis > Miamiensis avidus. The sequence continues at coordinate 134,298 of JAWVGU010000090.1, forward strand.
AAATAGGAAGGAATTAATTATTAACATATAAAAATTTAACTTATTACTTCGATTTAATATATGAATAAATAATTAAATGGAATATATAGTAAGTAAAATGATAAGCTATCTAAGAAAAAAGAAAAAGAAAATAAACTCTAAGATGTTTGTCGATGTTTGTCGTTATTAACATTTTCTCTAATAAAACTATAATAAATATCTTCATAAATGAAAATTACTAAAATATTCTTTGTTAAAAAATAACTAATACAAAAACTTCCATTAAAATAAACAATTCATTTTTAATTAATTATTTAGAAAAATATATTAAAATCTATCACTTTATTAACTTAATTTCTATTCTAAATATAACACAAACATTTTTAAATACAAATAAATTAATTAATCACCTTCAAAAAATATAAAATTTCATTCACTAGCTTAGATTAAATTTTCAAAGCATATCAGTTTGGTAAGAACCACAATTCGGTTGCTAACACTTGAGTCCTATAGGATTGAAATTAACCTTCATTGATTTCAAATTGCATTCATTGCAGATAATATCGACCTTTTTGAACTCTCCCTTTTCGTCGAGGAATTCCTTGGGGAAATGTTTCAAGTTATCTTTGGTCAATTCCTAGATCATTCTATCAATTTGCGCAATTTATGTCTTCGGCATGTTGACCAAAGAAGTGTGGCAAAGAGGGCATTTCTGCGAATTAGAATGTTTTAAAAAGTCATTCAGACACTGGACGTGAATAGCGTGTCCACATTTGCTAAGATTCTGCCAAGGTCTCGTCGTGTGCTTCATGTTTTCCATGCACACGGGACAGTTGAAATTCTCAATATCATTCATACACTTGTGCGAGTTTTTCTGACTGATCGGCAAGCAAATGCTGCACTTATCGCAATGGTGCAGTGTTTCCTTCCTTCCAATTCTGCACATTTTGCACTTTTCGCAATGATAAATCGCGATTCCTTTTCTGTTTTACCACAGGTGGCCTACATTTAAATTAATTCTAACTAACTTAAAATTTCTTATTGTTTTCTTGTATCTTACATATATTGCAATAATATCTGGCAAACTTCACAGTGCAAGATTTGCAGGATTTGGAGGGCTCCTATTCTTCTTCGCAAATGAGACATTTAATCCAATTAATTTCATATCTATTCATTCTTTCCACTGCACACTCTCCCTTAGGACCTGTATACTCATCGTCTATTGAAAATGTGTAATAATTTTTTATTTTTTCCCTTTATTTTAATATTAAATTACCATGACAAAGTCTGCACTAATACCATTTTTTGCAACAAGGAGCTTAAATTTTGCACTTTCTCAAATAATGATTGCACCCATATTACTAATCGTCTTCGTCATCATTTTCTTCCTCTTCCCCTTCTTCTTCTTCCTCTTCTTCTCCTTCTTTTTTTTTAACTTTTACGACATAGTTTTAAGGTAGGAAAAGTCGTCGAATTTAGATTCTTCCTAATTTTTACTTTCTTCATTTTAACTGCTTTCTCCTTCTTCCTCTTCCCAATCTTCTTCATTTTCCTCTTCTTATTCTCCCTCATTTTAAATTTATTCCGCGTTTTCATTATTAGTTTATTATTATTATTCTTGATTTTATTATTACTGCTACTGACTCTCTTCCCCTTGCTACTGTTGTTATAGCTCTGATTGTTGATTTTAATTTTCTTACTATTACGCTGGTACCTATTCCTATTAAGATGGTTGCTATTCTTAATTCATGAGTCTTTGAAAGGGAGATATTATTATGTTTTTTATGATATTCACAATATTTAATAGTTAAAGCATAATCATATTCGGAATTAAGGGAATTTTGATAAATTTAATTATTAGGATGATTGATTTTTCTTATTAATAAATTACTAATTGGCATATGCTAAGATAATTAGTAAGCAAGCAGGAAAAATTAATTAATTTAGTAAAAAACTAAAAGTCTTAGCTAAAAATAAACGAATGCAAACCATACTTTATTTATATAATAATCAAAAATGATAAATTGAAGCTGCCACATTAATTCATATATATATACATATGCATATTTACATTTTAATTTATATAAAATTATATTGACACTATAAATAATTTAGGAAGTTTGTTTTAATTAATGTTGTTTATATGTAAAAAATAATTATTATATTAATTAAAATTAATTTTTAATAAATCTATCTATCTTTTTATCCAACTATCTCACATTTTAGACTCATTGCTTTTATAAACTGTTTCATTCTAAAAATTATTAATATTTTATAAATTAATTAATACTCATTAATAAAATATATTTAATAAATAAATTACCTTAATAGCCTTTATCATCGCTAACAAAGACTCCTAATTAGATTCTCTCAGAGTGGGAGGAGCAGCAGCGCATTTATTATCATTATTTCCCTTCGAATTACTATTTAATGGTTTCTTAATATTAGTGGATTTGCTCTCCTTTATGATTCCAAACAACTACGCCATCGTATTATAATTGCTATTACTATTACTTCTGCTGTGCGCCTAGGAGCGGTTATTATTTTCTAAATTTTTCATTTTTTAAAACTCGCAATTTTGTTTTACTTATTTTGGCATATCGAGTGACAAAAGGGCAGGTTCTGAGTGCAATCTTTCAGTATTCCTAATGTTCAAACTGTGCAAATTCCCACAACTATTATTGTTATTATTACTATTGCTGTTAAAGTTGTACTCACTTGAAGAGGCCGAAGCAGCAGGATTCGTGTTCATAAAAGAAGAAGCGGAGGCATTTTTCACCAAATTAACAGGCAGGTGCGCATAGGTATGTTGCTACAATTATTCCTTTTTGTTTTAAACGGCAGAACTCAGATTCAAGGTGCTTCTTAAAGGCTCCTGCAACTGAGGATATAATTAAGTTTCTGCAACTCCGAAAATCGACTTCTTTTTGCCCCGTTCTCGTGACAGTGAAGAAGAGGATCTGTGACTGCAGTTGTTGTTTGCAGATAAATTAATCGACCTTTACAAACTGTGGGCCTACTGCATCTTCAGATTGTTCGGCAGAAGCATAGAAGTTTCTTGCCCTATTTTCTGTTGCTGCTGCTAAGAAGACCACGATACTGAGTGTGAGTGATTTCGCAAGCTTCTTATATTTCCATTGCTATTGCTTTTCGATTCGTCCATGCTTACATGGTGTTGTTGTTGTTTTGGTTGTTAATTTTCTTGTTTTTCTATTTCTTGGTTTAAGGAAGCGATCAGGTAGTTTTTTTTTTCGAAATCGCCAAGCGTTTTGTTCTATTCTGCTTTGCCAGTTGGACCCTTCTGTTACTGTTACTGCGAAGAAGTAAAGGACACGAGTTTGTTGTTGCTTACTGTGTGAGGGTACACCATCATCTTATTTCTGCAGTTCGGATGAGAAGCAGTAGCTGAATAAGAGTTGGCGATAGAGTGGTTGCAAGACTGAGCTGTGGGAGGCAGCGAAGCATTGTTGCCAGCCAACGATTTTTTGTTCGGAAATTCTTTGATTCTCAAAGGGGTCAGAGAGTGAGCATGAACCGATTTCAATTCGTTTTCGGTTTCATTTTACAATTGCTGTACATTTTCTTCCGTAGAATCGGCGACACTATCTTTGCTAATGGAATTTGGAGCGACTTAAATTTCCATTTTTACAATCGGTTTTTGCTTCACGACACTTCCATGTTCGCTCAAATTGCTCCCATTGAGTTATTGCTTCAACTTTAAAAATAGAGTTTATTATTGTATTAGCTATAAAATAAAATTAAATGAATTTTTTTACCATTTTCGAATTGCTGATGTAACTTTAGTTAATGGAAGCCATCGATTTTAAACTATTTTGCTATTGAATTTTCACATTTTCTTCCCTTAACTCCCGATTACACTCAATTTGTCTTTCAAGTTTGTTTCGCAAATATTCAACTTCTTCTCCGAGTTTCTACGAATTAGATTCAAATCATTAACATATTATTATTAGGTTTATATAATTAGTAAAAATAAAATTACATTATTTTGTTTGTCTTTTTTTTGCTTTACCTATTCCTTCACTTATTATTGCAATTCCTGCATTTCTTACTAACGAATACTCAATTCATCCTTAGCATTTTACAATTTAACACACAAAGACTCATTTTAAGACTCCAAAGTACATACTTTTTCATTTAGCTTTTATTTAACTCCCGAATCTCCACTGCTGCTATCATTCTACAAAAATATATATTATATTTTCAATTAAACTATATACAAAACAAATTAAATTACGAAATTCACTCCTTGGTTGTCTTAAGTTGCTGTTATTTGCAAGTCGTCATTAAGTTGTTAATTTACAGTTTTCATTTCATTCAATTATTGTTTATATTCCTCGATTAAACTCGTCAATTTTTCGATTTCTTTTTTGTTTTTACTGTCTTCTCTATTTTCCGCGAAAATTTCACTTATTTACTACTCTTTTTTCCTCAACTGTTTCTCCAAACCACTCAACTATTCCTGAAATTCCGACTCTCTGAACATCAAATTCTTTATCGAAAGTTCTTTCTACGCCAAATCATCTTCGAATTTCGCTCTTTCCTCCTTTAAAGCATTTTCGGCTTATCTCACTTTTAAATCGAGGTTTTCCTCTATTTTTTTCCTATTTTCCCCACACTCCTTCCATTTGCTTTCCATTTCTTTCAGCTGAGTTTCCACAGCTTTCATTTTACTCTCGTAATTCGCAGATAATTTCTCAATTTCTTCATCTTTTGACTTAATTTTTTGTTCTTTGACTTGCAGTTCTTCGTCATATTGAGTCGAAATTTGCTCAATTTGCTGACTCATTTACACAATTTCTTATTTGCATTGCTGCAATTTCGTTTCATATTCTTGTTTTTTCTCATTCAAAATATCTCCTTACTGTTTCAAAGCTAGCTATTTCTATTTTTATAATTCCGCAGTGAATTTAGCTACTAAGCCTTCTTTTTCAATGCTCAACTGAGATTCCATGACCTTTTTGGCCTCCAAATGTTCTTTTTTCAGAATTTCAAGTTCCTTTAAGTGATTTTCTTCAATTTAAATGATTTGATTTTCGTGTTCTTTTTTCTAATTATGCAATATTTAATTGAATTTATCTTCATTAAATTTGTTATTTTCATGTTAACATTGCAATTCTCTGATTTTATCCTCCAATTATTTGATTTCCTTTACTTTGTCACTTAAATCATGTTTTATTTCTTGATTCAATTCTTGGAGTTCGTTAAATAAAACGTTCAAATTGGAAAATTTTTCTTTTTCCTGCTTTTAAAGTTCTTCATCCGTTGATTTTTGGTCTCTCAAATACTCCAACATGCATTAAAGACTATTAATTTCTTCTTGCTGTTATTCTAAAAAAATAATATTTAATTTTTAAAATTAGTTAGTTAGTTAAATTGTTTACCACTTTCGTATAAAAACTGCCCCTAAACGTGTTATAGTTTAGTAATATATTGACATTCCTAAGATCTTGCAAGTTCTATTAAATTCATAATTCTTCCACATAACTAAATCATTCCTCTCCTATTCAAAAGGCAAATATAGTTAACTTAAATTACAATTAACATTTCTTATATAATTAAACTTACAAATATAATAACGATGACTACTTTTCAGCTTTTTTCTCTTCACTCGTCCTTTAAATTTACAAATTTATATAAAACAATATTCTTGCAAAAAAAATAATAATCTTGTACCTTAGCTTTTCTAAATTTTCGTATTATTCTTTTAAAATGGTTTCTTTTTCTTGATATTTTTGAAACATGGTTTCTAAAACCTGAATCTGAGAAATGCTTTCGTGCTACTATTGTTCCATTTCACAATTTCTATTATTAAATTGATCATGTAGTGAGGTATTTTTTCTGTTTAAATCATTTTGAAACAATTCTAATTCGCTCTAACTAAAACTTTAATTCGATTTTTGTTACTAATCTTCTTCTTCTTCCTTTTATTCAAACGATTCTTCTTCTTAAGTATTATTGGCATCATAAAAATGTTTATTTTCATTAAGTTTATTATTATTGTTCATATGAACTAGAGTTTGGTAGGGACTTTACAAAGCAGCATTTTCGAATCTAGATTTCAAGTTCATTTTAATAGAAGTTTTATTTTCTGATTTTGTCTCATCCTCGCATTCTTCTTCTTCTTCCTCTTAGTAATATTGTTAATCTTGTGCCTGCAGCGTAGGAAGTTCTCGCTTTTCATTATTACAACTGTTGACTAGCAGTTCTTAAATACTGATATACTTCTCGTTAATTAACTGATTTTAGTTCTCTTAAATTTAAAACAACTGTTAAATTTCGTCTTCATTCTTTTGATAAAGTTCGTTATTTAAAATGGAATTTTCTCCGTTACTTTTCTATAAAACTTAATCTCTCTAATATATATCATTTGTAATATTCTGTAATTCATTTGCGCTATCATCATTGCTATCGTCCTTTTAATAATAGATGCTTACATTTTCAGATTTTTATTTTTTTTATTAAAGTTGTTGCGCATCGATTTTTATGTTGACATATTTGACCTCTTTAGTACTTGTACTCTTTTTTTCAGCCAACTATTGCTACAACTGGAACTACTAAATGTTTTCACTATTTATATTATTTTCCTTATCCTAAATAAAAAATAATCAGTTAATATTTCATATCTATTTTTTAAAACACAACATCTTTACATTAAATAATTCATCTTCTTCTTGCTGTTCATTCAAACCTATCTACTGGTGCCCACCTTTTACCTTCTGAAGCACTAAGCTTGCGTTTTGTGAGGAAATTTGGGATTAAGTATATGAATGATTATACAGTTTCTATTGTCTGAGATTTTGTAGCAATCTACTTGGCGATATCCCACTTCTTTTTTGCTATATTTATTACTATAATTGTGAAGAATTCTATGATGTATTGTTAGAATTTTCCTATGATTTCACATTTAAATAGTTTTCGCGATAGAATTGTAAATTCATTTTTTATTTAAAAATTTGTAATTTATTATATTATTTATATTTTTTGCTAACTAATTAATTATTTATTATAAAATGCGATAATTCAGTGTCTGTTTAATAACATTAATAAAAATTTAACGATTAGTTTTCTGTAATTCGTGATTTTATTTGACTTTACCTTATCTTTCTTTCTAACAATAAATAAAAGTATTATAGAATGAAATTTTAATTGTGTTGAAAAACATTTTTATTAAAAATATCAAAATCCCTGACTTTTTAGATAATTTTAAAATATTTTTATTGTCAAAATCATATATTATAAGTATATTATGGCATTTTTTAATTATTAAAATAGATTTATAAAATAATTATCATTTGAAGAAGAAATACATTAAATAATTCCTTTTGATCCTTAAATAATCCATAAATCTATAGTTTTATTAAAATTGAGAGTATGTATATTTTAGGGCAATATATGACGAAAAAAAGAACACAAAATTAGATGCATTTTTTATCACATATAAAATTTAAAATTAGATCTAAAACAAATTAATAAATATATTAAAGATTATTGTGTAAGTAACTAAGCCAATAATATTATCAATCAATACATTAACAAATAATCTAACAAATAAATAAACCAATAAATTAATATTTTAAAATAAAATAATTACAGTTTTTTCTCACAGTACAGTTAAATCTAATTCAGCAAAACAAAGCAAAAAATAATAAAAAAGTAGTTTTAAAATGATCAGAAAATTCGTAGCCAAATAAGTTAATTTCGTTATGCAAACCAGAAGAAACAAGGTATCTATTGCAGCTCTCGTTAAGTAATTGAGAGAAGAGACCGGGTCTCCCATGTTGCAATGCAAAAAGGCTTTGGAAGAAAACAACTCAGATTTCGAAGCCGCCAAAGAATATTTGAAACAAAAGGGACTTTCCAACGCTGGAAAGTATTCTTCCAAAGAAACAAGAGAAGGAATTGTCGGTAAACAAAAACTTGCAATGAATCATAAATTATAAGCTAATACATTGTTTCCATCATAAAATTATAGGAATCAGACTCTCAGAAGACTCCAAAAGCGCTGCCCTTTTGGAATTGAATTGTCAGACAGATTTTGTCGCCAGAACAGACTCTTTTTTGAAATTTTCCTCAGTTTTCCTCGACTCATTGCTGCAAAACCAAAGTGGTAAGAACTTCGAATTGATTTCTGAAGAAGAAATCAAAGCCTTTTCTTTGCAAAACAAATTAAATGAATAAGTGTTGCCTCAGGCTGGAGCCCAGGCCGAAATCGCTGAAGTTCAAAAATACTTGATTTCCCATTTGTAAGAAAACATCAATTTGAGAAGATGTGCCCACCTCACCGCCGCTAACGGACTCTTCGGAAGCTACGTCCACAACACTTTGGCTTCCAATATCGGAATGAAATCTTGTTTGGTCGAGTTGGACTTTTCCAAATCTAATGAAATTTCCTAGGAAAAAGCTCAAAAACTCAAAGAGTTGGCCGACAACTTAGCCCTCCAAATTTTGGGAAACAAACCCGAATTCCTCACCAAAAACGACATTCCTCAAACAGTTTTGGAATAAGAAATCGAATAGGCCAAAAATGAACTGGGATCCAAACTTGAAGGAAAACCAGAAAAGGTTTAAAGCAATATGATTGAAGGAAAATTAAAAAAATTCTACGAAGACAAAGTTCTTTACTGCCAGTCATTCATCTTCGACGAGGAAGACGGCAAAAGTGTTGAATAATATATTAAAGAAATCGAAAAATAAGTTGGAGACAAAGTCTCCATTTCCAAATATTATACTTGGTCTTGCTAATGAGTGAGTAAGTGAGAGAAATGATGAAATTATCTATTTTTTTATGAATTTCAATTAATTATTAAATTTTATTAGACTCCTTATTTTATAAATTAATTATATTTAACTAGATGATTTTGGTTCTAATCATTTTATTATAGTTTTTCTTAATAAAAGAAGTCATTAATATACCTTATTTTTTAAAAAAATATATCGTTCTCCTCTTTTATTTTGTTGAAAAGTGAAGAATAAATAAGCAATTCAGATAACTATTAATTGCTAATCTAAATATTTTAAACTTTGATTTATTGATTATATTTAAAGTGATTAGACTTAGAGTTAATAAAAATATAATTTTCTTAAATCTTAACAAGTATATAGAAAATAAAGAAAAAGAATTAAAATAAACTTAATTTGAAAAAGATAGTTTAAAAATTCTTTTTTTTAAATAAAATAAAAACAAAATATTATCACAGCGTTCGTTAAAACCTCTCTTGAAAAACATACCAAACATTACCATATATATAAACTAACAGTTGTAATGAATAAGGTTTTAGATAATTGTTAAAATCCATATTTCGTTTCTACAACGATAGGGGTTTTGAGTTTTGGTGTAATTTGCATCATGTTAAAGAAGAAAATAAACTCGAAATAAAACGAAACAGTCAAATACACATAAGAGGATATGAAAAATAAGAAAATAGTGTAAGAACTTGTTGTTTAGGCCTTTTAAAAGTACTAAAAATTGTTTGAAAAATCAAGAGTTTTGGAAAAAATCCTCCCAAAAACTGTAAAAGACTTCGAAGATTTAACGGAATTATCAAATACTTTGATGTACACGTAATCTCCTGATGCAGTTTCGATTTAAAATGTATGAGTGAAAATGTTTTCTTATCAAACTTTAACAAAAATTATTTCTTATTATAAAAAATAGTCAATTTTGAATCCAATGTGGGATATTTTGGAAAGAGGTGGAAAGAGAATAAGGCCCATCTTTTGCGGACTTTTCGCTGAAGCTTTTGGAAAATCTTTTGTAATAAAAAATATATTTTCAATAAAAATAATAGTATAAAACAATAGGTAGATTAATAATTAATAACGATTAATTTCTAAATTTGTAGGATAAAGTAGTAGACATAGCGGGATTTATTGAGGTTTTACACAACGCTAGTCTTGTGATTGATGATATAGAAGATAAAAGGTTATTAAATAAATAAAAACAATCAATAAATTCATTTTTTTATTCCGTTTTTAGCTACATGCGAAGGGAAAAACCAGCCATTCATCACCTTTACGGAGAAGATGTGAGTATAAATGCTTCAAATTTCGCATTTTTCGCTCCTCTAAACTATCTTTACAAAAATGGAGACAAATTCGGCCAGAAAAAGCTCCTCAGGTTTTCACAAATTTACGCATAAGAAATGACAGCCATTCACTTGGGATAGGCCTGGGACATAGAATGGCACAATCACAAGTAAAAATAATAAATTTCTAAATAATTTTTTACGAATTAAGAATATAATTAAATTTCATAATTTTCAAATGGAAAAAAAGAAACAAAGACTTTTTCCCCAGTGAAGAGCAGTATCTGCAAATGGTCATACTGAAAACGGGAGTACTATTTCGAATGATGGCGAGAATGGTATGTGTGGCTCTTGATTTAAACAAAGAAAAGGAAAAAGCGTTGTCGCTATTCTGCGAGAAAATTGGGGCTGCGTTCCAAATCTAAGATGATATTTTAAGTGTAGATCTGGATCTGGGAGATTTTGCAAAGGGAAAAGGACTCATAGGAGAAGACATATACGAAGTAATAAATAAAATATTCATAGTAAGTAAATGAGTTAAATAAGTAAATAATTTTTTATATGTTTCAGGGGAAAATAACAATCATGGTAATCCATCTTATTAATAATGCAAGTGAAACTGATAAACATAGATTTATTGAAATATTGAGAATGAAAACAGATGATTAAGTTATAATTAAAGAAGCCATTGAATTACTTAAAAAATATAACAGTATTTTGTATGCGAAAAACTATGCTTCATAGAATATGCAAGAAGCTTGGCAAATTTTATCTGATGTTTTGCCAAATAATAGGGCTAAGTGGCAAATTTAGGCTATTTGTTAATATGTGATTGACAGAAGTCGCTGAAATATTCATTATCATTAAAAACTTTGATGGGGAGGAAAGATTTAAGGGAAACAAAAGATAATATTTTTTAAAGTTTGATTAATTATATTTATAAGTATAATATATAAGGGGAAATATAGAAAAGTAATTTAGTTTGTGGAATTAATAAAATTAAAAGAGATATAGTTTATTTAATTTTTTCTACTTTAAAACTATTGAGTGTAATAGAATAATTTATTATTTATTTTATCTTTTTTATTTTTAATACTATAATATATAAATTGGAATTTTTGTTTGGCAAAATCAACATTTGATAAAAAAATATATTCGTGTATAAGCTTTATATTTATATTTATTAATAATATAATATTATATTCAATAATATTTGGTTTGCTATATAATATTTTTAGTAGAACCTATTATCACGCCTTTTCTCGCATATTAAAGCATCATTATATACAAAAGAATATAACTAATAAAAATTTTTACTTGAAAAATACCATACTATAACAAAATAGTTAAAAAATTTATAAACAATTATAAAAAATATGTCACTTACTGTTTCTAACTGCTTTTAAATCCATAATTCTCCACTTAACCTTTCGAAATCCAAATAATTATACAGTATTCCCAAAGCCAAGCGATTTTAAAATGATCAAAAATCATAGTAATATATCATAAACTAATCCTTTTCTATACAAATCTAATATATAAAAAAATTAAAATATATTAAATTTTTCTATTTTATATAGCTGCAGTTAGGCTTTCTATAATTTACCTGAATAATAAGATAAAAGAATGGCAGGAATAGGATATGGGACGAAATATGATTTTACCAAGGGATAAATGACTGTAATTAAAATCCAATAATAAATAAATGAAATAAATTATATAAAATTTATTGAAATAGACTCCATCTGCGAACTAATATAACATCAAAGGTATTTTTAAGTGAGTAAAGAAAAAAAACTTGGAAAAACGCTTGGACTTGGTAGAGAAGTAAATTTATATTCCTTAATGGATGAATTTTAAATAGATATATAATTTTTATTTAATAGTAAAAGCTATTAACTTAGCAAGAAATATATATAAACTTTAAATTTTATTTTTAGAATTTATCTACAGGTGGGATTTTAAACTCTATTAATTTGGTTTCTCCAGGTATGTGGAATTTAATAACTATTAGCTACATTTTAATTTAGATTAATTTAATAAACTGTCTTTTTCTAACTTTTTTTGTGGAAATCAATATTTTGTCAATATTTAGTATAGTTTTTATTAATAATGTTATTCAAATAAATTATTTCTAATTTTAATTCTAAAATTAACATTTCCAAAAGAAGGAATTGAATATTTATTTAGTTTTTAAATTTTATTTTATTAATATGAAAGGACCTGGAAGATATGAGTCGCAAGATGTTAAGAGCAACATTAAATATACTTTCAGATAAAAAATAATGTACGGAGACCCTTTCTTTTCTTTATCCCGAAATACTCCAGGTAAATTTAATATTCCTTTCATTTCCTTAGCAATTGATTTAAATTAATTTCTTAACACATTAGGACCTGGGTAGTATAAAACTCCAAGCACGATATCATTAACTGGCAAATATTTTATTTCTAAATACAAATCATCAGGTGCTCAGTTTATTAACCCTTCTCATTCTGGTAATTAGAAAGGAGGAAGTGTTCAAAAAGGTATATATTTAAATATTTTCTTTTTTAATAATTTAATTAATTATTCTACTAAAATCTAAAACTTTATTTTTCTTTAATCAATCGTTTAAACTAAATTATATATTAAAACTATATACTCAATAATTAATGATTGGAGTTTCTGTTAAATTTAATTAGATTTTATTTATAAATTCTAAGTTAATTATATAAAAAAAAGGAAATTTGCCTGGACCTGGACAATATCATTAATAAGAAATGCCAGTGAATGGTAGATATGTATAATCTAAATATAAAAGCTAGGGAGGAAGAACATTTTCTTTAGATAAAAGTAGATGTTTTTCTGCTAAATCTCTTGCCACTCCAGGGCCAGGATCTTACAGACTACCTTCAGAATTTGGATATTATGAATCGAAACCTTATAGACCTCAAACATCAAGTCTAAGAATCAGACTTTAATAAAAATAATAGGCAAGTTCTTAATAAAGACTGAATACAGCAGCTCCAACAGTATAAAGAGGGAATCAATCAAATGACTTTGAACCTCTGTAAACGTAAAGTAAATAGGTGGACTAATAATAATAATTTAAAACGGGAGAAAAAAAAGCAAAATTAGATGCTGATGATAATAATAATGAAGAAAAGGAAACTTTACAATAGTGAATAATTTAAATATTTTTAGTGTTAAGTTAAGTTAAGTTAAGTTTAATTTATTTTATTTATATAGTATTATGATTTTTTATGATTATATTAAATTTTTAATTTCACTTTTATTTATAAATGTATTTAATCACTAAGTTAAAATACATATATAAACTAAAAATAAGTTTTCAGAAAGTATCCTATTTTAAAAATAACGAAAAAATTGCTTGAATTATAAATAGCATACTTGTGCTTAGGTTTAATCAAAATTTGGTTTCCTTTTTTTACATGTGAAAATTTAGAAATACGTATTATTCAATAGTTAATAAAAATAGCAACAATCTAGATTTATAATTCCAAAACGCCAAAGTTGAAAAAAAATAAGACTTCCTTTTATAACCAAGCCGTTTATTATATTAAAAATGAAAAAATAGATAGATTATAATATTTTAACATTTTTTTGATTATTTATTTTATTAATTTTTAATTTTACAATTATGGAGAACTAATATTAAGATATTTGTTTAGATAATTTTACTTTTCTAAAGTACTGTTAAGCTATCAGCGTTTATTTTTGTTTTAGATTTATTTTATATATGCAATTCTGTCTATTATTAAGTAGATGTATGTATGAGTGTATATATCACATATTCTTTATTTTAAAAATCCGTGATAAAACAAAAAATATATATACTTACCTTATAAATATTATTCCCAATTTGAATGAATATAAGGTTAATTAAATATTTCATTATTATTAATTTAAAAAGAATAAAAAACAAAAACAAAATTCAAAAAAAAAAAAAAAAAAAATCTAAATTAACCAAAACATTAAATAAATTATTATTAATTAAAAATTCAGAAGTATTCTTTATACCCAAATCTCATTTCCCCTATGTCATACCTACAAAAAGACTTTCAAATTTATTTTTAAGTAAAATTAATTATATTTATAATAAATAAAATTTAGAATTCTTCCTTGTGATATCTCAATATTAATTAATATATTCATTTTCCCTTACATACTATTTACAAAAAATATTGGATTTTATCTTATGTAATAATTAATTTAAATAAAAGGTAAAAGACTCCAAAAATCCATAACATTATTACATTGATTAAATGGATAAAAACTAAAAACAAAATCTCAATCAAATTAAATAAAAGCCCCAGTTAAATGACACCGATGAAAATATTTTCTATACTGAAGAAATTTGCTCTAGGAACACTTGCCCAAGCTTAAACTAAATCGAGTGCTAGAAGAACATATAAAATTCTATGAAAAGAGAAAACTCCAATGTTTTTGAATTAGCATTTTATTCTGATTCTTTAAGAGAAATTCAAAATGACTATTAGGAAAAACGTCTTTTTGAAAATCCTTAAAAATAACCAAACTATTAAATAGAAAATGTCTAAATTAATTAAGATATAGAGCAACAAAACTTTGATTAATTTTTGATGAATTCTATTAGTTTAGAAAACTTTTAAGACATAGAAATTAATAATTAATTTGGTTAACATGGAGAGTTAAATGATATTATTAAGAATTAGAGCTAAATGGGAGAATATGAATGTTTTAAATTCTCAGATTTAATTAATGCTTACGAATAAATTAATGCAAACGATGGAAATGAATTTAATATGAAGGAGTTTGGTAATTTTGATATCTACAAATAACAAAATTGTTAAAATATGACAGTAAATGAAGATGCTGCCTAGTCGCCGGTTGCTATAAAAACTCCCAACTACTCAATTTAATAGTAACAAAGCTTCTGTTAACAGTAATAATAAGCTGTATTTATTGATTAATTTGAAAATAATGACCCACAACAGATTAAATAAATTTTACTAAATAATAATAACAAAGTCAATTAAGGTTTTAATTAAGACAATGCTGGTTTGGAGTATAAAGATTAAGATGGGAATACTAAATATTAAAACAATAAAATATATGATTTTTAGTACAAAATTTAAAAAGAAAAACAAAATATGCAATCAAATAATTATAATAACTTTAATTAATAATTAAGTCTACAGCAAAAATATCACAATACTTAAATGAATAAATAAATATTAGAATAATAATAATAAAATTTCAAAATAAATTCAAGCAACTTAACTTTCTAAAAACAAAATCTAGAACTCAAAGAAAATTTGATAGAAATAACACCTTAAACCATTGATACGGCATCACTCAATATTACCAGCAACGAATTTCCAGCTATTTAATTTTATCAAAATTTACAATCTTTCCCATCTTCTTCTTCTTTATACAATGATCCAATCGGGAAGTAAAATGAATTAGAATAATAAGCATAAAAATACAGAAATTAAAATGTATGGAAGGGAAGTGTAGTTGAGCAAAAATGGCTTCAAAAACAAATCGAATCAATTCGAGCAGAACAGGAATGGTACAGCTAGTAAGGGAAAAAATAAAAATACTCCTAAAATTTTATGAAAAAAAAACAACTCAATCCATTTTTGCCCAAAGATTTAGGCTTTGCAATGCAATTTTCCCAAGATATAAACCGCCATATAATTCTAAAGACCCTTTACCCCACTCTGAAGTTTGAAGACCGAAAAAAAATGTATTAAGACTTACGAAAAGAACTCGGGTTGGGAGTTTTTAAAAATACTGAATAGTCGATTCGAATGTTTATTGTAATGATGGATCGACTTGTAAAAACTAAAAATCAGTTGTGCACCATCATAAACAAACTGAAAAAATAACTTGAAAAAAAAACCAGTTCTACAAATGTCCGGGAACTAGGGACTAGAATTGCTGCCTTCATGGGTATTGAGCTTTTGTCTTAATAGTTTTACTCAGACACTAACTTCATGAATTTTATTCCTCAATACGAAAAAAAGTCCTCTTTTAGCTAGAAGATGATTATATTAACAGTTTTTAAAGTTATACTGTTCCATGTCACATATATAAAAACAGAATTAGATTCAATAACTGTGAAGAAAACTTATAAGAAGAATGAAGGATAAAACTCATACTATCTAACTTTTCCATTTTAATATCTTTACTTTTAATTATACTATTTCTTTTCTTATATAATTATATAACTTATTTTATTTTATTGATGATGTTACTAATATTATTATATTAAAATTAATTTATTTCATAGTTCATATTAAATAAGAACACTTATTTTAATCATCGCTTATTTAACTCATAGGTTTGTAATAAAAATTATTATTTATCTTTTATGAATTTATATGATTTAATAATTTTCCCTAACAAATGAAATATATTAATATATCACTTTAATATATAAGTTTAATGTATATATTGGTGAATCTAAATCAATCCATAATATAACATAAAAATAATAATACTATCATATAAAAAAATACTTTAATTTAATAAAAAATAAGCATACTTAATTCTTTATATAATAATACTATAATTTGGTAACGATATTATTTATTCATATTTATTTTGATATGTTTACTTAAAGATATAAATTATTCAAATGATATGAGGAATTATGAAAATATTCCTTACTTATTTTTAAATTTTAAATAATAAATACATATACTTTATTTAATGAAGAAATAATTATAACAAAATAATTAACTATCAATTCTTTAATTAAAATAACTAAATTACTATTATCAATCATATGAAATTTATATTAATATTAAGTCTATTTTTTTTTGTAATAGTATTTATTTAAAAATTATAAATTAACCAAGTATTGTAAAATAAAATTTAGTAAAAACACTTAAAATTAAAAATTGTTAATTTTAAAGATGTTAACCAAAAATTTATAAATCATATAAAAATACTATTAAAAAGTTTTATAATAATATTATTTGACCAATTTTATTTTAAGAAACTATAACAATTTAATAAACCAATATGAAACAACTAATACAGAAAATAATAAATAATTCAGCTAGAGATAAATCAAAACTATGTATTTTTTATAATAAAATAATTTTAGATTTAAATTATTATTCTTATAAAAATATTTTAATTATATCAGAACAATAAAACTAAAACTACAAAAATAGCGGCATAAGATACTATGGCAATGTTAGAATTTGTTGAAGCTTCTTTTTCACATTTTTTATTTTTCAAAATGTATCCAGAATCGCAGGCAGTGCAGGCAGTATCATTATAAGTTTTACAGTTCGCAACAGTTGATACACAAGCTTTTTGATTGGAAGATAAAGAGTAGTTTTTAGCGCACGTTTTACACTTAGTAGCATCAGTAGCATTAAATTCTGTGCAATAATTAATTTTTACAGGCATAGTTGAAATTACACAAGCAGATCCATCGCTGTTGGGTTTTTTATTGTTTCCGCAAGCTGTGCATTTGTCTGAAGTATTATAAACTGTGCAATCAACAATTTTTTGGAAACAATTTTTCAAAGCTCCCATAGACAATTAATGAGTAATAGCGCATTCACTACACACAGGGGCTGCCCCTGTAGTGGCTTTTAAGCAATTTTCAAGTTTAGCACAAGTTTTATCTGTTTTAATGAAGAAGAATTTGGAATTATCGCAAGCTGTACATGCAGGAGCAGTGTCAGCGGTTTTACATCCTGTAGATAATTGTACACAAGTTTTGTCAGCATTTTTCAAGAAGTAGTAATTAGAAGCATCGCAGACAGTACATACAGGAGTTCCATCGGCTGCTTAGCATCCTGTAGATAGTTTTACGCAAGTTTTGTCGGCATTTTTCATGAAGTAGAAATATGAAGCATCGCAAGCAGTACATGTTGGAGTACCATCGGCTGCTTTACATCCAGTAGATAGTTTTACACAAGTTTTATCGGCATTTTTCAAGAAATAAGATTAACTGCTATCACAAATTTGGCAGTTATTTCCATCTTAGCAGGTTTTGCATCCAGCTACACCATTAGTACAGGCAGAAAAGGCTATGCTAAGACAAAAGGTAAGTAAAATTATTTTTTTAATCATTTTTTTATATTTTATTATTTTTTTAAGATTTTTAATTTTTATTTTTATTTTATTTTTACATTATTTACTCTTTCCTTAATAATTTATATATGTTCCTTTGTGTTACTATAATTAATATATCATGTTATAAAAAGTTAATAAGTAAATAAAATGTCTATTAAATAGTAAATAAAAAAATAATATTATGAAATAAGATATAATATGGCGTATAAAAAAAAATATAAAAACTTATAAAAAAATATATATCAGGCTAAATACAGCTATTCTATAAAGTTTTTCTAAATATCTTAATATATATTTATATGATAGACTAATTCTACTATAATAATGTACTCATTTTTTAAAATACTATTTCGCTTTTTAAACTCATTTAGTAAATTATTATAAGTTACTATAGTTTATTAATATAATCGTGCTAATGTAATTAAATTTGAATATCATTAGATTTTTTTTACAAATTTCAATTTATATAAAGTTTGAAACTATGTAATATTAATATTGATTTATTCAGATGATAATTAATAACAGCTATATATATATACTGATTAATTTTTATTTATTTCTACTTATAAAACATAAATATTAAATGATTAAAAAATACTATTAAATTTAAATGAAATACAACTAAAAATTATTAAAAAAAAGTTTAGCTTTTTATGTAGTTTTTCAATAAAGTATAGTTTGTTAAAATTAAAATAAATAGTAAGGATTAATATAATTCAAAATTTCAATATAGTTTTACCAAAATTAAAACTAATTCTTTAGTTATAAGATAGAAATATTAAAAACTAGGATTAAGAAATACTTATAAAGAATATGGCTAATTAAAATATAGTATAATTACTAATATTAAATTTATTTATAATTATTTTTCTTAAAATATTTTATCCAAATGAACTAAAGATTAATAGATAAGTTAATATATTATTTTTACATATAAATTTATATTTATTTCTAATTATTAGCTGTCTTTATTAAAAGATTTTAGAAATTTGAAATTTTATTTACATGTTTGATAAAATTAATACAAATACTCTATTATAAAATTAAAATTATTTAGTGTTATCTTATTATTTTATTTATTATCTAATAGCTACTATTTATATTTTTACTATAAAATAAATAATATAATAAAATAAAAATAAATAAAATATATGACCAAACTGTAGAAATTGTAACTTTAAAAAGAACTAAAATATGAACATAAATAAGGTTAATTGCTTTAGATAAATATTATCAAACATTTATTTTTATGGATTCCAGATTTTTAATTTAAAATTATAATGAACTATTTGTTTTTTTATATTAATTTAAAATATACACATATATATATATAATCAATCATTCAAAGTAAAAATAAACATTTTTTATAAGCTTTTATGAAGTCCTTTTTAAGAGATGCAAACATATTTTATAAATCTTAATTTGTTTATTATCAAGAGTGTAGCAATTATCATTATTTATATTTTTCTTTTTTATTATATTTCTATTGTGTTGTAAATAATTTAAATAGAAATATTTCAATATTTGATATTATTTCTATTTCTTTACTTTGAAAATAATTAATATTTTTTACTAAACTTACTACTTTTTATGAGTTTGATTTATAATGAAAAAAATTATTAGTATGAGATTAAAAAATAGATGTGTTTAATTCTATGTTAAATTGTGATTGTTTATAAAATAGAGATAAGGAAATATATACCTTGTTTCAAAATCTTTTATTTATGTATTTAATTAATAAATTTTTCAGTTTCAAATACTACTTTAGATTTGAAAATAAACTAATAAAATAATTTATTAAATACCATTTGGTTTATAAATTTAACATATAATAAAATATATATGCAAATTAACTAAATTAATAAAATTTTAGTTAATTAAGTTATTATCTAAATATTTTTAATATTTTATGAATTCAAAATGATAAAAAAAAAAATTGATAAATCTTTCAAACACATTAATATGATAATAATAATAATTTTATAATGTTAAAATTTATATTAGGACAATATATCAAATATAAACTTAAATGCTGATAATATTAGTAAACATCGTAAATTATTATAATATAATAAAAATGTTAATACTTCGAAAATTATTTATAAATTGAAAAAAATTAAATATTAATCAAATATTTGATCTAATAAGCAAAACTTAGACTAACATGAATTATCTATAATTATTATCAAAAACTGTACCAGCAAAAAGCACATTTATTATAATAATATTTAGAAAAATACAAACTAAAATAAACTAAAGCCTATCATGCAGAACTATATAATGAAATAGCATTTTTTTATAGTAAATGAAATAAATATTGTTTAATATTATTAAACATATAAAAAAATTTAAAACGTTTATAATTATAAATATATATTATTAATATTTTAACAATATAATACTTGGAAACAGTGGTATATATTTAATAAAAATTATAAAAATAAAGTAAGATATGTAATAGGCTATGTCATGCTATTAGATTGTCTCAGTTTTTGATAATGTATATATGTAAAATTAAAAAAAACAAAAGAAGTAAAATCAAACTAAAATTGATAACCATTATAATTTATATATTTATGCATTTAAAGTAATATAATCATAAAAATTATAAAGTACTTCTTATACATAAAATTATGATATAATGTATATATATATTTATATAATATTATATGCATCATAAAGATAAAGCAAATATAGCTAAAATAACTGCAAAAGATACCGAAACAATATTGGCATTAGTTGAAGCTTCTTTTTCGCATTTTTTGTTTTTCAAAGTGTATGAAGAGTTACAGGCAGTGCAGGAGCTTTCATTATAGGTTTTACAGTTAGCAACAGTTTATACGCAAGCTTTTTAAGAAGGTGATAAAGAATAGTTTTTCGCACAAGTTTTACATTTAGTACTATCAGAAGCATTTTTTTCAGTACAATTATCAATTTTTCCAGGGGTCACTGCACCTGGGTTTTCACAACTAGTTCCATCGCTGCTAGGTTTTTTATTGTTTCCGCAAGCGGTGCATTTGTTTGAAGAATTGTAAGTTGTGCAATCAACAATTTTTTAAAAACATATTTTTTATGCTCCTGTAGATAGTTAATGAGTAGAAGCACATTAAGTACATTCAGGGGCTGCTCCTTTAGTGGCTTTTAAGCAATTTTCAAGTTTAGCGCAAGATTTATCAATTTTAATGAAGAAGAATTTGGATTCATCACAAACTGTGCATGCCGGCGTACCATCAGCGGTTTAACATCCATTCAATTGCATGCAACTTTTATTACTATCTTTCAAAAAATAGAAACGTGAAGCATCGCAAGTGGTACATTAAGCTTTAGCATCGGCGGCTGTACATCCAGTAGATAATAATACACAGGTTTTGTCAGCATCTTTCAAAAAATAATATGTAGCATTATTACATATACTACAGTCGTTTCCATCTTTGCAGGTTTTACATCCTGCTTAACCATTACTACAAACAGAAAAAGCTATGCCAAGGCAAAAAGCAAGTAAAACTATTTTTTTAATCATTTTCAATGTTGAATTTGTATTATTATTTTTTATTTTTAGATTTTAGATTTAATTTTTTTTTTTTATCTATTACTCTTTTGTATCAATAGCTTATATAATCATATAACCCACTGTTTTCATGAAATTAATCTAAAAAATCGATAAGTTTCCTAATCCTTTAGTTAGAAATAAATAATAGAATATAAGTTACTAACTGGAATATTTAAAATAAATAAATTAATTCTAATATAAAAATTTATATTTGATTAAATTGGACTATTATCTTAAATTTTTTTAAATATCACTATTTATTTTAATATCATATTATAAAGTGGTAATGGACTCGTTTTTTTATTTCTATTTTATATTCATTAATACATTTTAAAAACCTACTGTATTAAAATTAATAATCGAACGAATAATTTTATAAATAATCAATTAATAATTAGTTGCTAATTCTAATATATTTGCTTCAATTCGATTAATTCAATTACTTGTGATTTAAATTATTTATCGGTATACAATTTATTTCTATTTATAAAAATAATATTTTTATAGTTTTTAAATACTAATATATAATAATGAAATTCTACTTTACTATTTTTGAATTAAGATTCTGATTTATTATAATAATTTAGTAAGTGTAAAAGAATTATTTTCATTTAAAACCACTATAATCCAGTTTTAATTTAATTAATATTAATTCTTTAGCATTATATTTTCCATCATATAACGATAATATAGAAAAATTTATAAATGTAATAATGAATTAAATTAGTTATAAGTATTTTCAGAAAAAGTGATATATAGCAAAGGAAATCAGATAAAAAAATAGATTGATATAAATTGTTTTAAATTTTCACATATCTAAAATTATCTAATACTTTATTCACTGTATAGTTAAAAAAATTTATATTTCTTTGAGTAGAATGCGTAAATAGTGGATCTTTATTTATTTAAATCGAACACATTAAATTTAAGCAAACATATAAATTAAAATATTTATATTCTATCAGTCATATCTTTAATCAAAATTAATGAATTTTACATTTTATTTTAATATTTTTAAAAATTTTAATTTAAAATAATGAACATTATACTATTCAATAATCTGTTAGAATTTTTTTACACCATTTAATAAAATTTCCTTGCTTATCTAAAAGTCGATTATTATATTTCTACAACTTAATAATAAGAAACTTTTTAGAAATCAATAATTGTAATAAAAGATGAAAAATATTTTGAATTAATATTAATAACTGCTTAGTTTATAATTTAAATAAATATAATTTTTAAAAAAATATTAAATTATGTCCCAATGCAAAAATTTGAAATAAATACATTATTACTTTCTTTTAAATAAAATTACAAATCAAAAAATGTTGTGTTAGGTTTTTTAAGTATTAATTATGTATCTATAGTACATGCATTAATTATAAGATATTTATTTTTATACACTAATTATGATTATTGATTTAAAAAAACAATTTTGTTTTAAAATTAATTATTTTTTATGTGAAAAAATTATTATATTTGTTTAAAAAGTAAGTAATGTATTCAAAAAATAATAAAAATATGAAGAAAAAAGTGTAAAAAATTAGATAAAACTTAACTAAAATATGGGATAATTTATGATTTGTCTTTTTTTTTCAAGGAAAGTAGTATTATAACTCAGAATTAATTACTATTTTTTTAAAAACTAATTTTAATACTAGATAAATTTTTTTTACAATTATATATTCAAATAAATATATAAAATTAATTTTAAAACATATGCAACATTTTTAAAAACCTTATTACCCTATATTACTTAACAAGACTAAAGCATTATTTTTTTAATTTTCCTTACTATTAATAAAATTTCTTTTATTTTATATTTAATTCTTTTATTATTCTATACTTTAATGAATGTATAAGTATTAATAAATACATAGAAAAAATTATTATTTCTACATTTAAATAAATAAATAAATAAATAAATAAATAAAAATAAATAAATAAATAAATAAATAAATAAATAAATAAATAAATAATACATATTTTTCAAATTAGTTCTAAATAATAAATTTGTTCAAATAAAAATAACTTTTATGATTTTTATTCATTATTAAAGAAAAAAAATATTGAGTAAATTTTTAAATTTAGAATATTTTAATATATTTTATATAAAAGCTTAAAGATAAATAATTGAACATTTTTAATTCTAATTATTATATTTTTGATATTAAAAACATTTTTATTCTTTGCTTTATAAATAATTTTTATTATACATTTTAATTATATTATAATTATATATGATAATTGTATAATTTTAAAAATATGAAAAAATAATTGAAAAATGTTTTCTTTATAAATTATAATTAACTTATTTTTAATATAATTATGCTATGATACGAATATTAATATATCTTCTTACAGATAAGGCAAACTCAGTTTAATTAATTATTTGTTTATATATATAATTTTAATAAAAAATAAACAGATTATTGAAAGTATATATTCCTTCGAATACTAAATAATAAATATATTTAAATAATAGATAATTTTATTAATATGAATTAAATTTTAAAGGAAAAAGTTTTTAATAGAAATTATAATATTAAATAAGCTTCAATTCGAAGTAAATGGCTAAAACAACTGTATTCCAAATTTTATTTATTAAGTATACTATTTTCTATAAAAAGTAGATCCTTTTATTAATAAATAATGTTTTATCCAAATTTATTTTTTGTATTTAATATATAAATTTTATAATGAAAACTATTTTTTAAAATATAGATATGGAAAATTTCAATATTTTCAGAATTCATTAATAATAACGAATTCTGACGGTCTCAGAAATGTTTTCTCGTTGAAATTTCACATTTTTCCATTGATTTTTTCATAATAATGTATTTTTCTACTGTTTTATAGCCCATCATGAAAAACCCCTTATAAAACATATTTAGAAACAAATTAACTAGCATATAATTTTTTAGTTTTCTAATAATTGGATATAATTGTAAAAATAAATTTAATTTAATTATAAAATTTTTTGAACGCTTTATGAGATGAAGGTGTATCATAAATGCTCTAAAAGGATTTAATACAATGCAAGTTAGAGTTATATATGAATTATAAGAGGTTGTATTACAATTTGAAATGTTAGATATATTTTTATGATTAAAAAAGTTTTGTCTGATATTGTCCCTATAATTTTTTCAAACAGAAAAATTTAGAAGAGTTAGCAGCATTTCAGTAGTAAAACTTTAAAAATTATCCAGAATAACCCTTGTCACTGAAGGAATTCCATATTATCTCCAATTTATTAGATGTATCTTGAAAAATTAAATTTATTTTTAATATTAAGATGATTTTTCTGCCGAAAATAAATTAGAAATACCCCTTAAGATTTCTATTTGATATGTATTTACGTTTTAAATATGTTTTAAGAGGGGTAAACATGCTAACAAAATGTCTTTTTTGTCCTACCGATTTTAAAATAAATAGAAATACAGTTAAACGAATTATTATAAATTATTATGCAAAATCCAGTAGAAAAACATGAAAAGTCACTTTATAAAACCCTTTAGCATAGTTTTAATTTTGAATTTACCCATTTTTAAATTATTATTTTTATTTAATGTCTTTTTATGTCACTTTTAACTAAACTATATTATAATGTCAGTGAATATTGTATTATTAATTTATATTATTTGCCTTTTTACAAATACTGCAGTAAAGAGCAGTTATAA
Source organism: Miamiensis avidus (assembly GCA_037039885.1). Classification (NCBI taxonomy): domain Eukaryota; phylum Ciliophora; class Oligohymenophorea; order Philasterida; family Glauconematidae; genus Miamiensis; species Miamiensis avidus. Next base: position 159,642 of record JAWVGU010000090.1, read on the forward strand.
TATTATATAAATATTTTATAAAAGTTTAAGTGCATAATTATAAGAAAAAATGAATAAAAATAAAATAGAATTTAGAAATGAAACAACTCTAATTAATATTAAATTTTAAAAAATATAATCATTTTAATTAAAATTAACTTATTTTCATGGAATTTTGCTAAAATGTCTATAAATATTATTATTATATTCATCATAAAGATAAAGCAAGTAAAACTAAAATAACTGCAAGAGAAGAAGAAACAATATTAGCATTTGTGGTACCTTCTTTATCACATTTTTTTCTTTCAAAGTGTATCCAGGATCACAAGCAGTACAGGCTGTATCATTGTAAATTTTACAATTTCCAACAGATTTTACGCAAACTTTCTGTGTAGAAGATAAAGAATATTCTTTAGCACAAGTTTTGCATTTATTTGAGTCAGAAGAATTTTTTTCTGTGCAATTACTATTATTATGGTCACATGAAGAGCCATCTTTGCTGAGGATTTTATTGTTTTTACAAGCAGTACAGTCATAAAAAGTATTGTACGCTGTACAGTCAACTATTTATTTATAGCATATTTTTTAGACCCAGTAGATAATTAGTATCCAGAATAACATTTCTTACATTCAGGAGAAGAACCAGTCGTAGCTTATTCGCATTTTGATAGTTTTACACAGCTTTTATCTGATTTTATGAAGTAATACATAGATTTATTACAGGTAGTACATTCAGGAGTATTACTAGCTTTTTAACATCCCTCTAATTTAACACAAGATTTATCAGAGTTTTTCAAAAATAAAATCTATAATTATCACAAATATTGCATTCTAACTTATTTTTGCAAATTTTGCACCCACCCTAACCATTACTACATGCAGAAAAGGCTATTATAAGACTAAAAGCGAGTAATAATATTTTTTTAATCATTTAATTGTCAATTCAAATCTTTTAATTTTTTAGATATTTAATTTAAATTATATTATCTCTTATCTTTAAATAAATAGCATATACAAAATCGACTTTTTTACTATTATTAATCTACCATTTTAAAATTAATAAAAGCTAAATAAGTTACTAAATAGTTTATTACAACTTAAATGTTAGATAATAAGTTACTAACTGGAATATTTAAAATAAATAAACTAATTCTAAAAAAAATATAAATTTATCGTATTAAATTCTACTAATCTATAAAGTATTTCAACATCAATTTAAAAATCGTATTTTTTAAATATAATGTCCTCATTATTTTTATTTCTATTTCAATTAATTAATTTGTTCGTATATTTTTCAATATTTTAATATATTTTATTTTATAATTGAACAATTGAGTAACTAGACTTAAAACTAAATTATAATTTTTATAGAAATACTATTAAAATTTTGATGCTATGTCTAATACAATTTCTACATTTCAATTAATTAGATTATTTATATTTATATTACAAATTATTATTAGATCAAATATTCACTTCTATAAATAAAAATAATATGGAAGTTTTTAAATATGAATTAAAATAATAAAATTAAGATTATGAAATGTAAAAATATAAAATATATATTTATAATATTTTGATTAAATTATAAATAATAATTGATTTTATTTGTAATCTCTATAAAAATATAAATTAATTATATATAAATTGTACAACATAAAGCGACGATATAGAAATATTTTAATTACATACTTATTTAATTATAAAAATTTAATTTTTATGAAAAAATAATCGATATGAATAACAATAATAAATTAGATTAACATATTGTACATTAGAATTATCTATAATTTTATTGATTTTATAGTTATAAAAATATATTTTTTATAAAATAATATATAAGAATAATTAAATTTCACATGTTTAAGTAGAAATAATTTTATTTTAATACTTATATAAATTAAAATTATTTTTATTAGGACAAATATTTTGATTTCACTTTAATATATTGCTTACTTCATACATTTATAGAAACTAAATTTAAATTTATTAAATAAATAATATTGTATCATTGCTTAAATTTTATGATTATACTTCATATTCATAATTAAATTTTAATTTTCATTACTAGTTATAGTATAAAATAACCCAATTTTATAATTATAGCTTTTTAAGAAATCTTTTAATGCGATTTGAAATTTAATCACTTTATTGATTTGTACCTTAAATTACCCATCAAGACTATACTATAAGGTTATTTTTTTTATAATTATTATTTTACATTTCTATTTATATAAAATAAAATATATAAATTCGAATAAGAAGATTCTTTTTACGAGCATGATTTATAAAAGAATAAGATAATAGAGTCAAATTATTAAATTACAATTAAAACAATAGTATTAAAACCGCCAGCAATATGCTAAATAATTACAAATTTTATTTATAATACTAACTATATAATTATAATTTATTTATTTTCTATTAAATATAGATCAATGATTTAAATCTTTCTTCTTTCGAAAATATTTTTTAATATTTTAAAGTTTCAAATGTTTGAAAAAAAAATTTTAGATAAATATATTAGAGAAATTAAAATAAATATATTTACAAAAATCTATGAAATGCAAATATACATAATTGCTCTAAAAATTATTTTTTTTTCATTTAATTAAGTTTTTAAAAGTTTTAATCATATGATTCCTAAGAAAGATAATAGATTAGTTCTCAGATTTTGATAATATATAAAATAAAACTATTATGTATTAAATAGATGTATCGTATAAAAAAAATAAAAATATAAATAATAAAAACACTATTTAACCTTAAAAGTTTTTAATGTGTAGATTAAAATAGAAAAATGAAATAATTTATTTCCTTTTGCAAAAATATTAGTTTTTATTAAATTTTACATCCTGTAGACTCAACCAGTAGTAATATATAACTGTTTCCATAGTCTATGGAGAATGAGGCATAAACAGTTCATCACACTTCCAAGAAATATGTCCTTTTAAACGTTAGATCAGATATTTGAATATATGAAAATCGTTGACTTTGAAGGTTATTAAAATATATTAGCGTACTCTACTATCTTCCTTGCCAAATATTTTTAAAGATTCTTTTACAACCAAAAATTTTATGTTTATGTTACCATTCTCATATTTAACCGAGGGTTAATAGATACTTTTCTTTAACATTACTTTAGAGTAAACTTAAATATGAAAAATGAAGGACCCAAATCTTCCAAGACTTAAAGAATTAAAATGTGTGAAATAAGAAAGGAAAATAAACTTAATGTATCTATTATTTCAAAAGCAGTAGAAATCAATTTTATTATTAATGTTCAAAGAAACCCCAATCATAAAAAAACCTTAAACCCTAATATAGATAATAAAATCAACGAGGAGTTAAGCTCTTAGGACTCAGGGGTCTCAGAGACTATTGATAACATTTATTATGAAGAATACCTAAACCTTGATAATCAGACATTTAAATTTTATTCTAATATATCTGAAATGTTATAAAAAAAAAAATTTTTAAATAAAACTTATTATATGTTCTGCTAATTCATTTTATTTAAGATCTATAAAATTTATGTTCCGATGTTTTAATATAGGAAACAGTAACTAGGTATTTGTTATTTTATCAAATATTATAGATATTCTCTGTTCAGTAGTTCAATTAAATATTTATTTATAAGAATAAAAAAAAAAAATTATAATATTTTATTAGAAGCTAATAGTATAGATATGTTAGTAATTCTTAAAAAATCTAGCATTAAAATTTACATTGTAATTTTTTTGAAGAATATAATATAATAAACTTAATTACAAATTAGCATTTCATAATTTTAGAATGAGTAATTTGCAAATATTATGGATGTTATTATTATGAAAATATTCTTAAATTATATCTGATTTATATATGTAAATATTAATTATATTTTTAATATAATTGTAAAATCTTTAGTATATAAAAAACAGGCTAAAAAAATCCTAAATAAAGAAAAAACATTATAAAGTATATCTAATATAGCGAATTTTTTATTTTGAAATAAAAAATATAGTTTACTATCGTTAAACATATAAATATATTATTTATTTATTTATTTATTTATTATTTATTTATTTATTTATTTATTTATTTATTTATTTATTTATTTATTTATTTATTTATTTATTTATTTATTTATTTATTTATAAACATTGTCAAAGGCTAACTGTCTAATGATGTCCAATACATTAGACAGTATTGGACATTATAAAAAAATATTTTAGGATTAATCACATTATTATATATATTTTATGTCCTTTCAACAATATTGCATATTTTTTTAAAATAGTTTAAAGCTCTCGTAAAATATATTTACAAGCTAAATTTACCTTTTAAATTCCTTTTTGATTTGATTTCAATATAAAAATTATTTTAATATAAAAAATTAATATTTTTAAGATTCTTATCATTAATCAGGGTCTTTTTTCGAAATCTTAAAATAAGATACTATTTTTCTAAAAATTTTCTTTATATTTTACAGCCGAATTTTCGATATAGTGCATTTTTATTTATTTTAACCCGTGTGAAAATCAATTAGACGATACTATTTATTATTTTATTCAAAAACTGAGAATTTTTATATTTTTAGATAATGTTGTACCATAATATAGCTTAATAAAACACACAAACGATTCCTAATAAATATTATTTATAACCAGCGACCTTTTCCCCAGTCTATTATCCCTAAATAATTATAATATCTTTTATAAATTATTCAATATTATCAGCACTCTTTTAAAAAATCTAAATCATTTACAAATTTTGATAGAAACAGATATTTTGTCTGGATGAGTTATAATCATTTATCTCTTAAATTTATATTTAAATTCTTTTTTCTAAGCTTTGGTGTGTTAAAATATATTGAGCAATATCCATTACAACTCAAATTTATATTAAAATATTAGTTTCTATGTTTTAGTGTGTGAAAATCCATTGGAAAATAATGAGCAGTTTTATTAAGCTATATTAAATAAAGTCATATATCACTGTCAGATATTGTCTAAAATAGTTCAATATTGTCTAATTGATTTTCCATAGACAAAAATGTATAAAAAGCAAATTCAAATTCAAATTCAATATTCAGCTACAAATCATGAAAATCATCGAGAAAAACATTTCATTACTTTTAGAATTAAAAAAAGACATAGATATATGAGATATATCCTAAAAATATTGATTATTTATTTTTGATATTAGTATTATTTAAGCATCGATATTGGGTCAAAATATCTCTATAATGGTTCTATACAATATATATTTAGCTTTTAAATGTATCCTATGATAGCTATAAACGATTTAAAGAAGCATTCAACAATTGTTCAATAGACTTAAAATACAGAATATTATAGTAATACTTATTATTATGAAAAATATAGTGTAATATTAATTTTCTGATACAAAAAGCCTTTAGAGCTGCCTTAATTAAAAATTTACTCCAGTTAAAGGGATTAACCCTAATAGTATCGGGGTAAAGTTTGACATACCTATTTATATATTTAATAAATTATATAAGTAGAATATGGATTTATATCAATTAATTAATAATATATATTTACACAATTAGATTAGCTAAATGTATAAATATAAAAAGAATTAAAAAAAAGCGAAAATAAAATAATATTTAAAATGAAAACATCTAAAACATATAAATTTTTATATATTTTAAGTAATATAATCATAAAAATTAAAATTAACTTCTAATACATAAAATTATGCTATATATATATGTTTATATACTATTATAATATTCATCATAAAGATAAAGCAAGTAAAACTAAAATAACTGCAAGAGAAGCAGAAACAATATTAGCATTTGTGGTACCTTCTTTATCACATTTTTTTTCTTTCAAAGTGTATCCAGGATCACAAGCAGTACAGGCTGTATCATTGTAAATTTTGCAATTTCCAACAGATTTTATGCAAACTTTCTGTGTAGAAGATAAAGAATATTCTTTAGCACAAGTTTTGCATTTATTTGAGTCAGAAGCATTTTTTTCAGTGCAATTTTCAACATTACCACTGTTATTGTTATTGTTATTGTTTTTATTATTTTCGGTAGATCCTTCACAAGCAGAGCCATCTTTATTTGGTTTTTTATTGTTTTTACAAGCAGTACATTTATCGGAAGTATTGTAGGCTGTACAGTCAGTTATTTATTAAAAGCATTTTTTATTAGTTCCAGTGGATAATTAGTAACCGGAATAACATTTTTTACATTCAGGATTTGCCCCAGTTGTAGCATCTTCACATTTAAAAAGTTTTACACAGGTCTTGTCTGTTTTTATGAAGTAATACATAGATTTATTACAAGCAGTACATTTAGGAGTATTATCAGCAGCTTAACATCCCTCTAACTTAATACAAGTTTTACCAGTATCTTTTAAAAAATAGAAATCATTGTTATTGCATTTGGTGCATTGAGGGGTAGTATTGGCAGTTTCGCATCCTACAGATAATTTTACGCAAGTTTTATCAGCTTTCAGGAAAAAAAACTCTTCTTTATTACAAGTTTAGCAATCAGTTCCATTGCATGTAGTACACCCACCTGACCCATTAGTACAGGCAGAATAAGCTAAAACAATAAAGAAAGCAATTAAAACAACTTATTTGATCATAAGTAAGTATATTATTAATTTAGTTTAGTATTTTTTTATGATTTATAAATTTTTATATTTTTTTTAATTTTATATTATTTTACTTTTGAACTTTATTATCTTATATACAACCATATATAATATAATTTATTATTAATCAAATAGAAATTAACTATGAGCAACGTATACAAATAAATATTAGAAATAAATTTATTTATTGAAAATACTATTTTTACAAATACTACAATTACTATTAACTTTTCAAATAAAAATAATTAAATATTAAAACTATATAGAAAATTGGCTAGCTAATATTAGTTAGGTGATATCATTTATATTTATATAGGATTATATAAAAAGGTTTATTTAGTAAAAATACAAATTTTTTATGCCATAGATTATTATAATTTCTATTAAACTTTTAATTTCCCATATAATCGGAATATTATTAGTAATTAGTTAGAATTGCATATTCTAAAAAATTAATTTTTCTATATAATATATATTATAACAATATTTATAAAAGTCAATTTTTATAAATTATACTTTTCAATTATTAAAAAATATATAATTTTATTTGAGAATTTGAATAAATGTGTTAGTTTCAGTTTATAATATTTCAGTAAAATTACATGTTTTAATATATTTATATATTACATTATTATATAATTATTGTGCAAAATCTAACATTATGGATCAAATTTAATAATATTAATTATAATTGATATATTAATTAATTAAATAAAATAAAATAAAATAAAATAAACTGTTTAAGGTTAATTGAAAAAGCAAAGGGTGTATAAAATATAAATAAGATATAGATAATGAAACTTAATTATAGAATTTAAAATCATGGCATTTTCTAAACTAAATAATATAGAATAAAGTAATAATACATAGTTATTTATTTTAAAAAACAGCTTTTACTAAATACTCATATTTTATATGCAATTCTAATAGTAATTATTTTCGTGTAAAAATAATAAGTTATTTAAAGGTTTGATTTTGACTTTTAATAAGTATTTTTTTTACAAATATTGAATTAAAATTACAGTATTAATATTTTATTTCTTATTTTTGTTAAATTTTATTTAATTCTATTTGATTAATTAACTCCAATATCAGTAATATTTTAATTTAATAGTTTCAGAATCTGGGAATAAAGATAAAATATTTATATGTAAGGTTTAGCGATATATTTATAATAGTGATAAAAAAGTGAAAATAAATATGAAAAATACTAATCATTATAATATATCATAGTTGAAAAAAGCTGACATACATATATAAATTTCTAAATATATTCAAATAATAATAACAAAAAATGTTAAGTCAAAAATATAATCTTGACTTAATTTAGAAATTTAAAAAAATGACAGAATATTAATTTTAAATAATTATTTAAAAATAAATCTTTAATAATCCAAAGTTATTTTATATAATTAACTATTTAATAATATTTAAAAATTGTTTCATTATATATGTATGTAAGTGATGCTTTTATACGACAAATTTTGTTTGTGAATAAATTAGAATTAGGAAAACTTCAATTACATTAATTTATTACTTTGTGTCTTCTTGATTAGAGAAAAGGAATATTAAATTATTTTCAATGTAATTTTATATATTAAAGATATTATCTATGTCAGTAAATATTTCCTAAATATGGGTTTTAAAAGCGAAAGAAGAAGTATGAAGTAAGAAATTATATTAAAAACTGAAAGCAAATAAATAAAAATACTTCCCAATATTTGTGATTTCATTAGTGTAATTTGAAATTGAATTATACTATTAGTCAAATATTTAACTGGCATTATATAGCATAAATAATATAAATATTACTTTTATATATATAAATTTATATAAATACTAATATTTTTAATTTGAAATTATAAATTAATTATTTAATTAGATGGTTTGATATAGATATCAGTTAATTAATTACTTAGTTAATTTTTCTTCCTAAATTTTAAAACTAATATCAGTAATTTTTGGCTGTATTATAAGAAGCTGAATTTCCTTTTGAAGCACTTCTCTTATTATTTGTAGTATTGCTGGATTTTTGTCTCACTTACATGCTATTAGTTTTACTGTGTTGTTGATACTAAGAGGACGAATTAGAAGGGTAGTTATTTTCGAATCTTTAATGTTGCACCAACGGACTGCTATCTCTATTACTATTATTATTAATTTAATAATTGTTATTATTATTATTGTTGCTATTATTATAAAGCATTTAATTTTCTTTGTACTGTTATTGTTCGTAGTAAGCATTATTACTATGGCGACTGCTTCTATTCTTTGATGATTCTCTCATATTTCCACTGTTTCCATTGCTGTTCCCAGACCACTTATATCAGACCCTGAAGAAGGGTCTTTTTGCATCTTTAGCAGCAAATATTCTTTTTCCATTATGCTATATTTCAGGTTTTTAGTGTCAAGTTCTCTATCTTTTTCTTAAATTATGTTGTTTTTTTCCTAGAATTAATGAAAATAAATTTGTAAGTAAGCAATAAATAACTATATTAAAATAAACAAATATTTCACTTACTAATAACTCAGACACCAAGGCTTAGACTCCAATAACGACTTGCTCCATTTTATTGCTGCCACTGTTGTTTAAATTAGTATTGCTGAATTGCGAAGACCCGAGCCCATTTACATTAATCACGTTATTCAATTTTGAGATTTACTAATTAAGGAGAAAAATTACATATTATATTGAATATTATTATAAACGTATATAAAACTATTTAAATTACATCATGCAAATACTTATTTTCTTAAGACTTCTTTTCCAACTCGATTTTAAGCAGTGTGTTGCCGTTGCTGCTACTATCTCCGCCTGAATGTTTTCCATCTTGTTTCTTTTTATTTTAATTATTAATTTTAAACATTAATTTACTAACAAAATGGCAAAAATAATAAATCATTACCCTTTTCAATTGCTTGATTTCGTAGTTAGCCTTTTGTAAATACTCGCTCAATTGAGTGTTTTCTCTTTTGAGGTTGATGTTTTCGTCTTTCATTTTCTGGACGATGTTCTTCATTTTTAGTTCCTATTGCTGTTGCTGACTGTTTTAAGTAGAGTTAAAAAATTAAAACTCTATTATTAACAATATATTTATTTAAAATGCTTAATAATTACCCAACGTTAACATCAGAAGAGTACTGCTATTATTGCATTTGCTCTATTTGTTAGATGAGTTCGAATTTTTCTTCCGAAGACTGAGTGAATTTTTCGTACAAATCCTAAAATTCTTTTCGCAATTTCTTTTCGATTCCTTTAGAACTTTTAATAAAAATAGACATTAACATTATAATTGCCTTTCTGATTAATAAATATTTTACAGTTTCATCTCATCCTGAATTTTTTGTTTTTCATTCATGAATTCCTTCATTTCATTTTTCATTTTTTAAATTTCCTTTTCCTTTTCTTTGTACTGTCCCTAAAAACAAGCAAGCAAACATAAATAATTAATACAATAAATCAACCAATCAATTATAGAAAAGAACAAAAATTACAATAGCGAAAGTGTGTTCTTTTTCCAATTTTATATAGTCTTGTTTGATGGCATTGAACTATTTGTCTTGGTTTTCGCAATATTGCTGACTCTTTTCATGCAGCATCATCATATTTTGTTTTTCCTTGCTTTGCTGCATTTTGAAATTTTGTTGCAACGTGTGTTTCATATCAGCCATTTCCTTTCTTGCCTGTTAAATCGATTCCTTTGCATCTTCCAACATGCTCGACTTTTCCTATATGTCTTTTATCAATTTTTCTCTTTCTTTTTGGTATTCAGTCTTCTGTTCTTTCTTTCTTCTTTCCAAATAAGCCATTTTTTCGCTGAATTTCTCAATCACTGCTTCCTTTTCCTTAATTTCCATTCCCAGCTGTTCCTTCTGTTGCTCTAAATTGTCTTTTATTTTTTTACATTAATTTGAAATAATTTTCACTTATTAAAAAACAAAATTTACCAGTCAATTGCTTGAACTTCTGGAAATCAGACTCGAATTTCCCACAAGCCTGGTTAAATTGTTCGTCTTTTTCATTTTCCAGTGACTCCAACATGTTTTTGCGGTCATTATAGATTTCCTGAAGCTGAATTTCATGTTCTTAACTTTGTTTTTCCAGTTCTCCTTGCAGTAATTGTTCCATATCTTCTTTTATTTCATTCTAAGTCTATTTCTGCTTTTGCAGTTCCTTCCTTTATTTTTAAAATTTGTAAATTTTAGGTGTAAAATTAATAGATAAGCATTATTTTTTAAATATTTTTACGCTTTCTGATCCACTTCTTTCCTCAAAGATTCATTTTGCCTCATCAATTTTCCATTTTCTTCATTGATAAGAGTAATAACCTTTTATTTATTTATACATTTTAATAAATTATTTATTACCAAAAATAAAAATGTTAAACTACCTCTTTCCTCTGTTCCAATTCTTGGCTAGTCATCGCGAGTTGTTTTTCTAAGTTCAAGTTTTGCGTTTTCTGCGCTTCCAAAGCCTGCATTTTTTCTTCGTTTTTCGCGCGAAGTTCCTTCACTTCTGTATCTTGAACTCGTTTGCCATCTTTGTTTTATTTTTCCAAATGCAATTGATTATCTTGCAATTTTTTGAGTTCTTTCACCTATTCTACCTGTTTTTGCTACAATTACGCTAATTCTTTTTCCAAATCCCGTTCACTATCTTTTGCGATTTTCAAATTTTGTTCGCTTTTCTGCAGTAAAAGCTCTTTGCCGTCCAATTTGGCCGTTAAAGTCTTCAATTTGCCTTCTAAAGAGTCGATTTTCTTAATTTTTTCTGTCTTTTCTAAAGCCAAATTTTGCATTTCCTTCTTAAATTGTTAAATTTCGCTTTCCAAAATGCAAATATTTTGTTCACTTTTCTTAATTTCTTCTTCCTACTAACTGCCCATTTCCTACTATAGTTTTTAAATTTCTGTTTCTTTTTCTTGCTTTACAGACTCTAGCGTAGCTCTATATTTGTTCCTTTCCTCGACTTGTTTGGCTTCCAGTTTTTTCACAAGTTCCTCCAACTCCTGTTTCGCACTCTCCAATATTCCTAACTCCCCTTGCTGCTCACACTTCTGCTTCGAATTTTCCATCTATTCCTAATTTTCATTTTAATTATTTAAATTTTTTAATTTTTTTAATAAATAAAAATTTTATTTTATTTTACATTATCTACTCTTTGTTGAAGAGCTTCTATTTGTGAGATAAGTTCTTCTTCTCGAGTTTCGAATTTGATTAATTAATTATTTCTTTCTTCTTTCAATTGCTCTATTTACACTTGACTGGAGTGTTCTTTTTCTGTCAAAGCTTGTTAAAATTTGTCTTTTTCGGCTTCTATTTCAGCTTTCAAGGTTTCAATTTTCTAATTCAATTGTAATTATATTTCTTTATATACATTCTCCTACTGGTCACTATCATTTTCCTTCTGAATCTGTAAATTTTAGATTTCCTAAGTCTTTTCTTGTAATTCAGATTTTAAGTCATTTAAAACTGCTTCGTTTTTACTTAAAATTTCTTCAATTTTGGCTTGATTTTCTTATTTTAATTCGATTAATTTTTCTTCATGTAATTATTCGATTTCCTGCATTTTTTATTCATTTTTGGTTTCAATTTCTTTCAGTTTTATGTCACTTAACTCCTAAATTTCGACAACTTCTTTTTCTTTTAGTTTTAAATATTTTCCTTCTCCTTAATGACTTAAGAAAGTAATTCTTCTTTTCTTATTTAATTTGTTGTATCTTTTCTTCATATTCTTGCGAAACTTACTCCAATTTGCTTTCGCTATCTTATTTAATTTATAACAAATTCGACTCGCCACTTTCCTAATTTCGCTACGACTCCTCTACTCTTTCTTTTTAAATCAAGTGCAATTTTTCTTCATTTTTCTATTAAATTTGATCCATTTTTTTTTAAATTCCTTTTATACAGAGTCTAATATTTAAGCATTTTCTTATCGCAGTTTTTCAATTTCATTTTCTTTTTCTTACAAAGTTATTTCCCATTTTTCTTCAGTTTCATTTAATTTTTATTAATTTTTTTTTCAATTCTTCGATTTATGTGTCATTTTCCTTTCTCATTTCTTCGATTTATGTTTAATTTTCCTATCTCATTTCTTCGATTTATGTGTCATTTTCATTTCTCATTTTTTCGATTTATGTTTCGTTTTCCTATCTCATTTTTTCGATTTCTGTTTCTTTTTCCTTTCTCATTTTTGCGATTTATACTTCCATTTCCTTTCTCATTTCTTCAATTTCTGTTTCTTTTTCCTATATCATTTCTTCTATTTTAACTTGCAACATAGATTCAATTTCTCCCTTTTCATTTTATACCTATATTTATTTTTCCATCAAATCCTAAATTTCTCTATTAAGTTTTTCGTTCTCATTTTTAATTCCGCCTATTTACTCTGACTCATTTTCTCTCATTTTGGCACTAAAATAATAAAAATTATATATTCAAAATAATAAAATGAAATTTTCCCAATTACATTTCTCCTTGCAATTTTTCTTTTTCATCTTACAAAATATTAATTTGTGCCTGTCCATCCTTGTATTTTTTCTAAGTTTTTTCCAGGATTTCAGTTCCCTTTGCACACTCCTTTGCCAAATCTTCCAATTCTTCCATCATTTTGCTATTATTAGCCTCTAAATCTTCCCTAATTTTTTTCAGTTTTTAAACTTCTTCGTCCTTGAACCCAATGGTTTGAAGAGCAGTGTCTAATTCTTCTTCTATTTTTTCTTTTTCAGCCGCAATTTGTTCAATTTAGTCGCTCTTTTCATCCAAATCAGTCAATTTTTTGCTCAAACTTTCGATTTCTTTTTCGAATTGTGCCTCACTTTGTTTCAACTGTTCTTCCCACTCTGCCTATTTCGCTTTCAATTCGGCCTCTGTTTGTTCATTCGTCTACTTCTGAGCTTCCAACTCCTCCTAAACGTCCAAAAGCTCCATTTCTTTTTACTGCAAAAGGGCCTTCCCCTCACTCACTTGCTGAGATAACTTGCTCATTTCCACATTTACATTTTCCAATTTTTGGTAGTGTTTTTCATTTGCCAATGCTTGCGCCTTTTCAGCATTTTGAATTTTTTATTCTAATTCGGTAACGGACTTCTCTAACTTCGCCACCAAATTTACTTTTTGCTGTAACTCTTACTGTGCTTCGAATTCCCTCGTTTTCATTTCCTGCACAGTCGTTTCCAAATCGTCTTTGTTCGCCAAACTGCTTTACGTCACTTCTTTTATGTGTTTTTGTAACTCTTCGATTTGCAATTCCAGTTCCTTTGCATTTGACTTTAAAAATTTATTGTAAATTAATTAACTATTAAATTCTCAAATAAAAAAATGAAATTTGCTAACCTCTTTATCCTCTGCTTCCTATTTCTTATCTTCTCTGAATTTCTCAAATTAACAAGCACTTTCTTCAATTTCCTTTTCCTTTTGCACCAAATTCTGTTTTAATCTAAACAATATTAATATAGATAGCATAATTTTAAATAAACTATCCAATTTTTAAATTACTGCAAATTCTCCAAACTGAGAGACTCAACGCGTTCGGCGTGTTCTTATTCCAATACGATAATGGTGTCTTCCAACTTCCTTTATTTCACAGGGGAAATCGTTTGTTTTCGTATGAGAATGCCTTCGCGTATTTCGTCTTTGAATAGGAGTCTGTCTTACACACTGTCTTCGAGCAACTGCTGCAAATTTTGGAGCAAACTGAGGTTGTTTTTCAGTTACGAATTCAGCGAAAACGTGTTGCTTTTCTTTTCGTCTTCCACATGAGCCAACTGTTCCTTCAAGTCAGCGTTTTCGAAAAAGGTTGACAAAATATACGGCTTCGACTGCAAAATCTCCTGCAAATATTGATTTTGTTTCGCGACAGCGTCTCTTTCGGCGTCGCAGAAGTGCGTCCACATACCCTCGGGCACCTTGTCCTGCAATTTTTTCTACATTAAGTTTCGGAATCGCCCGACCTTTTCCTCGTACAACTCAATCATCGACCGGAACTACAACTCATTGTTTTCATATTTTTAAAACGCTTTCTTCAGCTGTTCGATCACAGAGTCTTTGCGTCCGAGTTCTCCATGCATTTCCATTTCCGTTTCGAACGACTGTTCGAAATACTGCTTCGCCAACTGTTCGATTTCCAGAATCCTTGCGTTCATTTCCATTTTTTGTCTCAAAAACAGGCCATCTTCCCCGTCCAATTCCTCTCCTACTTTGTTCGGACTTCTCATATTCTGCTATTATTATTGCATCATCAAAAGACTGTCATCGCGCATCAATTCCGCCAAATCCTTCTTTGTAACGCTCAGCGCTGCCGCCGCTTTGCACCCCTTGCACTCTTTTCCATTTCCTTCACCTCCTTCCATCCCCCCATTATTTTTGTTATTTTCGCTACCCTTAGCGAGTGCTCGCGCTTGAACCAATTACTACTTCAGCCTTTTAATTTCGTTTTTGAGACTTTCCAAATTACCGGACGAGTCTTCATTGATAGAGGCCTTGTTTTTAATCAGTTTCACTCGTTTTGCGAATTTCAAAGTTGACAACGTTTCCTAAAATGCAGAAGAAGACGGCGAAATGTTCGCCACAAGTCGTGTTTTTGAGTTCCCTCCAAGTGAGTCCTTTAAAAAGTACGTCAATTTCGAATCTCTGTAGTGGATGTGTCGCTGCTTTCCTTCCCCGACTTCCACCAACGCATTGATTACATTCCCCAAAGTATGCAAAGACTTGTTAATGTAGCACCCCTCTTTAAGCGAATCTCCCTGTGCCTATGCCGCCTTCTGTCTCTCTGAACCCGCCAAGTCCACGAAATTAAATCGCGAAAACTTTATATGGGTCACTCCGTTTATTGTTTTCTAAGAAAATATGTTAATTGATTTAAAGTGAAATAATATAATAAATAAACAAAAATCATTACCTTGCTCTCTAACTGCAAAGTGAAAACTGAATGCGATCTAGAACTCTCTCTGTTCATTGAAGTCGCCCCGATGTGACGGTTTTTGGATCCCTGATTCAGAATGTCCAACGCCTCTTTTAAGCTTGAAATTACAATTTCCGACAGATTTTCCACATAGACTCCCTTTTTCAAATCTTCTCTCAACTGATTTATTTGATTTTAATTTAATTTAATTTTCAAACTTTTTTTTAAATTATAAAAAATAAAAATCAATCAATTTATTACTTGCAGTGAATGACCAGTGTTTGAAAGCAAATCAATGATGTTTTCGTTGTAAATTTCGAGGAATGAACAACGGATCAGGTACTTCGTGTCGTTAATGAAGTCTTCTTGCGTTTCCTTGTTTATGAAGTGGAACAGAAACTCCAATACTCGCGGCAACAAACCCCTTTATTCCGAATGCAAAATGTCTTCCAAGTAACTACCCCCCATAATCGTGTACGTTTTCCCAGCTCCTGTCTGTCCGTATGCGAAAATGCATCCATTGTAACCTGAAAAAAGCAAAGAATTTGTAAATTATAAAATATTTTATTTAAACCATATATTAATTCAAATTTCATAGAATTCATTAATTATTCATTATATTTTTAAATTTAATTCAAAATATAAACAAAAAACTCCCTAATTATTTACCTTGGAGACAAGAAATGGCTGTCGGACGAGCTACTTCTGAGAAAATAGATTCCTAAGTTGAATCTTCATCAGCGATGTAGTCAAATGAAAAGGTCTTTTACTCCTAATTGGTCATCAAAACGAGAGTGTTCTTATCTGTCTCCTACACCTTCACGCACTGCATGGCTCCTTCGGTAATTTCTTTGCTACTTAATGGTCTTATTCTTATCGTTACTTCTATATTGTTGTTATTGTTATTGGTATTAGTGTTGTTTGATAATAGTAAATTCATTTATTTATTTTAATTTTTGAAATTTTGAAATATAATTCTATGTTTTTTTGAATTTTTTGCTATGTTTTATTGTGATTGTATTAGTTGTGTGCAAAATGAGTTTTTTTAGACTTTTTTTAAAGTAACACAAATTATCTCCTGTCTTTTTATTTTAAAAATGTAGAGTTTTTTGTTTTTCTCTCTAGTAAATTTTAGATTTACCTTTCTTTTTTTTTTCGTATTTCTTTCCTGTTTTTTTATAAATTAATTAATTTATAAGAAATTTAATAAACTGTTTTTTCATTGATTGATTTAAAGGCTATTCATTACAAACAATACTAAAGTACATAAAAAATTAGCTAAATCAAAGAATACATCAATCCCTTAATATTATTTTTCTCAATTATTCATTCATATATTCACTTATACCAATTAATTACACTCTCTAAAAATAATGTAATTTGATTATTGGTTTTGATTTAATATTTCTTGTAATTTTTGTTTAATTGCATATTTGATTGTTTATTAGTTTGTGTTATAAAATTTGAATTTGATTGATTACACTGCATAATATAAAAAATTGAAAATTGAATTAAATTCCTATTTTTTAACTTCCTTTTTTTAATATTGAATCTGCTATTTAAATTTGTAAATAAATAACAAAATGAAGGAATTAAAAATAAATAAAGGAATAGATATAAAAAAAAATAAATTAAAAAATTAATAGATGTTTATAAATTATATAAAATTAATTTAATTTATATATTATATAAATTGTTTAATTACACTTAAATGTTCGTTAAATAATGTAATTTAAACTGGAATTTTATTTTAAATTTTCTTAAAATTAAGATTACTTGAAAGTGCTACTTCATAATACCAATATTCAAGCTTTTAAAATTTATAATTTGATTATGTATATATTACTATAATGCTATTAAAATTTATTATAATTATTAAAAACATATAAATATTATTTATATCCCTTTTTAATTACTATATATATAAAATAAGGCAATTAAAAATATTATCTAGATATAATATTATTTATTATTATAGTATGCTTATATAATAGAAAAATTAAAATTTAAATTTTAATTAAATATTTTACTATACATTATATCGTTGTTTGTTTATTTGAATCAAAGTATATGTATTTAAGAATTAAAAAAACTAGAGAATTTATCAATTTATGAATAATATAATAATAAAATAAGATAATTATACTTGAGTAATTACTTTTTAAAGAATATAGATATTAGTACTTACTATTAATAATAAAATAATAATAAAACAACAACAACAATAAAATAAACAAGAAAGCAATATAAATTGTTTCTAAGTGAAAAAAAAAGAAATAAAGCAATAAAAATATAATCAAAATAAAATAGAAGCTTTCTAAACTTAACAAAAGCAATTTAAAAAGATCAATCAAGGAATCTAAACAAGAAATAAATCAAAACATTAGAAAACTTAAGAATTTATTAAAAAAATGAATACCAAAAAAATAATGGAAACAGAACAATTGGTTACATAATTATGTCATAGATTTACTCACATTTTCGAGTAAATCAGAGAAATCAAGCAGTCACGTGTAGAACTCGAAGAAGAAAATAAAAATTTGTAAAGCATGATCCAAGAAGAAAGCGAAAAATTCGAAGAAGCTGCAGAAGCAATGGAAAAAGCCACAGAATTGTTAGAGTAGAAAGTAATTTAATTCTCTATTGATTCTTAATTTTAAAGTAAATTTTAAAATAAAAAATCAATCTGCTCTTTTTTAGAATCAAGAATTGGAAAGAGAAAACAGCGAAGGCGCTCAAAACGAAAAGGCCCAGTAAATTAAATAAGACTTAGAAAGCAAAAAGACCCTGCTAGATGTTGCGCAGATGAAACTGAAAGATGTGAGAGGAGAATATGAATAAGAATTGGGAATTTAATAGGGTTTACAGGCTTAAAAGGAAATAGTCGAAGCCAATTTGCACAACATTCAGGAAAAGATCAAAGAACACCAAGAAATAGCAGTTAATATGGAGAACAATCTTGGAGAAATTAACTCAAAAAATGAAGAATTAGCCGAAAAAATTAAAAATCTTATTCTTTCACTCGAGTAAAACGAAGAAGAACTCAAAAAATCAATGGAAGTAAGTATAAACTATTCGTTTTCTGTTGTTTTTATTATTAAAATTATTAATTTTAAAAAATTTTTAATTTTTAATTTTAAAAAAAATAAAATTGGTAATTTTAATAAATATAATTAATTCCATTTAATTAAAGGAAAAATAAAACAACGAAGATGATTACAAAGCCAATTTATAAGAATACAGAGATATGTTGAACCAAACATCTTTGTATCAAAAAAAACAAAAGAAGACGAAAAAGCCATCGCAAAAATGTCAGACGAACTAAGAAGTAAATTGAAAAGATTAGAAGTGCTGATAAAAAACAAAATCAAACTCGAAAGCAAATTACACAAATTGGAAAATGTGCGTGTACAATTTGACACCATAAGCAATCTTAACCAGCAGATCGAGGAGGAAAATTATCAATTAAGGTGTGCAAAATTTAGATTATTATGAAAAATTTAGATTTTAATTTAAAAATTGAAATTATTTTTTAATTCAAAAGATCAAAACTCGAATTATACGTAGAGCCTGAAAAGCCCACTTCTTCTTAATCACAATAGCTTAACCGTTCCTCTGTGATGAGAGCAGCAGGCAGAAAATCTCTAAATGCAAGTCATCATTAGGGAGAAAGTGATTTATATAAGAAAGTTAAATACAACGTTTTGCAGACCCAATATTTGGAGTCTTTGATCAGAGATTAGTAGGATAAAGACAACCAAGTTTTCAAAAATAAAAAAAGAATTCAAGAAATAAACGCAGAAATACAAAACAGAAAGTAACAAGTCCTGGAAAAAAAAGATGAAAAAGTGTAACTAGAAGAAAAACTACAAGTAATGAAGCAAATGACCTCAGAACTCGGCGAAAAATACGAAAATATGTGTTAGGAATATGGAATTTCCCCCTATTAGTAAACTCAACCGAGAGGAAACAGCATTAAAAGTGTTTAATAGCAAGTGAACTAAAGATAGTAATAACAATAGCAGTATTCTCAGCAAAAATCATAAGTTTAATCGCAAAATACTGGCAGAAACAATTTCAGCAACCAAAAAAACTTGATTTTTCTTAAACCTCTACTCCTAGTAGGTCTGCATCTGGGCTGAAAACTCTAGAGTGAAAGGAAAGAGGAGTTTATGAATTTTATGATTTGATTATTTTTATTTTATATTCATTATAATATTAATACATTCATAAATAAATACTTTACTCATTAAATAATACTAATTTTATTTATAAGTATAATCTTTTTTCATAGTGAGAATTTTTAATTATATTTTCAATGTTAATAAAATTAATGAAAAATAGAGAGAAAGGAGAACAACAAAATATAACAACAAATTTAATATTTACTTAAATTTTAATATTATAATTAATTTAATTTCATATAATATATTAAAACTCTAATATTTTTATGTTATTTATGTAAAAAAATTGAAACATATAATATTAAAAATTAAATTCAATTAAAAAAAAAATTAAACTATAAGATTTTATCCATCAATTTATATCTCATTTCACCACCATTGAATTGATTAATTAGGTCCTAAATTAAAATTAGAAATTATTAAATTACTAAAATAAACATAGTATATTCATAAAATAATAATTTTTTTACCAGAGGTGGAGGGTTTAGGAACATCAAATCTGTAATCAATTTTTCTATTAATGTATTAATATCTGGTATTTTTTCCACTATTTTGGTATCGGTATTTAAAAATTCCATCGCATTTCTTCAGTAATGGGTTACTGCTATCTTGAAATTATTACGTGTTGGTAGAATTTTAGTTGCTTTAAACTTTCTTACTAGGTTCAGTCACAAGTTTTCTATGTTTCATTTGACCGAAAGAAACTTGTTTAGAAGAGTAAGTTTTGGGGGTGTTTACAAGGGATTGGGACATATATTTGGGCAAATGACCGGCTAAAATTCTCTTTTCAGCATTTTTACGACTGACCAAATTTGCAAACTAACTCTTTTGTATATCTTCACTTTGTTTTATAAACTAGTGGTTGCAGTGCTTTTACGAATGACTGCGCAATTGGCTGTTGATTTTGTGTCTTATCCACAGGTCTTGGTCTACTCCGCTATATTATTTTAATTTTTAAATTTTAATAAATAAAATATTTAAAAATTACTATCATTATTAATTAAATTTTACGTATTTTTGACTTGGGAACTCTTTTTTTGGAAAAGATTTTGAATGTATTTACGTTGTTCCCAGTAGTTATTTTTTTCATGGTCCCTTTCTTAGATTCTTTGGTTGAAAGAGCTATGTTTGCTATCGAATTATTATCTCATATATTCTTGTTTCTATAAAAATAATAAAATAAATTTATTTTTATAAATTAATCCTTATAAATGCTATATTAAACTCATTATTTTTATGTTTGTTTACTCTTTAATCTTCTTTTTTCTGGTTCATAGCCTTTTAATGTTTAACGTAGTTTTATTGACGGAGATTCATTATCTTCGTTTACTGAGTCATTTCTACTTTATCTTCTTATTCATTGATGGCTTTGATTCTAGCGTCAATAGTAAAG
The DNA here is from genome assembly GCA_037039885.1 of Miamiensis avidus. Classification (NCBI taxonomy): domain Eukaryota; phylum Ciliophora; class Oligohymenophorea; order Philasterida; family Glauconematidae; genus Miamiensis; species Miamiensis avidus. The sequence goes on from JAWVGU010000090.1 coordinate 180,717, forward strand.
TTAAGTTCTGTCATCTAAACATACGAAAAAAAAAAATATTAATAAATTAAATCATTCCATCCAATTAAATCAACTCAATTTTTACTGTTTAAGGAGGTATCAAATTCGATAAACTCTTTCTGGAGAAAGACTATTGTTCATATGACCTAATAGGTGACTATTAAGACTGGGTTTGATAGACAGAATTAGAAGGGCGATAGAAAGCAGTGCTGCTGTTATTGGCCGTGCCTCTATACATACTATTAGAGTTATATTTTTTGTATGAAAAACTGGTGTCATTTTATCCAGTTTTTGACTCATCTTAAAAGCTGTCGACCGTTGAAAAATTTTACAAACTAGAAGGCTCAACACTTTTAGTCTTTTTTGCCGGTGATTTGTAATTATTTTTGTTGTTGTTGTTTGTAGCAGATAGTTTGGTGGGAGAACGGTTGTTTAGAGTGTCAATGAGTTGATTTCTTTACTGTTTTGAATTTTATATATTAAGATATTTTAATATTATTTTTATTAGTTTATAAAAAATTACATTTTTTGAATGATTTAATTTCCTTATCACTCTGTCATTTTGCTGAACTTAGTACTATTCTAAAGTGCATTTGTCTCTTCCTATATATCCCAAGTATTATTTTTTATCAATTAAAATGACGGGATTCTCAACTCTTCAGGCTTTATATTCAGGTTCTTACATGCCTATAGTGATCGCGGGCTATTACATATTAAATTATTACTCATTTAAACTTAAATTATAAAATCTTAAATCTAATTTGTATACCTATTAATGACTTATTAGGAATAGGGGTCATAGCAGTCTAAATCAGTTTTCTTTTGAAATAAAAAATAATTAAATGTTTTTAATTTGAGTCGAAATAGATAAAAGTTTATTCTAATTTACATATTTTTGGTTATACATATGGCTGGGGTTTTAGAATTTTTACTATTTAAAAATTATAAATTTTTATTTAATTGCTTGTTTGTTTATTTGTTTGTTTGTTTTATTTTTTTTTTAAGCAAAAATGTGTTTTATTGGACTTTTATTTTTATTGATATAAAGTGATTGCTATTAGATTATTGTAAGCAATTAATTGAATGAGTGAATGAGAAACATACATATAATATAGTGACTTGCGCAATTATTTTATTGAAAAAATAAGTGGCCAAAAACAACTTTATAAAAATCATTAAACTATAAAATATTATTTGATATAAATTGCATTCTAATATGTGTTTATATATATCTATTTATATAAATTTTAATATTAAACAAATCTAGTATATATTTATTAGATTTAATATAATTCCAAATTTTATTTTTACAAATATCAGATAATTGATCTTTTATTTTATTTAATATATTATTTCAATTGGAATTTTTGTATTTAATATAATTTTCCACTTAAATTTACTTTAATATTAAGCTTCGCAATAGATATAGATTTATCTATTACCTTTAATTTTTATTTTATTTTATTTTATCATCATTTTCAATAAATAAGTTGGAAATTTAAATTGGGAAATATCAATAGATATTAATCCTAATTTAAATGATAAGAGCCTTTTTCTTATGAATAATCTTTTGCTAAAAATTATTTCCAAACTAAAAATTATACTAACAACTTGTATTTTTAAATAAGTAAAATATTATATTTCCAAGTTTCAAGCTTATAATAATGGGATAATCAACATTATTAAACTCAATACACAGTAACATTAATAAATATAAGTCAATAATGATTAATATAAATTTCTAATTTAATTATATTGTTTCTTCTTTAAATTCCTCCCTTTTAATAAAAACAAAAAAAACGATAAACAAAATTTCTAATTAAATTTTTTATTAAAAAATGTATGAAGATTAACTTATTCACATTTAATATAGTTGTATTTTTATTATATATTATATATATAAATAAATTATTTATATTAAAATATAATTAAAATTCAGAACTGTTAACTTTCATTCTAAAACTACATCAAGTTATAATCTAAACTATCATTTTCCTAATAATAGTTATTGTTACTATAATTATTATTGCTATTATTATTGTTGTTGTTATTGTTGTTGTTGCATTCTGTTGTCATAAAACAAATAATTGATGAATTTTTCACTGAACTATTAACACTTTATTTCTACTAATAATATTAACACTGGTTATTTTTCTAGCTCTGCTACGTAAACACTACAACATCATTATCACTATAATTATTGTAGTTATTGTTGTTGTTATCATTATTATTTAAATTATTAGTATAAAAAGAGTCCTTTCTCAAATTATCCTACATATTCAAAGTGCATCCCAAAACCGAATTTTGAAAAGGTTACTAAGAATTATTTATATTATTATTTTAAAAATAATTTTGAGTTGAATCATTTCTCACTGGAGATGACTCTCTTGTCCAGAATTTATGCTTTGTATCCATTTTATATTCATTTTTTTTTCTTTACTATAAATAAGGCTATTGTTAAATTATTAATCACACACCATGGATTCTGAAAATCGCTTCTTATTAAAATAATTTATTGTATTATCCCTTTTTTTATCTAAATTCAATTAATTCACATTTATCTGATTTATAGGGCTATTTTTAGTTGAGAGGTAGTGACCTATATTTACTTTTTTACTTTAGACATTTTAATTATTTTAACTATTATAATCTAATTTAAACTAAATATCTTCAGGATTTAAAGTTTAGGATTATAATTGTTATCGCTGCTATCTTTATTGCTGTTGCAAACTCATATTATTAATTTTTTTTTGTTCCAATTTTGAAGCTGTTAGATAAAATTTATGAGCCAAATTTCTACTTTTTTGATCTGATATATCTTAATAACTTTGATTGCATTAATCGTTTGGTTAATGAGAAAACGATATATCTTCAGTTTTATCTATTGTATGATACTTTTACTACTACTACAAAAACATACTTTCTTATAACCCTTTTTGAGGGGTTTAATAGTCATATCCTTTTTCATCTAACTAGCCAAAAGATTGTTCATCCCTTTTTTTAATGTAGTATTAAATTATTATTATTACTGCACTTATTTCGATCGGTCTATTTGTTTATTTCTGTAAATTTATTACTGTTTCAGCAAAGTTTGAAATAAATTTTTATTATTTTTATCGCTCTTAAACAAGCTATTTGTATTTTAGTCACTTACTTTGTAATTCTTGTTTTCATTATTAATTTCACTAGTATCAGTTTTTTTTTATTGTAAAAACTATGCTACAACTCTTCCAACTTTTCCTAATTTGCTAGTAAAATTTCTTTAAGTATTTTCCTTTAATTTTCAGGCAACTACTCATTCAACTATGGCTACAATTCTTATTGCTAATTTTATTAATTATGAATCGAAGACTGTCTCAAAGGAGGTCTTCCCGTGTTAGAAAATAAACTCGATTTTCTATCTTTAAGAACATTACTACATATTTCTGAGATATTGTTTTCTGTCATATTATTTACATTAAATGAACTGTTATTGTTATTAATGTTTGAATTTGAATAATAAGATGATTTTCTTCTATTGGTAGGAGGGAGTTAACACTACTATGGTTACTATTTACTTTAAATAATTTCCAAACTTGAACTTAAAGTTTGATTTAAAAGTTAAACTTAACTTAATAAATTTTACATCAAAATAGTGTTTTAATTAGTTTTCTAATTTGATTCGAAAATTGGATTATATTATTTTCCTCCCGTTTAAATTTTCTTCATTAAATTTTCATTTTGCTCTAAATTCAATTGATTTTATAAATTTAATATCTATTACTCTAATTCGTTTTCACTTTTTTAGTTTATATATTACTATTCCTGATCAATTTTTTATATATTTTTTTGCTAGTTCACGTTTGCGAAATCAATGTACTATAGAAGAGACTGCCTCATTTATTATTTTTACTTAACTTTTTTCATAATATTCTAAACTTTTGGGCTAATTACAGATTCATGCAAAGAATAATTTTCATTATCTGTTGATTCTTCTTTTTAACAATCTTTACTACTTTAACTACTACTTCTGTTTACATATTTTTAATGTTTAATAATACTTCCATTCATAAGAGAACTATATTTAATATCACTTTCATTAAGCAGTATAAAAGGCAATTCATTATTTTCTAAATCATTGACCTAGGAATTGTTAATGCTCTAATTATTATTTATATACTATTTCTACAATTTCAATTATTGTTAATTTTAAACTAATTCGTTCGCAGAATCAGTATACTGCAATTATTAATCTTGAGAAAGCGAATTTAGAGAAAAATTTAAAACCTAATTACATAAATTTTCATAATCTTATGTGTTTTCGCTTGGATAATTTAATTCAACATATTTGTCATTTAAATTAGGAACTAAATTATTTTTTGATTAGGCAATCTTCTCAACTGATTAATGAGATATTGGTTAAAATGTAGTTAAATACAAATTATTAGACTAAATTAAATGATTGTTATTTAAAGCTTATTATTATGAAAGAATTTTATTTCTATCTGATAGTTCATCCCGTTCTAAAGTTTATTAATTTTCTTCTTTAAAGCTTTATTAAGTTGAATTATTAAATTTACCTTATTCTTTTATTTTATTTTAACCATTATTCGAACTCAGGTCCTATTGGTGTTAATTTATTTTTATTTTATTTTTGATTATCTTATCATCATCTGTTTTTCGTGAAGATAAATATTGCATATAAAGATCCTCATAGTTTGTAAAATTTATTTTTGATTATTGTTAATATTCATTTGAGATTTAACTTTGATTTACATCTATAAACTTAATTGTATCTTTTTCATTACATTATTTTATTTAATTAATAATTCTATATTTTCTAATATCTTATGTTTAGGTAAGAGTTTTTTAACTCGAAGCTTGAGTTTACTATATTTCTTGCATACTTATGTTTATATCGCTTTCCATGATCAATTTATATTTGTAATTGATATTTAATTTTTTTTAGTTTGTTTAATATATTATTATACAATAATAATATCGTGTTTGTTAATAATTAATTTTTAATAATAAACAATCTGTTTAATCAATAAAATTTATTTCTTTCGAAATTCCAATTATTTTTATTATTTCTTAAAATAAAATGAAAACTAATGAATATAAATTAATATATATATATATTATTAATTAAAAATTAACAAAACAAATATTTAAAAAAATTATAGTTTATCATTGATTGTATTATATATTAAATAATAACTGTTTTATTTTCGAATTTATAATAGAATAATATATTTATAAAATAAAAATATAGATAAATAAAATTTAATATTAAAGTATATATTTATAATAAAAATAATACTATACTATTTTATGACTTGTTATAAATAATTTATAGTTAATTATTTAATATATATGTTTATTAAATGATAACTTATTTTAATCATATAATAAATAACTATCAAGTTTATATGTGCTAATAAATTTTACCCCTCCTTTTGATTGAATTAATCTTACGTAAACTTGCGATATTATTATTATATATTCTTTTAAAATTATATAATAATTTATATTTTATCTATTTGATAATATTATCTAAATGAATGTAAAAATATATATCTTTGAATTTATTAACTATAAGATATTATTTTCGAATAATTTTATTTAATACTTAAGTATCTATAAATATTTTATCAATACTATATGCTATATTTTATCTTAATAATATGTTATGCATATAACATTGACTTAAAATTTTTTAAATTTCATATTAACATTGTCATAGTTAATATTATATTAAGAAATATTTTTGATATATAATATTTATAAATTTAATACAAATATATTTTTTTTACTTTAGTTTTACTAATACATCGCTAAATTGGTTTATTTTTATTAATTTAACTATGAAAGAAATTTTTTTTTAATGCTATTGAATAATATTTTAGATTATAAGCTATAAAAAAATTTTATTATTAAAAGTTGATTATATAATATTAAGTGAAGTGATAAATAAAATTTAAAAATGGAAGAATCTTTAACAAAAACGACTGAATTAATATAGAAATTTTAACTACCTTTTTGTTAAATAGATGAAACTCATAATCAAAACCCTATTAATCTTATCTGTTTACAAGATTGCTGTGAAAATCAGTTTAAGCTTAACTGTGTTGAATGCGCCAATCAAAAAACTAATTAACATAATCATCAATAACTATCATCGTATAAATCATTAAAAAGATTTTTAAATGAAGTCTATTAATTAATGGAAGAAAATAAATAAAGATACTAAAATGAAGAAGAAAAATAAAAAATCTATAGCTTATTAATGATTTATAAAATATTGCTAAAGAATACTAAATAATATCAGAGAATTGTATGAAAATAAAAAATTTATAATTGATGTAATTAAAAAGCTTGAATTTGGTTTTAAATCAAACTTTGATGATATTTTTCACTAATTTTTATAAGAAAAAGAACTTAAATAAAGAGATATATTTGAAAATGAATTAAAAAAGTTAAGTGATATATTTAAAATATACAAATAAAATGAATCATATTAAAAAGATGATAATATAATATCATTTTAACCATTTTTTTGTTAATAATAAAGTAATAGATATTTTAAAGCTCTAATGAATAAAAATTATGATATTATTAATAAAATAAATACTTAAATAGAAGGTTTATTTGAAGATATTAATTAAGAATATTATGAATTTGTTACATTTAGAAAAATATTGAAAAATAGCAATGACAGGTGCATCGAAAATTTAGAAGAAGACCCATAATATATTTTTCTGTGCAAAAATAATAATTTTGAATTACAATCTAATTAATTATTTCACAAAGGTAAAATGAAATACTAAAATATTTTATGAATATAAATTTATTAAAAATCAAACATTAGAAGATTAAAGCGTTATAATTGATGTTAGCATATTAGCATAAGAATAAAATTAAACTAAAAATATTAATTTAGGTGTAGTAGAATAAAATAAGTTATTTTCTTCATATAATTGTTCAAATGTTAACTTAATAAATGGATATGGTTATTAAATGGAAAAATAAAACTAAAATTATAATATTTAATTGTAAAACTAAGGAAGATTTAAAATGGAATTAAAATTTAAAGATGGGGTATACAAGTTTATCGTAATTTAGTTAAATGGGATATGTATGGAATTTTTTACAAATGGACAAAATCAAAATTATGAAAGTCATATATATTTAAAGTAAAATCTGGCAATCATTGTCAAATACTATGTATCTATTGAATTTTATCAATTTATTATGTTTTTTAAATACCTTTCCCAACTATTGGTTTTAGTTTTTTTTGCTTTATTGTAAATAAGACTTTTTTTTAATTTATAACTCGTAAACCAACATATTCTAAATTTCATAATATTTATTCTAATAGAATAAGATTTAGTTTTTATTTTAAAATCATTTTTATCTAAACTAATGCTATTTAGAAAAGTAAAATATAAATAGGAAAATATAACGTCTACCAATTTGATATTAATAAAAATTATAAAAATCATAAATAATCGAATTTTTTATTAATTTTATCATTCAAATTTTTTTAATCTATATGATTTTTGTATTTTGGCATTAAAAATTGTAAATTTACATTCATATCTTGCAAGAACCGTAAGCTATATATGAAGGAACACTAGATCAGGAAAAAAAATTTATTTTTCAATTTATGTATAAAATTTGGAAGCTTGTATTTACATAACATAAGACATTTACTAATAGTGATTAAAGAAAAAATGTTTGTGAATATAATATTATCACTTAGATGGGATATAATTCCTCTATTAATAAATGATATAGGTTAATAGATTTTATGACTATATTAAATATATAATTATAATATTTATTAATATTATAAATTTATATCCATATCTTAGTTACAAAAAAATAATCTTTAACTAAAATTAAACACTTTGATTATCTTCATACCATCCTTAACTATTCTAAGTTTTTATAAACAATTCACAATTTTATGTTTTTTTTATTTCTATTTTTTATGATAAATAATTGTATATTTAAATAAATAGATATATAATTTGTAAATATTAAAATTTATTGATAAGGTATATCATCTTATTTTTAAAGCCTATCTCAACTATGTAAAAAATAAACTTTTAAAATACTTTCTCTTTCTTAATTTTTTTTTTTCACAATGTAGACATCGGTGTACTGTATTAGATAATATCATATTTATTATAATTTTCATTAAACTTATTCATAATACTATATTTTTTAATAATAATAGACTCGAACAGAGATATTTTCTCTATTCATTTTACATATTTCTAATGTAATTTCAATTAATAAATTTTAAAGAAAAAAATTTATTTAATTAATTTAATTAAAGATTTTTATATTAGATAATATATTTATTACTATTTAAAAAGATTATATCTTTTGAAGAAAATTAATTCATTTTACTTATGTCTAAATAATTGAATTCGATAACATTATTTTGTTATTATCGTTATGGATTGTTAATGATTTAAGACTTGTTTAATTTATAATAATAAAACAAATGCTAATACATAAATTAAATGCAATTAAATAAAATATAAAATCTCTATATTTATAATGAAATATAAATATATTGAATTAAAATTAAGTGAATTTGTATATTCTTTAATGTATTTAATTGAATTTTATAAAAAAAATTTAAAATTAATAGGTTAAAGTGGTGTTTATTATCAATAAAATCAAACTGTCATATATATATATATTAGAATAGTTATATACTTTTCCACATCTTCATTATTAGTATAATACACATTATCAATTATAAAGTTATTTATTTTCTCATATTAAATTAGAAATTTTATTATCTTTTATTTTTCAGGTGAATAATCTAAATATTAGAAAGTAATATATTAATTTCAAATATCAAATGTAGAAATATGCAAGCTCATACTTATTATATAAATGATTTCCAGGGGTTTATATAAAGTTAATTAAATGATTTATTTAAAAAACAACTTTGATATCATATTTGTATATTTGCTTCAATTCTTGATATTATTTTCAAAATGCCCACATATAAGGTATATAAAAGAAAAAATCCAGTTTATATTATATTTATTAATCTCATTCCTAATATTCTATAATTTTGTTTAATAATATTCTATAACTCAAACAAAGAAATATTTCCTCTAATTTATCATATATTGCTTTTTAGTTTATTTAATCAAAATACTTATGTTATTTTTGATTTATGAACTGTAATAATTTTAGTTTTATTTTTTATTAGGTAGTTCATTAACTTAAAATTATATCAGAATATATTTTTTCTAATGCTAAATAATTTCCTAGTACTTTATTAAAGCTTTTTTACGTTGATTTATTTAATTAACTCAAACTCTTTAATTTATTTATAATTTAAACTAGGTTTTTATTTGCATTAATCTATTATATATAAGTGCTTTACTTTTTTTTTATGAAGATAATTATAGCTACCATAGATCTTTACAGGTAATTACTATTCTAAATGCAATATATATTTTGAAATAAGTATATAAAATTATAATAATTATAAATTAATAAAAAATTATTATAAAAAAAAGAAGACAGTCTAAATTTTAAATATTTCAAGATTTACATTCACATAAGTTGTTTTAATATTATTTTATTTAAAGTTGCCATTTTATTTTTTTATTACTTTATAAATCTGTATAGATATGTATCTTTAATTTAATTGGATAATAAATATTTTTTATTATTTTTATGGATTTTTAAAGTTATAGAACTTGTATTATTAAAGGCAAAATAAACTTTGCTTAATAATTAAATTAAATAAAATAAAAATTTGATTAATTATAATAATTTATATATATAGATGAAAAATAATTTGAAGAATTAAAATAAAAACCCATAAATGGAATAATCTGTAGGAAATACATAAGAATTAATCTAGAATTTTAAAATACCTTTTTGCTAAATCAAAGAAGCTCATAATTAAAACGCTATTAATCTCATTTGCCTGGAAAATTAATGTGAGTCACGTTTTAAGCTTAGATGTATTGAATGCGCAACCCAAATATCTACTGAGCATAATCATTCAAAACTATCTTCTTATAAACCATTAAAATAATTTTTAACTGAAATTTAAAAATTAATGGAGGAAAATAAAGAGAGATACTAATAAGATGAAGAATAAAAAGAAATCAATAGCTTATTAGTGATTTAAAAGAGATGGCTAAAGAATACTAAATAATCTCTGACAAATGTATGAGTATAAAAAATTCTATAATTGATGTAATTTTTATGCTTGAAGTTGGTTTTAAATCATCTTTTGATGATTTCTTTCTTAATTTTCTATTGGAGAAAGAACTTAAACAAAGAGATATATTTGAAAGTGAATTAAAAAAATTGAGTGATTTTTTTTAAATATAAAAAACTAATGATAAAAATTCTATAGATGATAATAAGATTTTATATTAGCCATTTTTTTGTAAATAATAAAGTAAAAAATATTTTGATACTCTAGTGAGTAAAAATAAAGATATTGTTAGCAAAATAAATCTTTAGTTAGTAGATTTATTTTAAGATATAAATTAAGAATCTTATGAATTCGTTACTTTTTAGAAATAAACTCTATTTTCTTTAGAAAGTAAGTATTTAAAGGATAAATGGTATGTTGAATAACAAAAAGGGAGTTAATTTAAATTGGTTTCTAATAAGGATCCATCTAGATTAATATCTAAATAATCATATTTTTAGAGTATTATATTATTTTTTTTATATAATAATATATATATATCTTTTTTTATTTTACTATATAATAAATAGAAACAGAGAATGTTATTTTAAATATCTAATTAATTTAAGAAAAATAAAATTAATGCTATAATATTAGCATTGGTTTAATTAATAATGAAAAAAGTAGCGTATACTATTAATATGTATCAGAATATTTTAATAAAAGAAGAAAAAGAAAATTTAAGTTATAATTAAAATATAAAGATAACGTTTACAAGTTTATGATATATCAATTAAATATCAAAGGTGATGAGATAAGTAAGATATTGTTTAATAAGGAGATAAATTTTGATGTTACGAAAATCATCATATTTTAATTTTATTGTTATCAAACATTGCTAGTTTAAGGTTATTTAATTTTCTATGGTTTTTTGCTAAATTATATTAAATGATATATAAAAAAAATTATTTAATATTTTTTTAAGTTATTTTTTTAAAACATTTTTGTCTATAGAATAGGTAATTTAATTTTTTAATATTTTCAGTTAGTGATTTAGTTATTATTTATAAATATTTATAATATTTACCTAATTTTATAAAATAATGTTATACCTGAGTTGTTATATGTAAATATACTGAAATAAATTATATTGTTTTTGTAAGTTAGAATTCCAATGTTGGGCAATATCAAACTTATCTTGTCTAGTATCAAATATTATATATGAAACTAAAATTTAAGAGGAAGATTATTATTAGTTCTTTATAGAAGTTGAATAATTATATGTAAGTGTTGATATAGAATAACATATTGATAATAACTGAATTATAAATAAATTCACATATTACCTATTAAATTTATTTTACCATATTTTAATTTATAATAATTTAAAAAATTTTATTTATAAATTAGTTGTATTACCTATATATTTAAATTTAAATTTAGGAAAATTTAAAGTTTTTTCTAAGATTTATTTTTTTCCCATATTTTTTTTATTTTTTATTTTAAATCATTCTTCAGTGCAGTATTTATTTATGTTTTAAATTAGCATTATCTCTTAGGTTTTTAGGCTTTTTTTTAAATTGGGATGGTCATTTATTTTGATTTTTGGTAAGATTAATTATCTTCCGTTATATTATTTAGCCTTATTACTAATACAATGTTCTTTATTTTTTGTATGTTGCATAATTAAAATGATAATAAATATGTCTTGAATATATATTTAATGTGTGTGTTAATGCTATATATTATGAATACTATAAGATTAGAAAGTAAAATTACATATAATAATGAAGTAGTGTCAAATAGTATACACTTTATATCTTAATGTAGATCATACTTTACTAATACTATTGAATAAACATAAATAAATACATTGGATTTTTTGGTATTTTAAATTAATAAAAAAAAAAATCAAATTAGAAAAAATAATAACAATATATATCTAAATATTAAAATACAATGGAAGAGACTTAAAACCTCATATATTTTACAGCTCATTCAAAAATTACAATTACCCTTCTGCTAAAAATTTGATTATCATAACCAAAATGTTTAGAATCTTATTAGTATGGATAATGATTGTGGGAACTATTATAAACTTTGCTGTGTTGAATGTGCTAGTATGAAAACTTAAGAGCATAAACACTAAGCTTTATCATCTTATGAATATTTCAAGGAATTTTTAACCGAAGTTTATGAACTTATGAATGAGAATTAGTCTAGATATGGGAAAGAACAAGAGAAATAGAGGAACTAAAAACTCATAGATGATTTAGTTAGCATAGCTAAAGAATTTAAGATTTTAGTAGATAAGTGTATTCAATATAAAATTCAAATATAATAGTTTATAGATATGCTAAACTTTGGCTTTAAGTCAGATTTAAATAGCATTTTCTATGAATTTATAAAAGATACAAAAATTAAAGAAAAAAAATCTTTTGAAAAATATATATATTTACTAAAAATCTCATCTAAACCAAATAAGATGAAGACAAAAATAGTAAAAAATAAGTCAATATACTTTAATTCACTTCATTTTTCTGCAAATAAAATAGTTCTAGATATTTTAAATCTTTAATGCAAATAAATTAAGATATTTTAAGTATAATGAATAAAAAACTTAAAGTATTAATAATCTGAATACAATTTTGTTAATTTTAATACCGAAAATAATGATAGTGAAGTTTTCTGTAATAAAAATGATGTAGGAACTAAATTTGAATGTCACTGTGAATAAAAAAGTCTTGTATTACTTTTTAATTCTATATATTTTAAAAGTATGAATTATATTAAAACATTAGTTAAATATTTAATATATTTTTAAATATATTCTAGAAAATGAAAGTTTTAAAATAACATTCAGCAATTTAAATAAACTAAAAAACTATATATATTCTTTAATATTAAGGATAACTCCTGAATTACAGAATTTTACAGTAAAATTTGAATAAAAAATAGACATATTAAAAGAAAAATAAAATAATACTTAAATGAGAAAATCTTCTACTAATGATTCAATTCAATATTTAAAATAAGAAGATCAATATTTAGTATAAATAAAAATGAGTTTAAATTAATATTAGTTTTATGTTACTAATACAAATTCGTCTACTTCTTATTTAGGATCACTTAACAAAGATAAAAAATATATGTTTGTGATGTATTTAACGGGGATATAGGCTGATATATCAATTGATTAAATTTAACAGATACAATGAGTATAAATTAAATAATTTCTATAAAAAATTATTAAGTAATATTTAAATAATTTGTTGTATATATTGAGAGGAAAAAAATTTGTTCATATATTAATCTCTGATACTGATATATAGTAATTATTTTTAAATTATACTATATTAATTAAATATAATCTTTTGTACCTAATATATTAATATTAGTTGTTTATATATAGTTATGTGATACATGATATAGGATATATAGATAATTCTATAAAACTATATGTACTAATTATTTGTTTATAATTAATTATTCTTTCTACATAAATCTGACTTTATAATCTTTATAAAACCAACATAAGAACTATGAAATTTAATTATAATAAGAACGAATTTAAATAAATGAATTAAATAAAATAAAAATTATAATTTATACACACACACTATATATATCAAAGACTCAACAAGAATAATGCTTATATAGTTAAATTAATCTGTATTAATATATTATTTTTAAAGTGGACAACTAATTAAGACTATTAATATATAATTACAATAACATTACATAAAATAAAATAAACTAGCATTTATTTAAATATAATTTTTATAAATATTCAGATTTTTAAATTATTTGTCCTGGATTTTAATAAAACTAAATCAAATATTATATTATTATAATAATATACTTAAACTTTTTAAATTACTGATTAATAACTATAATATTAAATTATTTTGTTATAATTACTAAAATGAATAGAATAATATTGAGAATATTACTAAATTTCAAATTGTATAATAATAATATAAAATTTTGAAGAATGAACGATCAATATCTAATTTAACATGAATATGCACAAATTCAAGAAAATTAACAAAAAAATTGCCTAAATTTTAGAAGGCTAAAATAGTTTTTGGTTTAGTTTTCCCTTTAAAGGATTCTATATTATATTGCCACATCACTAATTTTCATTATTTTTTGTAATAAATTTAAATAAATGTTAATGGAATGGTATTTAATAGTTTAATTAAATAATAAAATAATAAAATTTTATAGAAAAATAAAGTACGAATCTGGTGGAATAAAAATATTTTTGGTCATTTTTCAAATAGATTTCTCTGACCATAGCCGCACTTGCTTTATATAGATTTATGAGAAATTAATAAAAATATGGGATTTTTATTGCAGCAATTTTCTAAACTATAATATGGAGTAGTACAATTTATATTTATTCTCTATGTTATTATGACGTTATAAGAGATAACTAATATCTTTAAATAATTGGGATGGTACTTTATTTTGTTGGTGAATTCTGTGAATTTCTATCAATTCCAGTAAAATTTTATATTAAAATAATTATGAAAAAGTATACTAATAATTATATAAATGCATATATATAATAATTATATGTCTTAAATAATTATTTTAATATTACTTTGTTTTAAATTACTTTATTACTTAAATATCTACATAAATACTATCATTTTGAAAGTAATTAAAAATGAATTAAATTTGATTTTACTAGTTGTATTTTATAAGTGCGTATTAAATTAGAAATATGGAAAAATATGGCTAAGAATCTGAAAATTTCTCTATGTATTAAAAGAAATAACTTGGAATTCTTAACTACCCAGAAGCAGAAAATGAACTAGCAGTCTCTGATTCTTAGTAGCAGGAGTTTGAATTATTTGGATCGATGGGTAAGAGCTAGTTAAATTCCCTCTAAAAGAAATACATCCCACCCTCATAATTAAATAATTTCAATGATGATGTGGAATTATCTGAAAAAGACACATTTAAAAGAGAAAAAACAGCGAATAGTTCTAATTCCCAAAAAAATACGGATTTTTCTGAATCTGCTTCGGAATCTGTAAACTGAATGAGGTTGCAGTTGAATTAACCATAATTTCTTAAAATTTAATTTATATTTAATTATCAATTTTATTTATAAAATGATTTATTGACATTTAATTTTTTTCGATTTATGAATATGTGTATGTAATTATTATGACTGTACTATAATTTTAAATAATTAATAAGTTGTGTTATATAATACTTATGTCATTTATAAATAAAAGAAAAAATGAACTATTTATATAATATTACAAGAATTATTGCTTGCATACGATTTTGACATCATTATTATTTAAACTTATTATATAGTGATAATAAATTCATAATACAATACTACATACAATTTAATTATTAAAAAGCAATACTTTCTAATAAATACGTTGAGTATATACAAAACAAAGAAAAAAAAATTGGACCCATTAAAAAACCAAAATGGAAAACAAATCAACTTAATTATGTACATTATGTGGTTATATCCACTAAAATTCCGACTGTACTGTAAATGCTTCTTCATTTTCTTGGTATAATTTTCTTTTAATATTCATGCATAAAAATAAAATAATTGGTTATAAATTATGCTAATTAATTAAAAATAGGAAATATGGAGGAAAAACAGTTTTTGTAACAGGAAATTGGAATTAATGGCAAGCATATATAAAATTAAATAGACTTTTAAATAAGGAGTAACTAAAACAAAAACTCTAAATCAATAAAAAAATAGCAATTTAATCCTTTTTTTTTGTTTTAAAGCTTCCTTTCTGTGACTATAAATTTACCAATTGGAATTTATCAATATAAATATATAGTTGATGGAAAGTGGTGTTATGATGTCTCCAAACCAATGGTTGATGATGGAAAAGGGAGCTATAATAACCTATTGGAAGTTGTGCCCCGAGCTATTACAGCTGATCAATCAGATGAGTAAATACCATGCAAGAGATTACTTTATCTCATTTTTTTTTCTTTCTTGCACTACATTAAAAAATCCTACCCCTTTATTTTATAGTTCTGAACCAGAGCCATAAGAAGAAGAGGAAGAAATCCAAGATAATAAGTTAAGAATAAAAATTAGGACGAATTTAGAAGTTCCAGACCTATATATACTGGGGTCATGGGATAATTGGTGTGATAGCATTCGGATGTCAAAAAGATTTAGCCATGTTCGGAATAATTATCTACACGAGGTTAGATTAAGATTGAATCCTGGAAAATATGAATATAAGTTTATTTCCAAAGAGTAACAGATATACGTAAGCAAAATATATATTAAATAGCAAAGAAAAATGTTAATTTGAAATTTATTCAGTTTCATGACCCTGAACATAAGGTTTAGTAAAATAGTTTTGGAAGCTACAATAATATTTTATTTGTAAATGAAAGAAGTTATAGTAATGATTTCGAGCAAGAGACTTCGATGGAAGAATTAGTGTGGTATTCATCGAAAGTCTCAAAAGAGTTTTTATTTGACCAAATGCTGCAAGGACATTCCATTAATATAGTGGAAGATATGTAAGATTAATTTTATATCTTTTATTTAATAATTTATTTAATAATAATTATATAGGGTATATGTGTTTGGAGGATAAAGAGGGGGATAATTTAATAATAATTTTTTAAATACAATATAAAAATATAAGAAATTGAAGAAGTATAGTATACTGGAACTTCTCCTTCTCCCAGAGCTTTTCATAAGTAACTTACTTGCTATATATTACTAAATATATATTTATGCCTAATTAATAATTAAAATATAATATAGAACCGTTACATTTGGAAATAAAATTTTATTTTACGGAGGAATTGACAAATATTCTATTCTACAAGACTATTATGTATTTAATACTACTACAAATCATTGGACATCTTCAAACTTATAGGGTTAATGTCCATCTCAAAGAGAAAGGTAATAAGAAGAATTTAATAAAAATTATTCTTTAATTAATATATATATATATTATCTTAAAATGTGCATTTTTAGATTCACTTTGAGTGTATATAAGAAAGTAGCTGCTATTGTATTTGGAGGATATTTTTGCAGTTAAGATTTGGAAGCTGAACAACATTACAATAATCTATACTGTCTTAATCTAAAAAAAATGTGTTGGACTGAGTTAAAACCTGAAGGTAGGTTGCCAGAACCCAGATTTGCCCACACTTCAAATTCCTTTTAATCCTATATAGTAATATATGGGGGTCTAAATTAGAGTGGAAAAATGTAACTATATATCAAAATTATAATTAAATAAAACTTGAAATTTTAAAAAATTACAATATTAAATATAAACTAACCATATCTAGAAACATTCATTATATGAATTTATGAATAAATTAGAACAACTTACAATGATGTGTGGAAGATAGGACTAGAAAAGCAAAAATTATAATGGGAATGTGTGTCAGAACAAGCCACAGGTATGCCTCCTTCTGAGGGACGATATAGCCATAGTGCAACAATGGTTAACGAATATTTAGTTATTTTCGGTGGTAGAACTGTTAAAAAAGAAACATTAAATGATGTTTTTGTGTTTAATTTTTTAAAAAACCAATGGTAAAATACATTTTTAAATGTTTTTTATTGATTTTTACTTCTGTTTACAGGATAAAGCCTAATATTGGAGGTGATATTCCTAAAGCAAGACTAAATCATGCAGCATGTCCTATTTCTAATAATGGGGGCGTAATTATTTTTGCTGGAAATTTGATTTTTGATTAACACGCCAACCTTGATTTAACAAAGTAAAAAATATTTATTTTAGATATATAATTTTAACTATATAAATATTCATAATTAAGGGGGTTCTTATTTTATTATTTGACTCGAAAATCACAATCTGTATCACTTTTAGAGTAATTGATTATTTATATTAATTATAAAATATTATATTTAAATAATAAGATTAATATTTACTTATTTTACTTACTTAAATAGTGAGTAGGAAAGATATGAATTAGAAAAAGAGCTTGAAGAAGAAGAATAAAAATAAAATATGGGATATGCAAACAGTGACAATTCCGATTTAGATAGTGCCAATATATATTATAATTCTAATAATATGCTTAATAATAATAGTCTTATGAATACTAATTTTTTGAATAATAGTCCGAATTTTTTTAATTCACTGAATAATTTTGAGAGTTAAAAGTTGTAGTAGTATGAGTTAACTTCAACTTAAAATTGATTTAAAAGTTGAACTTTAAATATAAAAATATTACTAATTAGATATTAATTATAATTATATATAATTTATAATATAATAAATTTATAGTTATCATAATAGGTTGTACTTAATTTATGAAATAAATCAGTATAAAAATTATTCAGCCCCTAACTATTATTATTTTCATATTAATTATATAAAAAGTACTTTACTTCCTAAATTTGTAATAAATATATTATTATACCTTTTTATTAAATATTTTTACTAATAAAATAAAAAATAAGTTAATAATTTTTATTAATTAATTAATATAAGTTAATAAACATAGAAGTTATAATATAAAAATATATAACCTATCTGTAAAATTAAACTATAAATTTTGGTTTCTTTTAATTTTAATTTATTTAATTTTAAATCAGATATTATCATATAACTTAAGAATTTAAAAGACTTGATGGAATAATATTATTTTTTATGGAATTTTTATTGGTTATAAAAGTAATATTATTATTTTTTAATAATTATATGTTCATCTAAAATTATAAAACTATTATAAACTTACTAACAACATCTATTTTATTATTGGAAATCAACTCAAAAAATAATTACAAATATAAATTACATTATATTATATAACAATACATAAAATAATAATATAATATTTATTGAAATTAACAGGACTTAAACAATACATTCAAAAACAAATAAAAATAAACTATTAGATGGGTTAAATATAAGTAATATGGTTTAAAAAAATCATAATAGCCAATGTGAATAATGTTAACTAAGTGATTCTTCTCAAAAGAGAGTGGTAAACAGATTATATAATAATAACATTTAATATGATATTCTGTCACAAATTATATGGATTATTATGATACTTTTTGTTATTATCATTATAAAAATTAATATTATTGGATTATATTTTTATTTATTATTTTTTAAATTTTTCAGATTGAATTATCAAGAGGACGTTCGCTTGAATTGGTAGATGATGATTCAGCCAACTCAATATAAACAGCAAAATACAATGTAATTTTCAATTTTGTCTACTTTTTATTATAAAGTTTTCCTAACAAACAACCAAACAAATATAATTGAGGCAAAACAACCATTAACGTTATGTAAGTTTGTAATAAAATGATAAAAAATGAAGAAAATTAAAATTAAACAAAACAAAAGAAATTATAAAGATTGAAAATTTTAAATATTTTTTTTAATTTTGTAGATAATTTCATTTATTCCAAAAACTTTGTTTCATTATTTCTCAAGAGTAGGAAATGGGTTATTTTTGATAGTTATTATAATAATGCTATCAGAGAAAGATTTAAATCCTTTTAATGAGTAAACATTTCTATATATTAAGCAATTAAATAACCATTAAAAAAATACTTTTATTTTTGTATTAAATAGTTGGATGATATTAGCTCCATTACTGATATTCACTTTATTTTATATGAGTAAGGAACTTGTTTTAGATAGAAGAAGAGCAAAAAATGATTCGCTGTAAAATGAGCAAATATTTCATAAAAAATGCATCGTAGAAAAGAAATAGACTTTAAATAAAGATTCAAAATTTGATATTGTAGCGTGGAAACAGTTAAAACCTGGAGACATGATTTGGTTGGAATAAGGAGACACCGGTAATAAATTAATACTTAAATACTAAACTTAGAAATCAATTACGATAAACTATTTAATATACACTAATTTCATGAATATAAAAAATACTCGTCTTTTATTAGTTCCTGCTGATATAATATTCTTAGATTCAAACGAAGTAAGAGACAGAGAAGCCATTTGTTTTATAGATACCTATAATGTTAATGGATTAAAGTAAAAAGTAAGAAAGAGAGCTGTTTCTTAGACTACAAGTAAATAAAAAATTACACTTCTTATAACTTTACATTACATACATATAAAAGTCTTTTTTATTTTAATTTTTCGTTTTCTTTTTCAATAGTTTTGAGTAAAGACCATCCCTAAAAGCTAAATTTCCATGAAAGAAGAAAAACTCTTTCTGGAAAAGTAGAATATGAATCTCCCAATCCTAATGTAAGTTAATTTAGAGGATATTTCAGAAAGAAAACAGATACAAGAACAGAACTTCTTACAGACTATAATTTTATTCCAAGGGGCTCAGTTATACGAACTTAAACTGCATCTGGTTGGTAATAATATCATATAGCTTTTATGAATAAAATAAACAATCGTTATTTATTATATTTTTAAAATAAATAATATAGGATTTTAGGATTCGTTATTTATGTCGGAATGGATACAAAAATAATGTAGAATTCAAATTATTCAAAAGTAAAATACTCTCATTTGGAAAAAATTATCTAAAACTATTTCATTTATACATGCTCTATTATCGCGATACTATCTTTAGTAAGTATTATAGTTTTCGTAGCAAAAAGTAAAGACTATTAATATTTGGTGGATATTAATTCTAATGTACATATAAATTAATAATAATATTAAAGTTTACAATTCTCTAACATTTTACTTACAAAATTTATTAATATCCTACAGATAAATTCAGGAATAAAAATATTTTAATACATTGTCCTATACTCTCAACTGGTCCCCCTTTCTCTTTATGGCTATATTGATATAATGCAAGTTTTGAATATTTTTATGTTAGAAAAATGGATGAAAAACACTGAACCTGAAGACGATAGACCTATTGCTAATCATCAAGTGTTTGAAAATGACGTGATATCAACATAAGACCAAGGAGTTGTAATTAAAGACCCAAATCCAATTTCAAATCTCGGTCATATTGATTATTTAGTAATTGATAATTCTTTGTGTACAGGTAAAATAAATCAAATTCAAATCATCACTTGGTTGCTAAAATTAATTGTAATAAAATAGGGGAATTTGTCATTGATAATGTATTGGTCGATAAGTAACTGTATAAATGGAAATGGAAAAATTGTAAAGATAAGTTAATAGAATTAAATTTTGATGAAAATTTCAACAAATCACTACAAGCAAGTAGTGTAGACGGACAATAATAGTAGCCTTACCCAGAACCAGATTCCAAAAGACTCGAAGAAATTAAAGAAAATGCAATGATGCAACAGATGGTAATATTGTTATTTTTTGTTCTTCTTTGTAATCATTATAATTTTTCAATTTTAAATTAATAAGGTTTCTCCAGGAAGAGAATAAATAATATCCAATAGGCAATCTGATAGAGATGTATCTTCCTATGTTGTAGGTTTGGAAGAAAAACAGAGTAAGTTATACCTTCCTCTTTTTGAAACTATAGAAAAGCCTAGGTAATTTAAATTAATTTTTTTCCTATAATAAATATCATGATATATAATTTAAATAAAAAGATTCACAGATGTTCCGAAAAAATAGCTGCTCAATTACGAAAATAATATAAATAATGTAATTTTAGAAGAAAATGAAGAGTAGGCTAATGCAAGTATCACTCAATCTCCTTCTTATGCCCCTGATTCTCGCGATTTTATTGGAAATGACATAATATTGAATACGAATCCCGGAGTAAATGGCGATGTGATGAAAAGATAATAGGGAGACAATAATTAAAGTGAAAATGGAGTTGAAGATGATAATAATAATAACAATAACAATAACAACAACAATTTGTAATAATAACATAACCCTGAAAAAAGAAACACAAATACATCAAATACCATTTAAAATTCTAATATTCCTTCAAATGCTGATATGCCAACAGGAATCAACGCTTCCCCTATTGAGAAAGATATGCTAAACTAATAGAAACCAGGGATAAATAAGTATAGATTGCCTCAAACAACTCTATTGGGATTAAATTTAGAGTAGGGAGGTAATTCAGAGGGAAAATTTGTTGATGCTATCAAAAATATAAGTTCTAAAAATGTAGAAAATACTTAAGAGTACTATTTGGACTGGCTTCTTCAAGTATCTAAAATCAAATTATATGTAATTTACTTTGTAATTTATTATATTTAAATGTGAAAAGGCTGTTATGTTGTGTCATGAAGGAGTTGAAACCAGTATTACAGAAAATGTAGAATAATATTGGAGTGTAAGAAAAGAAGAGGAAGAAATTTTGAGATTTGCCAACATGTGTGGATACAAATTCCTCACTAGACCTACATTTAATTCCTTTACTCCTACTTATCAGTGTAGTATAAGAGTATAAAAAATTAAAAAAACATATAAATATAGTAATTGAATTATTCAAATTAATGTTAGGGAGCCAGGAAATCATATAAGGTACTGGGACTTAATAATTCTACAGAAACTAAAAGAAGAGTTAGTATAGTATTGTAAGAAGATATAGGAATTTAGTAAGGAAAAGATAATAAATAAGCTGCTCCTGTTGTAATGTTCTGCAAAGTAATAATTAATTAATGATATTAAATATAAAAAATATTTATCACATTACTTACTTATTTTAGGGAGATATAGAATATATGACTGATAGAACTATTTTAAAAATGCCTCATTAAGAAAGAAATCTGCTTAAAGAACTTAAATAAGACTTTGAAAGTCATTCAATCAGACCTATAGTCTATGCATATAAATAGCTATCTCTTCAAGAAGCTGAATAATATCATTAAGAGTAAATATTTATTTAATAAAAGCTTATTTAGCTAATGAGTATTAAATAATAATATCATAAAATAGATTTTTACGACTAAAAAACCACCCAAACAGTTAATTGTAAGAACTGGAAGATCTAGGTCTAAAAATGGAATGTGACTTTAATATACTAGGAGTAATTGGATTGAAAGATGAGTTAATAGAGGGAGCAAAAGAGTTTGTAAGGTTTACTAAAAATACAAACATTAATACATGGATGTTGACAGGTGATGGAGGACATGCTACAATTAATGTAGCGCACAATCTCCATGTAAAAAACAAACAAACAAAAATAATTTAAAAAAATAAATACTAAAAATATGATTTATATTAGATTATACAATCCAATGATGAAGAAAGAAAGCCTTTCGAAATAGAAGCTGAAGAAAAATAAGAAGTTAATGACTAAATGAAGAAAATTTTAGCCGAAATGAAGTTCAATTTGTGTCCGGAAGCAGTGCAGGATTATGATGAGGCTCCTATGATGCCAAGAAAGCAAAGGTATTGTAATTTACCTTAATTTTATTTAACTAATAACTTAATAGTTCTACTTCTCCGAAAATAAACAAATACCAAGGAACTGCCTCACCTTCCTTTAGATATAATGTGTAAGCGAACCAAAATTTTGATGAAGCTTATCGTTAGGCTGTAGCTCAAGATCCCAGTTTGCGTCATTTGAAGATTATATATAAGGATCACTAGAACATGGGGTAAAGTAAACTATAAGACACTCTGAATACTTTCAATTGGTGTTTAAAATTGAATGGGTCAAGTTTTAAAATAATACAATCCGATGAGTACTTACTGCGACATTTCATTTTCATTATCTCATTTTGCAAACACGTCATAGCTTACCAGCTGAGTCCTCAGCAAAAGGCTTTTATTGTTAATTTGGCTAAAACTAACTTTATGTTTAACCCTACCATTTGTGTATACTTTTTTAAATAAAAAATTAAGTATATAACTTAACTTTATATCTATCTAATTACACATTTAAAAGACTATCGGAGATGGATATAACGACACCCTTATGATGCAAGAAAGTGATATAAGTTTCGAATTACGAAACAAATGGGAAAAGAAGTCTCTTGACATCAAAGGAGAACTCGTCCGAGATCTAGTCAATGCAAGCGTCATTAATTCTGGAGATATTTTAGTTGAAAATCTATGGCAAATCCAAAAATCATAATTGAATCTGGTTTATAGATATTTTCGAGATTTGAAAACATCATTTTCCACCTATTTTACCAATAAATTACTCTCGGAATTCTCATGTTCTTCTTTAATTGGTATTCGCTGTTTTTGGGTTCTAGTTTATTCGAACCCAACCTAGTTTTCCTCTTCAACTTTGCCTTCAATTTTGCCAATTATGTAGCCCTAGGTCTTTATGACTAGCCTCACAGTCCCCTGGTGTACTAGAATTTACCAGCCCTGTACATTTCAGGACAATAAGACAAAAATCATCACTTTTCAAACTTCTTATTGAAAGGAACAATTGAGGGAATTTTGCATTCTTGCTTCATTTTCTACATGTCAATATACGGAATGGCACACTCCACAGACACAGATGGAGCGAGAGTTGATTACGGAATGGCCCAGTTGTTCATTTTCATTACTCTAATGATAGTGTGCAATTTGAAGATATTGGGAGAAATGCTTTAGAGGGGCTGCAAAGTAAGACAAATAAATAAATAAATAATATTAATTTTTTCCATTTCATTTCAATAAATTTATAATTTGTCATAAGGCTGGACTCATATCAGTTCCCATTGACTTTTTGCTTTTATTCATTTACATATATTTCAATAACAATGAAGACAAAGAAAGGAAATTTGATAACTTCGATACTGTAGAATAGGGAAAACGAATTTTTGAAAGTTATGAGTGTATAATGATGCTGATTTTCAATGTTATTGGGTGTTTAGCATTTTCGTATTTGTTTTAGTTGAGTACTTTTTATTTGAGAGGAACTGTAATTCAACAATGGCAGAGAATTTATCTCCAGTTCAGAGAAGCAAAATAAATAGAAAAACAAAACTCAATCATATTGAAAGAAAGCTTCATAAGATATCTCAATATTGGACAACTAGTCAAAAAAATATTCAGACAATCTAATGGTACTAAAAAAATAAATGCATTCCATTTTAAATATTCAATTTTATTAATCACCACAAAAAAATAAATAAATAAATAAATAAATAAATAAATAAATAAATAAATAAATAAATAAATAAATAAATAAATAAAATAAATAAATAAATAAATATAGACATCGATACTAGTATTTAAGAAATGCTGAATACTGGAGACATAAACGTAGCAGAAATGAGACTTAATAAATACACCTTGAAAATGTTAAGCAACAGATTGGAATATCAGTATAAAAAAATTAAACAAACCCCATCAAAAATCAAATTTTAAATAATTTACGGATTATCTTGGTTAATTTTCACAATTTGGACCATTTGGAGTTATGTTGGAGACAATCAGCCTGAAACAATTGGAAGTATTTCAGAAGACTCCATCTTTTACTCTAGAATCGGAATAATCATAGTATTTTTCATATCCCTGTTATGGACCTTTAGCAAGCCATTTTAAATGAATTACTATATCCATGCCTCTATATTGCTTTTATTGGGTAATATTGTGTTTTGATTTAATGAAGTAATAAAAATTATCATTAAAAATTAAAAATATAGGAGTTATCGCCTTCGTAACTTACATGTGGCTGAGTGAAGATCTAAATATTTCATTGACATCGGCCCTTGTTACAGTGATCACAACCTTTTACTTCAACCTTTCTTTGATCAATACTATTGTAATTAACATTCTCAATTCTATAGGATTTTTCATCAGAATTCTATTCCTTTACTACTACAACGATTGGGATAAAGAAAGGGGCAGAAAAGAAGATTTGGTGCAATTTTATTCTGTGGCATCCTTCTTCATTTTACTCAGTTTTATTTCTGTGTACAGTCTTTATTTAATTTACTAAAATGACAAGCAAGAGAGGTCAGATTTCATAGCTAAAGACTAAATTAGACAAGAAAAGTGGAAAACCAATGAAATTTCATCAATTCTTTTGCCAAAATTCGTGTCCGATATGATTCAAAGCAGAAATTTATAAATGGAGGTCGAAAACCCTAAAGTCGGAATCTTGTTTTGCTATATCAAAGAATTCCCTGAAATCAACAGATCTGAAAAAATGAAGGTCGTAGAACATTTGGATGAATTGTACAGAAAATTCGATGAACTTTGTATTTAATTTGGAGTTTAGAAATATGAAACTTAGGGACCCAGTTATTTGGCTGTAACAGGTATCTAACAGTGTGAAGTTGACATTCCAGACAAACTGAAACGAACTGATAAGTGCATAAGACTAGTTAGTATGGCTTTTGCTATGTAGGAAGTGGCAAGAGGGTATTATTAAAAATTATTATGCTTGACAAATTCAAAATTAAATTAAATTAAATAAATTTAGAATGAAATGGGGGAAAAATAATAACCCCTTCCAATTAAAAATTGGAATAAACGAAGGAGAGGTCATCGCAGGTATTATTGGGTACAACAAAAAGCAATTCTGTTTAGTAGGAGATGCAGTAAATATTGCCCAAAGAACTACTTCTAAAGGAGAAGGAGACATAAATGTAAAAGACAATGTCTATGATATTATTAAATCCTACCAAAATGGATGGTATTATGATAAAAGATTAGTTACCATGTAAGGTGTTCCTCACAAAGTGTAAAAAAATTGTTATATTTAAATTTAATAAAACAAAATATATCTAAATCAAATGTTTAATTATTAATTATAGTGGAGTTTATATAGTAGATAATAAACCAACAGAAAAAATAAAAAGAGCAAGTGAAAACTATCACTTAATTATAAAAAAATTCAAATAATTGAAATAAAATAACAATATTCCTAAAGCTCTGAAAGAACATAGAAGAACACAGGTAAAAAGGAAAACTAATATCGGGTTCAGAATCAACAGACAATAAATAGAGTTTTTCTAGTAATAATAAATAGAACTACAAGAAAAGCAAAATAAAGAAGATGAATCTTTGAATAAAAAGCTTAATAAAACTAAAAAATTAGGATCAAGTGGTTTTGCGAAATCTTACACAATCAAGGAATTTAAATAGGTGTAATAAAAAAAAGAAAAAATCAAATAATAAGAGAAAATGCACTTAAAGCAACCTCTAGCTGTCAAAGCAGCCAGTGAAACGATAAATGTATCTGATGATGAAGAAGGAGAAGAAAACCATGAACAAGAATTTAACCTTCATAAACTTCGAACTAATTTCTTGTACTATAATTAATTTGATAAAATATATTTTATTCTTTCTTTTTATTCTATATAGACTCATGCTTAATGTGGACTAGGAAGTTTATGACAAAGAAGGTAGAGATGAACTGATTAAAGAATACAAAGGTTGGCTAAAGGACATATCATAAATTGAAGGAAAAGTTATAATGACACTACTTATTGTTGTAATCTATTAGCACTTCCTTTAAATTTTTTCAATAAAACTAATTTTTTCTCTTATTTTAAGGTCTATCTTATTTTAACTTTATTTTTAATCACCGTGAGAGAATTTATTGATAATGGCGGTCTCACAATATTTGGAATAAGAGCAATATTTGTAGTTATGTTATGCATTTGCGTCTTTACTTACCACAATGCATTTGTACATTCAAATTATTAGTTTTGGTGCTTCTTAACATTTGTTTACGGAATGATCCCATCTCTATTACAGGTAATCTATCATTAAAATTATTATTTTTGTAAAAAAAATTTTTTTAACCCAAATTAATAAAATATCAGGCTTATTATTCGGACTCTTCCACCTTTAAAAGAATTAACACAAACAATGAGTTCCCAACAATTTAGTTACTGGAGTAGGCACTAATTTATATTACTGCTTCCAATTTATCGTAATAAAAATCAATACTTATATTTTAATATATTAATTATATTTATTTTATTTAATTATTTACTTATAGAGTTTTCTCTTTTTCTTACATTATCTTTGTTGTTATTATTCAAAATGTATTGTTCTTCGTCTTTTACGGACTTCAAAACTGGTTGACTTTAGACTTTTGCATTTTCTGGATTTCTTTGAACATATTTGTTTTGATGAAAAATTATTCCTAAATCTCCTAAAACATATAGACATTCAACACTCTGAGATATAAAGAAATGAGTAGAAAAGAACAAGACAAATATGTTTCATAACTAATGCCCCAACACGTAATAATATTCCATTAAATAAATTATATTTAATTTAATAATAACAAATATTATAGATTATTTTAAGAATGAAAAATGTCAATAGTCTCTAAGAAAACAAAATTTCAAGTGTAGATTAATTTGAAAATGTTTCAGTTTTATAAGCAGATATTAAAGTAATAATAATTTGTTTATCTTAAACATTTTAATATACAAATAACTTATTAAAATTATACATAAAGGGATTTACAGCCTATTCAAATGAAAAATAAAACCCAAGAGCTTGTGTAGAATTACTCTAAAGACTTTACGAAGGATTTGATAAATTATGCATGCAATATGATGTTTTTAAACTATATACCGTAGGAGATTGTTATGTGGTTTTAGGATTCACTAATGCCAACAAAAGAGGACCTGGAAGTTATCAAAAAGAAGCCATAAATTGTAAATATATAAAATTGTTCAGTTTTCTTTTTATAAAATTTATTTGAATAAAAATTTATTATTTTAGTAACTTTAATGGGTCTTGAAATGTTAGAAGTTATCGCTAATGTGAGAAAAGAAATCAACTTTGATTAATTAGGAATGAGAGTTGGAATACATACAGTAAATTGTTATTACTATATTTAAAAATTTTCATATATAAATAAATAAATGTATGTATTTATTTATTTTTAATTCAGGGAACAATTGTTGGAGGTATCATAGGAACTGAAGTTGTCAGATACGATATTTACGGGTAAAATCAATTTTATAAGCAACTACATTCTAACATTTATCCTATAAAAAAATAGAAAAGATGCATACATTACGACACTGATGGAATCTGAGGGATATGAAGAAATCATGGTTAATGGAGAGCCCTTCAGAAAAGTTAATCAACTACATATAAGTGAAAAAACAAAAGAACTATTGGAAAAGGGAGGTAGAAATAAATTGTTTGAATTCAGAAAACATCTTGACATTGATGGTAATGAAGTTGCAATTGATATTTCTAAATATACAAAGGACTAACCTGAAGAACCCTAAACTATGAAAGGATATTTTGTTACTAAAACTGCTAAGGGCAGTTGATTTTTAATATTAATAAAATATTACAAGAATTTACTACTAATATATTATGAATGATTCATTTATTTTAATATCAGTAGTAATATTTAATAAAAAAAATAAATATAAGCCGTAAATATTATAAAATCAAAAGCGTAATAATTTTTGATTGTATCTTATATAATTAATATTAATAAAATAATATATATTTGTTTTAGTTTATATTGATAATATTAATAAATGCAAATTTTTCCTTACAAAATTTAATTTAAAAAATAATTAAATTAATAATTAGTTTTTATATTTTTTAATAAAAATAAAAATAAAACAATAATCTTTAATTAAAGTATATATTTATTTTTATAACAAAATAATAAATTTTAGCCTCTTCGATTTGCAATTACTATAAAAAACTAATATATTAGGAATTTATAAAATATTATGCAATATTCAATCAAACATCTTAGGGTAGAGTAATCTGAGATAGATCTCCTTAAATCACATTTTTCAAAATAGGTATTACTTCTAAAGCACTTGGAGTTTTTTGGGTGCAGTATCCTCTACCTTTAATCACCCACTTCTAGCCACTAATGCTTTTATGTTTGTAAATTTAACAGATTAACTACCCATTAGAAACACCATCTTTTTCTTAAGCAATAGCATATCTAAATTCATTATTAAAAGATTTTTACAAAGAATTAAATTTTATTTTAAATACTTTAAAAACTATTCTCCTTCTATAAGAATCCTTATGAATGTTTCTTATACTTAATCAAAATTCTTATCATTATTGTAAATAGAAATAAATACCCATAAAGAATTAATCTCAGCGTTTAATTTTTCTAATTTTATTTCGAATTAATCATTATCTATTTTTATGCTGTTCTACTCTACCTGCTAGTCTCTATTTTAGTAAAAATATGGTTATGTACCTCGGTGTGTTATTTAAAAATACAAGTTATTGATTTTAATACCCTTTGTGAAGGACGGCCCAGTCCTTACTCTTTAGATTGTTATAATATACTTTATCAACAAGATTCGCTTATGAGTCCATCATTAAAATTGATGTGTCTACATTTACCTTTTGATTTTAAATAGAAATCATTAAATATATAACTATTTTATAAAATTAAATTATACCTTTGCTTTCCAGCCTACACCCAAAATAAATCCTGGGTATGCACTTTGCGGAATTGGAATAATTTAATCATTTCTTAGTTTAATAGATCTAGAAATTCCTACAGTCCAATTGTAAGCATTTTGAATATCTTCGGTATTTATTCCTGTAATAATAAGAGAGTCTTCAATAGCACTTTTCGCCTTTTATTAATAAAAATAAGTAGAATATTAAATATTAATTTATTATCATATAATTAATTATATTTATTACTGTTCCAGCTATAAAATTTTTTTAGAAAAAGAAACAACTTTCCACGATTTATCCTTAATATTCCTCTTTAAATAGAAAATAAATTGTGCTCTTTATCTGTGGTCTTTCATTTTGAATGATTTATAAACCTACTTATCATAAATGATATCTACTTTAGCTCCAGGATCTAGTATTTTATTTAAGTTTTATCCTTTGGTATCTACAACTATTCCTATAATATTTAATAATAGTTTGTTTTTTTATATGTTAATTTTATTGATTTAATCTTAAAAAATACCCAAAACTTTAATATTATCTCCTAAATTTGTCAAATCTATTTATATTTTTAATTGTAGTCTCCAGATTCATCGATACCATTGTGAATAATAGATTTGCATTTTGATTATTTTTTATATAATTCAACATAATCTATGATTTATCCTAAATCATCTATCATATAGACCTTTCATAGAATATTAATTTAAAATAAATTTATCTAAAATAAGAATTACTGATCCATTAGCCTGTTCACTTCCTGATATGGAATAAGCAATTGTTAAAGGTTTAGAATAAAGATTAGTAGTAGTTTAGGGAGCTTCATTAATATTTTTATCTTATTATGCGAAAACTCTTATTTAAGAATTGTCTCCTGTAAAAAATAAATTTTATATTTTATAAAATTATAATCATAACCAATTTTATAATAGTAATACCTTTAAAAACCTTGCCTAAAATTGGAATTATACTTTCCGCAGTTGGAGTATTTTTAGAATAGTAACCCTTTCCCCTTATAGTCCAAAATCCTGATTTTCTTGATATTTCACATACTAAACAACCATTTCTATTGAAAAATTGATAAATTTATTGGAATATTAATAATTAATAAAATTTACGATTCTCCATCATTAGCTTGTGTGACATTGAACTTACAGAATTCTTAATCTGAAACTAAAATTCTGATATAGGCTCCTTTCACTGTGTTAAATGTTTTTCCTTCTGTAAAAATAGAAATAAAGACCCATAATGACATAACACCTTCATCAATTTTATTAGAAAATACATCTACACTCTCTTCATCACCATCTCCTTTACCTCCTTTTCCATCACTAATTAAATATGTTTTAACAAATAATTGATCTAAATGTGTTTATTTACCCTTTGTGTATGACAGAATGGTCTCTAGATTTCAAATTTTGATGAAATACATTATCATAAATATTTCCAACACTGTCCATCATTATAACTGCAGCATCAATATCTACTTTACTATCCCATCCCAGCCCGATAGTATAATGAGTATCTTTATTAAAATTATATTAGATATTTAATATTTTTTATTTTTGAGGAATTACCAATAGCGAATTTTGGAATGGGAATCACTTACTCATTAGTCAAAGGAATACTGTAAAGAGTGTCTAAATTCCAATACTACGCTTTTTATATTTCATAAGGAAGAACACCCTGTATTCCAGTTAAATGGAAGTATTCATCAATTAATTTTTAAGACTAAATATTTGAATTTGTTAATATCTATTATATATATATGTTAAAAATTTAATTTACTTATTTTGTTTTGAAGTTTTTCACGTAATTTTAAATTTCCCATAACCCAGCATTTGATTTTTTTAAGAATAAAACCAATATTCCATTTTCTTCTATTCCTGCTAATGATATGTTATGACTGTTTTTTCCCTCATAAATGAATTAAACAAATCCTGACTAGAGATTTCCTAAAAAAGAATGTCGAAATAAAAAATAATTATTCTATATAAATCAATCATATTTACCAGAAACTTTTTTTTCAGCTGTTAAAATTAAAGCTATGACTCTAAAATGATCAGGAATTTTGGAAAAACAAACTTTGAAGTATTCATCATAAATAGATTTTTCAACTGCCTAGTCAATATTTTGATAAGATTCTAACTATTCTTATTATTTTTCAACAGGACCCTCTATAATTCCAATGTCATTAACTATAAGTAACTAATAAAAAATATTTATAACTAAATAAAAATTATTCTAATAGTTTAAATTTGTATTACCTCTGCATTTAATCCAATTTTTTCTACATAATTCCACTTAACTCCTATGTTAATTATGCTTTATTATGTAAATTTTCGTTTTACATCGGTTAGTCTTTAAAATTCTGTTAAGTTTAGATATTTACTAAAGTAATCTTGTTCCTAAATAAGAAATTTATTTTATTAAATTTATTATTTAAATTATTTTTTTTTTATATTTACATTTTTTTCTACATCTAATCCTTTAACAGAACCTCCAATAGTCCAAAATCCTTTATTGTGAATATCTCTTACTATAAATTAAAGAAGCATTCCTTCATAACTAGAATTAGTCATCTCAATAATGTAACATTTCTTTTTGTCCAGTGTAAAGTGCATTTGCCCACTTCTAAAGAAATCATTCAAAATCTGAGGAGAAGTGACTAAAAAAGCAATAGAATGAACATCTTCAGAAATTTACTCAAAATCTACATTTATTTGCTATTTGAATTCTCCTGTAGTTAATTTCCCAAGGTGATTAATCCCTTGTCCTGAAGTCTTTTATAAATTTATTTTATCCACGATATCTCCATTTTTGTCTAACAAAAAGGCCTTTATTTGTAAAAAAGAGAAATTTTAAATCATAAAATTTTAATAACAGCTAATTTATTTATATTTTTAAAAATATACAGATGATGAAAGTTATATTTTTAAGAATAAACTCCATGTAAAGCCTATTTCTACTTTGTCTGTATCTTTAAATTTAGTTATCACTTATGTGATGTTCTTTTTATTTAATTCAGTTTCTTGAATTCTAGGAACTTGTGCACTATGACGTGAAGAAAAAATTCGTGTCTTTTTTATATTAAAATTCAAATCAAAAAAAGTTAAATATAAGTTGATTTATTAATATTAATATTAACATATATTTTACATTTTTGTAATTATGTTCTTTGAATTATTTTAACAAATCAATAAAGTTCTCCTTTGAATGAACTTATTAAGTGTATAGTCCTAGAGATTTGATTGCCCATTCAGTTTAACTTTTTCTGTATATCATTCCCAATATGCACCCATCACTGATTCCGTCACTAGCTGAGCTTACTTCATATCTGCAAAATTCCTCTCCCCCTATAACTAATCTTACATACATCTTTTACACGTCACCTTTAAATACAAAAGTAAATAATGGAAATGGAAATAGTAACATAATTGTATATATATATAATAGTTGATTTTTTAATTCTTAAATTACACAAGTGCTTTCCCTCAACATAAACATGGACAAAAATAAAGATTTTGGTTATATTTTTATCAACAAGTTTTAAAATAATACTCAAAACTTCACTATCTCCATCTTCACCTTGTTTAGCATCTCTACATATATCAATATAAAAGTTAATTTTATAATAATATGAATTATTAATTTTTACCCTAAATGGAAAATCGAAGTGTCTTTGGACTTCAAATTATCATAATATATATAATCTATACACTAATAGTCATCGTCAGTCATCATTAAACTGCAATCTATATCCAAATCAGTAACCCATCCGAGACCCATTTACAACCCACCTTTGTTAAAATAAAGTCAAAAATTCTAAAATATTATTCTTGTTAATTATTTCTTTTTATGGCATACCATATCCTAATTGTGGGATTATTAAATCATCATCCGATCTCATATTAAACATTGTTCTTTATGATGGTTTCCACTCTTCTGATAATTTTGTGCTTTCAGGCGTTAATCCAATTTTGTCAAGGTACTTATTTAGTAATACTTCTTACTAAAAAATATAAAAATAAGCATTAATAATAATATTGTTAATTAGTTATTTTCATTACATTTCCAATTTACTAATAATCTGAACCATTTATCCTGACTAATTGCCAATTTTCTTGAATATCCAAATGGAAAAAGAATAGTAATATATTTTAATAATGAGATTTATCTAGTGGCAGATGTAGCTTACGTTATAATATTAAAAATGGAATTTATTATTTTTATTAATTATAAATAATTTTACTTAATGACTAAAACATTCAGTCTTATTAGAATAAAATATATATTCTCCTGAAGCAGCAATATTGTATAAATGAGAGCAATTTAGCATGAAACAAAGAGTATTGGTTTCACTTGGAATTTTGGCAAAATTAAGTGAAATTTCGTATTCCACAAACTCTTGATTGTTTTTATTGAACTACTATTTTGAGTTCTATTACACAAATAGAGGATAGTTGATTTTTTTATAATCTAATAAAAAATCTTATGAAAACTGAGCTCCATACTGGTTTAGGTATTTGATCTATAAATGATATAAATAATAGGTAAATAAAATATTCTTAAAGTTACTTCATTACGATTAACTGAAGAATGGGGAAGTTGGCTTCTTGTTATTTTTCTTTATGAACCTAAAGTGTCAGTTTAAAGGTAAGATTTGACTCATAAGCGTATTTAGTGATTTTTTTATGTGTACTTGCATCTTCTCCTATGATATTTTTAAAAATTTTAACCTGACCAAGATCTCCTTCAGAAACAGATTTAACTATAGGTTCCACGTCTTGAGAAGTGAAAGTATCCCATGTATAATAACCTCTTCCCTTTATTTTGAAAAATATAATTTTTTATTGCAATTTTAGAATGAGCAAATCATTATTTACTTTTATAAACCATTCATTTTTATCATTTAAGAATATAGTACATAATAGACATCCGTTAACTTAAGAGTCTTCTATTTCTCCCAAGTCCATTCTTGCGAATTCCTTTCCGTGGACGAGAATTCTAAAGT
Source organism: Miamiensis avidus (assembly GCA_037039885.1). NCBI lineage: Eukaryota > Ciliophora > Oligohymenophorea > Philasterida > Glauconematidae > Miamiensis > Miamiensis avidus. The sequence goes on from JAWVGU010000090.1 coordinate 216,127, forward strand.
ATTCCCCGTTTACATCCACAAATTTGTTTTCTCTTTCAAATAAGCATACAAATACCCAAATTTCTCGCACATTTTTGCTTATTTTTTTTAAATTTATTTTTATAGTTTCATCGTCTCCCTGTTTAATTTTATTTTAAATTATAAAACTAAATTTAACAATTATGTATGTACCTATTCTCCTCCTGTTCTATTATCTCTATGATTAAAAGTATGAAATTAAATATTTAATTTATATGTATATTTTTTTTGTTTACCCTTAATGCACAATTCCTTCAGCTTCTAAGTTATTCCACCAGATATTATCAACAACAAAGCCTCCATCATCAAGTAATACCAAAGAAGAGTCTAAGTCCAATGGAGTATCCCATCCTAATCCAATGATCAAATCCTCTAAAAAATAAATAACAAATAATATACCGATAAAAAGATTGAAATTATAATTACCTTAAATGGAGGGGGGAATCGGGATCAACATATCAGTTTCTAAATAATAAATTTTATTGGAATCAATGGTCCACTTCAGAGCATTCATATCTACCTTAGCTTTTTTCCCAGCATAATGCATGCTATCCTTCAGTATTTTCCTGATCTGTTTTTATTATAATTATGCTACGTTATATATATATATCCTACTCTACTATATAATTACATTTGCATCTTAAAATGGCACTTAGCATGGCATCAATTTGAAACTATTTCCTACTCCTCGCGTTAAAAACATGGCCAAATAAGTTTTTCCTGTTGCGATAGGAGTGAAATTTTGCACATGAACAACTGAGCCTTGATAAAAAACACTTATTTTCCCATCTTTAGTCATTTCATTTAGTGGTCGAAGTCCTGTGACTAAAATAGCTACTGTGTAAATATTTTCTTTTAGCAAAGACAAAATAATGTTGATTTCTTGGTCCATTTCTTTATCTCTTTACTTTCCTGAATGAATTAAGGAGTTGTTTTCAGTATTAAGTTGCCTCATATTTACGACTTCTAACTTTTCCCCATCTTCATTCAAAAGAACTGCATGAGCATTCAAAGCAGATAGTTTGGTATTGGCGTTCCATTTAAAGCCTAGTTTGATTTATGCATGGCTATCAAACACTACTTCTTGATTCTTTTGCACATTGAACTCCACCTATTCTTCATCTTGTTCTTCTTCTTAAGTTTCCTTTGTATATATTTTTACATGTTCAAAATTGTTATCACACACTTCTTTTATAATCGGCACCACTTCGTCTGAAGTGTAAGTTTCCTTTGTAAAGAATCCTCTTCCTTTAATCATCTATATTTTTAATTATTTTTGTAAAAATAATTGTTTATTAATTTCGTTTCTTACCCATTTACGTTTGACTCTAAATAAATTACACATTAGACAACCATTTGCCTCTGGGTCCCTTGAATCACTCATATTATATCTGCAAAACTCCTATTCTCCAATGATAAATCTTCCATAGGCTCCTTCAACGTCATCAAATTGCTTTTCTTTTTCATAAATTGAAATGAATATCCAAATTGATTCGACGCGAGGATCTATTTTGTTAAGCTTTATAATAACTACTTCATCATCTCCTTCATCTCTTCCTTCCTACTCATCTCTAAGTAAATATAAATAATTGGTTAAAATTAATTCAAAATGCTGTAGTCAAATTTATTTATTTAAATTTATTATTGAAATTTCATTAATTTAAAATAAATAAATAATGAAAAGAAAGGGGTAGGTACCCTTAGTGAATAATTGCTTCGTCCTTACTTGTCAAATTTTAAAAATAAACATTGTCAAAAAGCTGACCATCTTTGTCAAACATTATTACAGAACCATCCAAATCTAACGGTGTTTCCCACCCAAGTCCTAGTTTAAATTCTTCATAAGCTTTCAGTGGAACAGCAATTAGCTGATTATTTGAAATGTAATAAATTTTCCCTGTTTTTTCACTCCAATTGAGAGATTCATTAATCGGTCCAAAATCATATCCACTCAAAGAAAGATTTTCTATAATTAATTTCTATTCATTTAGTTGTTCGAGACCCTTTCCCACCTGAATTAGTCTCCAATTTCCATCTTCCATTCTTCTTAAAAACATTGTTAAATAGCTTTAAACTTTTCCATAAATGTTTTTAAGAATGACCTATTCGCCTAATAAAAAAAAATATAAAAATCGAACAAATAATATATATACTTAGTATCTTACAAATTTGACCCTTTTCAGCCACATGAATGACTCCTTTTTTGATATTGGTAATTCCATTAGCAGAAGATACAGTTATTGCCAAAACCCCACAGTACATAGGGATTTTACTCAAATCTATGGATATTTCTTAATCATATATGGAATTAACTCTGGGACCAGAGTTTATGAATTCTTAATTTTCGGAAATTTTATTTTTGAAAGATGCTGAAGTGTGTATTTCCTTAAGATCATTGACTGAAAACGCCTTAATTTTAAACGATTCATTATTATTATTAAATATTTAGCTTAAAAAAATTCTAAATTATTCTATTACTTTGGCTTCAAATTCTCCAGGAGCATTCCAAATGAACCCAAGACTCAAAATATCATGTGATTTAAATATTGTTTGATGTTTTTTCTTGTAAAAATAGAAATATTCAGACATTTTTTCTTTATCTTAGTTATGCAATTTTATTAGTTTTTTCATTTTATCTTCATACTCCTTGGTTCTCGCTGACAAAATATTGTTGAAATTATATTTCATTTCCTTATATTCATCTATTTCAGTATCTTTTTCACTAAGTTTCAGAGTCTGTATTTATTTATTTTTAATAAAGTAATATGTTGTTTATAACGAATATACTATGATTTTACCATGGTTTCCTGCAGAATATCTATTTTCTATTTTTAATCTTCATTTTCCATTTCTAAAGTTACTATTTTCTGGTCTTTTTCTTTTCTTTCCCATTTCAATCGTTCTGAACCCTCTTTCGCTTCTAGGGTTTTAATTTTCATTAATTTTTCTAAGCTTTCAATTCTCGATTTGCTTATCAATAGATCTCTTTCTCTATTCTTTGGTAAATTAATAAAAAAGGAAAAATTAAAAAAGAGTTTATAAATATAAAATTGAAATATATAAATTACTTTGAGCTGTTTTTAAAATTCCAAATTTTTCACTTCTAATTTATTGAGCAAAAATTGCAATTCCTCAATTTGTTTATTTTGCGCAGCTTCAAAAACCTTCATCTCTATTATTTTTTGTTGAAAAGCGGCATTTTCATCTTCCAACTCCGGTTTTATATATCTTTATATTTCTAATACCTGTTTTTTGGTATCTTCTAATTCGTCTTCACTCTTAAAATTTTCAATTTTCAGTGTTTTTATTTAAAATATTGAAAACTGTGAATAAATTTATTTAATTACTTTTTGCAACTGCGTTTCCAGTTCAGTAACACGCCTAGATTTCTGATGAATTTCATCTTAAAACCATTTCTCAATTTTTTGATGCTAGTTTTTCATATCTAATATTTGCTACTTCATTCTCTTTTCCCCCTGCCCATCGGCGCCACCAATATTCAGCACCTCTTTTTCTTCCAATTTATAAATTTTTTCACTTTGTTCTGCAATATTTGCCTCCTGTTGATTCAGTGACTGGGAAAATAAAGATTTATAAATAATTGTATTTTTTATTTAGTATAAATTTATATGTCTACTTAAAGTGTAGTGCTGAAAATTCTGCTCGCTAATTAACAATTTTGGCAGTCATAATTTGCATACTATTAAATAATATCTTCTCCTAATAGTTCATTTTGAGAGGAACTTACATTCGAAGCATTCCTATTATGTCCTGAAAGTAACGCTGAACTATTGTTTGAAAGTATTCCTTGGTTTACTAAAGGAGATTAAGGCCCCTTTTTAATTCGGAAACTTTGCTAAATATTTACAGGCTTTTATATTTTAACCGTTCCATTTTCCTAAATGAGAATCTTCAAACCTTAAGTTTCACTACTGATATTCTCATTTTTTTTGTATCTTTTTTTCATTTATAATTAAATTCGATACTAAACAGAAACAATCTTATATATATATGTATTACTGTTATATATCGGTAGCTGTAAATGCATCAAAGTAAAAACACAATATTCTTTCTAAAATTGTCATCGGGTCAGGGAATTGTTAAAATGCTAATTTAGACCATATTACATGTCCTGTTTTCCCCTCCTTTATTTCAAATGCCCCTTCTTCGTGACAGTCGCGACGTTGAATGAGCGCTTTGGGCAGTTTCTGAACAATTCGACTCTGAATATTTTAGAAATAATTATTTTACAAATCACGGTCTTTTGCTGCCATTGTAGCATCTATATCGAAGAGAAGCGAAATTTCTAATAAAAATATAAAAGGTTTTCCATTTTTAATATAATTATTTTTAATTTTTAATCCAAAAAATTCTCAATTTTTTTTCTAATTTATTCATTCATTCTTTGTTTATTTATATAACTAACTTCTAATAACAAAAAAACAGGAAAAACAACAACAAACAACTATAAATCATTATCAATCTTAAAAATATAGCTTATTTACAATCATCTTCTAATACAATCTATTGAGAATGTTGTCCTCGAGGAGTCTATCGGGACGATTGCTTCGAATTATTTGAAGAATGCATTTTGTATATGTATTGATTTTAAGTTATGATTTTAAATGATAAGAACTGCTGCGCGGTATTTGTGTTTTTTTTTGCAGTGTTTTTTATATATGCTGATAATGTTATTAAAATATTATTTAATTAATAAATTGATAATATAAATAATTAATAGATCGATATTTGAATGAATAATACAAATAAAAATATCAAAAAAATAATTAATGAATTCATAAAATATAAAATTTACTATTTTTTTAGAATTAAAATAATATATAGAATTTATTTATATAAATAGTAATTTTATAAAGAGATATTAAAATTAATTGCATATTCTTGATTATTTAGAATAATAATATATTTATATATTAATTTTTTTTAGGCTGTTTCACCTCTCATTTCAAATACGGATGAATTATATGAAATATTATAAATTAATTATTTAATACTTAATAGTATTAATATATTAATAATTATGTATTAATAGTTATTTATTTATTTACAACTACAGAATTGATTCATAATTATAAGTAAAAGCCACAAAAAACGAACCAATCAACAAATAATTCTTAAAAACATAAATCATAAAAAATTCAAACAATTTAATTTGGTAATTTTGTTATGGATTAAGAAAAACCAAGTTTCTTAAAAGTTACAGGTTCTGAAAGGTTTTTGTATCATAAACATAAACCAGTTGGTAAAGAAACTATAATAAATATTTTTTAATAGAGCTATCCAATTTTCTAATTATATATATATTCGATTGCGTGAAAATATAAAAAAAATGAAAAATTAATTAACATTTAGTATAAATTAATATAATTTATGCCTAAATTGTTTTTATTCTATGCTAAAATTGAAAAATGAGGCTATATTTATCATGTGGTTAACGAAATTAACAAATTTTTAACTATGCTCGACATTAATATGGTAGTTTTAATTATTATTATTCAAAAAAACATAAACATACTGATTTTTAATGCAAAAAAAATATTATAATCAATTCAGAATTTCTTACTTTTTAAAATAAAAGTTAAAATTATTTTAAACTATTTATTGCAATTTTAACTTTATAAGAGTGGATAGAAACTGACCTGTAAAAATCTTCAATGACTCCTACTTTAAAGGGATTCATTGTTAAAACACCTTCAAGAAAGTTGCTTCCTTCACTAAGACCGCAATCAGTTACACAAAATGATGTAAAAAAGTATTTTAAAAAACCCGAAAAGCCATAATATCCAGATACCATGTATAGTTCAACTGGATTTTTTCAAGACCCAGTAAAACAGCCCACAGTTACGCATTTTTTCGATAACGATAAAGCTCGCTTTAATTATTCCTACAGAAGAATTAATTTGGATCTACTTCGATATGATATAATCACAGGTTATTTTACATCTAATAACTATATAAACTAATAGTTTTTTTATTTTAAAATAAATAAAAATTAGGTTGTGGGTGCAAAAAAACAGATACCTTTACCTATTATACTTCAAAAAGTTAGGTGCTAGACACTCTGGTTCACGCAACATTTAAGTAATATTATAAATACTTAATTTTATTTATTTTAATCTTTTAAATTATACAGGCTCCCTACTCTGATTTACAAAGAAAGTCAAGGTGCCAATAGTGTGGTTGTGCGGGATCATATGAATTTTGGGAATTTTTAAAAATACGTAGCACTTTCGAATAGTCAAGACCCAATGAAATATCTAATGAATAACTTAAAAATTTACACAGATGATAATGGGAATTAAAGAATTAACACTAACTTTCAAGATATTGTCATGAAAGATTAAGTGAAAAATCTCAGGCTTACAATTGAAAATCTAGATATTATCACATAATAAACAAAATAATGGTCTGTTGATGGAAAATAATGTGAACTAACTATTCAGTAAATTTATTTTTATTATAAGTAAAAAAATTAAATATTACAATTTTTAAAAAGACCCTGTATGATCGAACTCTGTTAACCTTTTTTAGAGCCTATAAATAGAAAAGTTATCATATGTGAAGAATTTGTAGTTTAGCAAATCCTTGACAAGCACTTTAATATTAAGTTTAAATTACTAATGCGAACCTAAAGAAGTATTCGAATTTAGTTGATAAGGTATATAAATATATCATAAATTAAATTATTATTTTTTTTTACCCTTTTTTCTTAAAGAATTTAGAGTCCTGGTGGACCTGGATTCAAATGTGAACCAAAAGTTGTTTTGTTAAAAAAAGAAAAAAACAGTAGCAGATTTGAAAAGGAGGGTGAAACCGAAGTCATTAAAAATTTTAGCGAACTAATAACGTTCCAAACAGTATTCAAATTAAATGAATAACTTTAAGATGACTACCGATTCGAAGTTTGGGACACCTATGACGAAAATTTAATTGGTAAATGTTATAAAGTATAAATAAACCGATTTCAAATTAATAAAATTCTTTATTTTTAATTTAGGTTGGGCTCAAATAGATTCAGACACTCTAGAAAAATAAACCAAGTCGGTGCTTTTAATATTGCAAAACGAATCCAAGTCAAATTGTCAAGGAATTCTTGAAATTTGTTGGGCGAAAGATTGTAATATTTTAATTGACGAAACTTCAAAAGACTTGAGACAGGTTAAAAACGGAGATCTGTTCAATCCTTATTTAAAATTCATAATGAGCTACGAATTAACTTATAAAAACGATGTTAAAAGAGACACTCAAGAATTCATACTAGACACTAATAATTTCTGCGGCAATTTCATTAAATAGACTCCATTTATCGAGCGCTGCGTCGCTGTCGAAGCTGGGGTACAGTGTTCTATAATCACTCCTGGCCAGACAAAGCATCATGAAAATGTTATAAAGGAAATAACGACGAAAATCTACGATTTACAAATATATTTCGGAGAATAGAGAAAAGAGTATGAAAGAATAATTTTTGAATCCAGATATGTGATTGAAAAGCATGAAAAAATCATCATTTAAAAAGACCAGATAATCAAAGAGCTTATGGATAGGCCTCCGTAAGTCGTAACGGAATATACAGAACCGCCAAAAAAACCAGTTAGGACTTCCACTTCTTAAACTATTGGAATAGATACTGTTTCAATCTAAACTCAAACTCAAGTAAATACTATTTTATAAGTTATGTTTTAAATCACTAAGTAATATATTATTCAATATAGGAACTACCTCCTCCCCCAACTGTGGGAGGTCATGAAGAATGCTAAAATGAAATTATAAAACTCAAGGAAATAATAAGAATTTGGGAGGAAAAGTATATCATTTTGAAATCAGAGTACGAAGATATAAAAAATAATCCTGGTGGGGATAGTGGACCTAGCGAAAAGGAATATATAGAAGTTGAAAAAATTGTGGAAAAAATAGTTGAAGTTCCTAAAATTGAAGAAAAAATTGTAGAAGTTATTAAAATTTAAGAGAAAACTATCGAAGTTCCTGTAGAAAAAATAGTTGAGAAAATTGTTGAAGTAAATTAAAAAAAATAATAATATTTAAAGAATATAAAATAAAATTTAGCATATATTTTTAGATTCCAGTAGAAAAAATTATATATAAAGAAAAAGATTAACCCAAAAAAGTTACAAAGGATGGATATATGCAAACAGATAAGATAAAACCACCTCAATCTAGCAGCTTTTAAATGTAGACTGAAGACTTACCAGTTGAAGATCAAGAAATTTAATGCACTTTGCTTGAAGATGCTGGTAATTTAGTAGTTAATAAACATGTATATAATTTTTTTCATAATTTTCAACAGAAGATTAAGAGCCAGAAATTATAGAAAAAGAAATTATAAAATATGAAGAAAAAGAAGTGATAAAATATGAAGAAAAAATTGTTGAAAAAATTGTCATAGAAAAAGAGTATGTGGATGTTGAAAAAATAGTAGAAGTTGAAAAAATCGTAAACAAATACATAGAAGTTGAGAAAATGGTTGAGGTAGTGGATGAGCAAAAGTAACTAGAATTAGAAATTATTATTAAAGAACTGCGAATTTAAATTGAAAAATACATACATGAAATCACAATTTTGCGTGGTGAAATCTCTCAAATACCAGAAAAAGAGTATCGTTATATTGAAAATTACGACTTGGTAGAACTGTATGACTATCTTGATGATTTGATAAAAGAAAGGGAGCAAGTTGACACAAGTCTTTCAGAGTTTTATAAATTGGAAAAAATAGGCCGTTCTTTTGAGCCTGAATGTGCAAAACCCGAATACCAAGAAAACATATTGACTATTATAGAGCGAATGAAAGACAAGTGTAAAGAGTCAGTCAGTTACCTGGATGAAGGTAGCGAACAATATAAGGAATTAATTAAAAAAATGTCGAAACTCATACCAAAATTAAAGTAATAAACAGTTTTAAAAAATTAGTATTATTCAATTTTTAAATTAAAATCAATTTATTATCAGAGAATTGGTAATGTCATTAAAGAAAAATAACTGAGTTTACATACTGTTTGTATAGAAAAATCAGTCGGATATACCCCTCATAAAGTATCTTTAGAAAACAGAGGAATAAACGCAGTCACAGAGATCATGAATTCTGAATGCCAAGCTGTAGCTGAAATGAAAGATGCTGAAGTAATAAAAATTTATGTATTAATTACCTACCAAACATACTAACCTTTCTAATTTAGGTTCAAGAAAAAGTGCCAATGGTTTCCAAGTCGACAGAAATGAAAATTCAGACCTCTAACAAGGGATGTTAGACTCCTTTTGAACCGGAAGTCATCATAAAAGAAATTGAAGTTATTAAAGAAATAGAAAAGATTAAGATAAAGGAAGTCACTAAAATAGTTCCTAAAATTGTTGAGAAAATTGTAGAAAAAGTAAAAAATTAAATTATTTTTAAAAAATAGTATTTATTAGATTTTTTATATAAATTAAATAATAAAGGAAATTGAAGTGGAGAAAATTGTTGAAAAAGAAGTCATTGTGGAGGTGGAGAAAATTGTAAAAGTACCAGAAATTCAATATGTAGATCGTCCAGTTGAAGTCATTAGAGAAATTAGAGTTCCAGCCGAAATAGATATAGTAAATATAAATCATAATATTTTTTATATTCAATACAATTTTTTAATTTTTTGTTATTTTCTAGAGCACTGGAGAAAAAGTAGTAATCAAAGAAGTGATTGTAGATAGAATTATTGAAAAAATTATTGAAAAACCTGTGGAAATCATAAGAGAAATCCCAGTAGAAAAAATAGTTTATATAGAAAAACCTCATGTAAATAAATTTCAATTGTTTTATTTTAACGTATTTTCTAATTACTATTCCATTTTATTATAATTATAAACAAGGAATCTGAAGAAGAAGAAGAGGAGGAAGAAGAAGAAGAAAATGAAGAGGACGAAATTCCTGAAGACCCTTAATAGCCAGAGGAACCTTAAGAGCCAGAGAAACCCTAAGAACCAAAAGAACCAGAGTAACCAGAAGAACCAGAGGAACCAGAAAAACCAGAAGAACCAGAAAAACCAGAAGAACAGGAAGAGCCGGAAGAACCGGAAGAGCCGGAAGAGCCGGAAGAGCCTAATGAAGATGAACCATAAGAGCCTGATGAACCAAAATAACCAGGGAGACCTAAATCACCGCCACCTAAATCACCTCAACCTAAATCACCTCCGCCTAAATCTCCACCTAAATCTCCACCCAGATATCTCTAACCTAAAGAATCTCCTAAGCCTCCAAAGGAAAAAGAAATAAAAACTGTTGTGAAATATAAAACAAGAACTATAGTAAAAGGTAGTATATTAAAAATATATTATATTTATATTAGGATAAATAAATCAATATAAATTTATTAATTGCACAGAGGTTCCAGTTATTAAAACTGTTGAAGTCATAAAAGAAGTCATAAAAGAAGTTATAAAAGAAGTTCCTGTTCCTTATGTATATTAATACTAATTTAAAAATTTTTATTTTAATATATATATATATCAATTTATCAAAACACAGTATTCAGAAAAACCTCCGTAATCTCTTCCTCCCCCTACAAAACCTGAGCCAAAACCAACTGGAGAAGTTTTAGTAATTGATGAAGTCTACAAGCATCCAGAGGTTGAAGTTGGAGAAAAAGACTTAGAATGGTATATCAGAACTCCTACTATTCCACACACAGAAAAAAAGGCTTGCAGGGTCAATTTTAGAATTGAGTGTTGGAATAAAGGTTCAGAAGAAGATTATTTAGTAAATTAATGAATCACTTTAATTAATTTTTAAATAATTTATTTTTTATAATAATTAGCTTTCTTTGGCTTAACTCGGTATCAAAAAGTTTGGTTGCCAAGGTTGCTATGGAGGATCTGGAAGCACCATTCCGATAAAAATTAAAACCAGTTTCTATGAGCGTTCTTCTCCTTTTATTAAAATCGGATTCGTTTGGAATCATTTGAATCCTGAAAAAATAGGCATAACTTCTTCTGTAAAAATTAAAAAATTTACAATTCATTATTTAATATTTAAAAATATAATAATAGGCTCTTCTGGTCGGAGAAAGAGGAGAATTATTGACCAATATCAATTTAACTAATACACAATAGGAAGGAACTGGAATTTCTCATTCTGGAATTGTCAAAATGGGTGTTTATGATGAGGAAATAGGACTTCCTCTCAGTATTTAATTTTTATTTATTTTCGAATATAAAGCATTGTTTAAATTCCTTTTCTTTATAGGAGGCATCGAAGAAGGAATCAATAAGATTGTTTTCATGATAACTGCAGTGTAGGGTTTGACAGAAATTTAAAAGGGACTTATTTAGGTCATTGAAAACTCGTAAATTTGCTATCAGATCAGTTTCAGAGATGCAGGAAATGCACACATTTATATTCCTTTCTACCTTTTCAAAGATAATGAAGGAGTTTGGAGACTGCAGAAATTAGGAAAATCTCAAAAATTCTCCAAATTTAATATGGAAAAAGTATGGCAATTTTAATATATTAATTTATAAATGTGTTTTATTAATTATAATATTTACCATCAAGTCGGTACAATATGCTCTTTAACAAATTGGAACCACAAAGCTGAAAGAAGAAATGAAGTATTTACAAACTATATATGAAAAAGTGCAACTCATTAATAGTAAATGGCAGGCAGGTCTAGGAAGAGTAGTACTACTAGAGAAATAGCAGCAAGTTATTTTGCCTAGCATAGCTTACAGTAAGATAATCAAGAGATGTTTTATTTCTTAGTTAACTCTATATTTAATTATTCAAAATGAAAAAGGTGATGATATCCTATTAGGAATGGGCTGGGATGCCTCTCTAGATATTGATGTTTCAATTTTGATGCAATTGAAAAGTGGAGAGGTGTGTGATAATATAAATTTCAACTAGCTAAGAAGTAAGGACGGATCTATAGTCCACCAAGGGTATACCAATCAAATATATAAACATAATACTTAAATATTCATTCATTCATTCATTTATATATATATATTTAGGGATGTAAGATCTGGAAAAAAACTCGGAGATGTGGAAAATGTTAAAGTCAACTTGTCTCGTATAAGTCCGCACATCCATTCTTTCTGGGTATTTTTCTCAGTTTTCGATCCAAACAAGACTTTCGATAATGCCAGAAATACTTATTTCAGAATTATATTAGATCAGGAAGAGTTTTGCAGATATAATTTAAAGAGTGGCTCTTTCTAACACATAGAAAATAGGTAGTAGCAATAATAGTAGCAGTAAGTTAATAATAATTTAGTTAATGGCTGCCTAGTTTGCTAATTTGTAAGAAGTGAAGACAATGTAAAATGGAGTGTGAAAACAAGAGGATTCTTCACTAAAAATACACCCTCTTCTTTTGAAGTAATTCCCATCATCAAAAGAATTCATGATGGAGACTATACCTAAATAATAACTATTTGAATTATAAATCACAGCTAACCATGTATTATTAAGTATATTTTATAATAAATAAAATATAGTTTTTTATTTATATTAAAAAGTAATTAGTAAATAAATTAATAGTATTTGATTTTCTATTTTTTAAATAATAAAATTACAATCTAATTTATTTATTGCATTAATTGGATATTATAAAATTAATTAATTTAAAATAATTATTTAGTATTTGCAAATTGTAAAAATTATAAAATTAAATTTATATTTATTTAATATGAATAGAAATATCTAAAAATTTTATTATTTCAACAGATGCATTTTTTAATTATTTTTTTATTAATAAGAGTATAATTTTCATTATATTTACTATTATTACATCAATTCTTATAATTTAATTTGCAATTTTCTATTCTCTTCTTCTTTTTATCTTAGTTAATGTGCAGAATCTTCTAATTACTTATTCAAATAATATATTTATTATCCCAATTCTTCTTTGTCTGCGTCTTTGAAGATTAGGGTACTTTCATAACTAGTTATTTTCCTTCTCAAATCCAAATTTTCTTCTTTTAGTTATTGCGCGAATTCAGCTTCAGAGACCAATTATTCATTTTACTCTTCTATAAAGTACACTTTCTCTTACAATTCTTCTATTTCTACATAGCAGTTTTCATTGTCTTAAATCAAATTTTCTTTTTCCAAGAGATGTTCATTTATTGCATGCTACTAATTTTCTTAATTTTCCTCAAGTTGCTGAATTCGTTTCTCCAGCTCCTTTACCCTTAAACTTCCGCAATCATCTCCGGTTTAAAATTTCAATTTTTAAATGCTGACTCGGCCATGCGATGTGCTTGGCCTTACCTATTGCTATTATTAAAGCTAAGAATTGCATTCACTTCCATTCAAATCATTATTATTATTATTGTTTTCATCGAATGGCCTTTACTATGAGTGCACACAATTGAAGTCTCGACTTAATTTATAGTCTTTTTCAGAAAGGACTTCTCCATCCAACTTAACGAGTTTTAAATTCCAAAGCAAATCGTATTTATAAGAATATCTATTAGCAGTACATGGATTATCTTTCAAAAACAGCTCTTATAGTGCGCTTACTTCAGAAAGCGCAGAAATAGTTTCGGAAAATACTTGCAAACAGTTTTAAGTTAAATCTAAAAACTGCAACTGTGGCATATGTTTAACACATTTGATATTCGTTACTCGATTGTTAATAAGAATCAATTTTTTTAATTCGCTCATTTTCTAAAGTGGAAATATTTCTGAAACAAAATTGTTTCTCAAATCCAATGACCTGAGAGAATCTCCCACTTTCGCAATTCCAAAAACATTAACGATGCAGTTGTTCGCCAAATTCAAATGCTATAAATTCTGCAGATTCAAATCAGTTTCAAAAACGAATAAATCCAATCCTACCAGACTGAGTTTTGTTATTTGCCTGATATTTTCATCACCTCCTTCTTCACCGCTATTTTACTAATCACTCATTTCTAAAATAAATTTTTCATCACTTAATTTTTTTTTATTTTGCAATAAATCAGTTGTGCTCACAATTGGTATTTCTCTTTTTTCATTATATTTAGAACTTTAAAAGGGACTTATAAGTAAATTACTATTAATATTTGTATTGTGGTTGCTACCAATAAATTCTCTTTTACTTAATTTTTTTAAATTTGATTATTAATTTCCAACCTCTGAACTTGAACTATTATTTTTTAGCTGTGAATCATTTAATCGGCTACTACCGCTACCCTTAATCGCAGTTAACTTGGGTCGTTTGTTCATAATCTTAACCCCACCATGTGCTATATTTGACCCAGCCAAACTGCTACTGCTGTTTGTGTTCAACTGAATATTTTAATTATTTTAAGCCAAGGGCATCAGTTTTGCCGTAGTTTTCATCCCCTTTCCTACAACTGTTTGACATTTAAAATTTACATAAATTTTTATAGTTTTAATAAACTTTTTATATAAATATTTATATTTTGTATGATACCACTACTGGTCAGATTGATGTTAATATTAGGTTAAATTATTGCGCCTTCACCTGACTCATTTCTTTAAATGAGTGTTTTTGGGGCTATGCGATGATATTTTTAACTAGTTTATTAATCTTCTTATCGATGGTGTAATAAAGTTTTCGAAGATATGGAGCTTGTTGTTGATGCTGAAAGCTTTGAATTCTCCATTTTATCAAATAAATTAATTATCAACTAAAAGTTCTTTGTAATATTTTAATTTTTTTTGGGTGTTTTTAAAGTCTTTTGTCTTTATATTATTTTTAAGTTTTATGTTTAATAAATATTATTTTTAATATTTTCATTCATCTATTCATTTGCAAACTCATTCATTCTTTATTCCTTTTTATTATTTAATATTAAAACTTAATATCAAGTAATAGTGGTTGTTAACTAACCATCTAACTAATTAACTTAAAAATATATTATTTTAAGAAATAAAAAATATATTATATTAATTAAGTTTAATTTAAATATTATATATTATTTTATAAAAAAAATAATTTTAGTTTTTATATCTTTTAGAGTCTTAGTTAGTTCATATTATAAAATCTCATATTTAGAATTAAAATAATTCATATTTTTAAGTAATAATAATAAACTTAAACTAATTAAATTTATTCAAATATATAATTCTTTCCAAATTTAAAAAAGAAATAAAATTTTTCTAAAATTTACGTCATAATTTGGGTGAATTTTTTTATTCAATATAATCTTTATTAAATTATATTTTTTATTTTTTATTACTATATTTATTTAGCTTAAATAATCTTATAAATTCTTATTTTACCCTATTTTTCTTATAAAATTTGATTGAAATCAAATTAAATATGGTATATTTATTATAAATTGTGTGACTTTTGGTTAATTGTTTAAGAAATAAGAATTTTAATTTATTGTTTGAATGAATATAAAAAGAATTTAATGACCTAAAATATTCAAATTGTTTAATAAAAGTGAGAGAAAGAAAAAAATTCAGATTTGTGTTTCTTTCTTTCTTAGCAGAAGCACAAAAAGGCAAGATAATAATAAATATATAAATCAAAAAAAAAACTTATAAATTAAAACAAAATAAATTATAAAGTAATATTATTAATAATCTTCCTTATCATTAGTTAATTAACAAATAGCAAAAATAACATAAAAAAGCAGTCTTTTTTTAAAAAAATAGCAATATAACTAATATATTTCTCATTCATTAAACAAAAATTGAAGCGTAAAAACGCAAATAGGTATTTATTAAAAAACGAAGAGACATATTTAGTACTCCATTTACCTATTCCAAAATAAAAACAAAATAATTATTTAAATAATTTATTGTGAACATTTTAAACTCACTAAATATAATTTAGAAAATTGATTTTTTACCAAATTTTTAAAACTGCACATTGAAAAACTAAAATAAAACTCATACACAAAAGACAACTCTAATAATATGGCGAGTAACATAAATCCTAAATAAAATTTCTAAATTTAAAATAATAACAACGATAATATTATTAGCGAATAAAATAGGAAAGGTTAAAATAAATTTTATGAAATTTAATTGAAAAATTTCTAATTTTTTCCTAAAACTCTAACAGTGGAACCTAATAGTATTATAAAATGGATTATAAGTGAACAGTAAAATAGTCCTGATTTTTCAATAAATATTGGTGGATAAGATTTCAAATTCTTACTCTTTGTTTCCCTTATAATAAACAAATAAGAATAAGAATACCATTAAGAGCCTTTTGAATAGGAATCTGATATTCTGTCTATAGGGGATTCATTTGAATGCTAATTAAATTAAATTGGTAAATACGATATCCGCTGTCAAATTAATAATATAGTGAAAGGCTCAATTGTAGTATAGTAAACAATCAAAGCTGATATTGAAATGCCATTGTTTTAAGAAGTTATTCATTTAACGGGAAGCATTAATGATTAAAATAATAAAAATAAAAACAAGAACAAGAACAAGAAAATTGAGTAAAATCCTAATAAAACGAATTAAAACAATGTTCACAATTTTTACCATAACTACAGTGAATATTACAGAGGGGAAATTCTTTCTGAAACTGAAATTTGCGGCGCAAAAAATGAAGTCGAAGAAGAAAATGACTTTTCTCCACTCCATAATTATTACCCTTTCGGAGGAGATAGAATAAATATAACTACCAATTAAAATTCAAAAGATAATGAACTTTAAGAAATATAAAAAGATGAAAATTAAAATTCATCTCTACTTCCCTCTTCAACTACTACCATTGTAGTGAGTTCATACGAAATGAATTTGAATTCAAAAAGAGACAAAGAACTCAAATAATAGTAGTAGGCCAGTGATACAAAATGGAAAAAACAAGAAGTAATTGAAAGCATTTTAACTCAAAACAAAGACCTCATTTCAGAAGAAGAATTAAATCACTTCTGCCAAGAAGAAGAAGAACGAAAATCTTAAAATTTTATAAATTAGCAAACTAAAGATGTCCTGTCTGAATATGAAAGAAATAAAAACCAAAAAAGCAAATAATTTTTTAGCAGCATCCCATAAAACGATAGCGAAGATGAAGAAGATGATGAAAATGTATCAGATAGCCATTTTTTGAATTGTGACTGTCACTTAAAGTCTCTAGTAGTTGGAAAAAGCTGTTAAATTAGTAAATAAAATGACTAAATATAATAATAATTATAATTAAATCATGATGCCCAGATATCACAAGAAAAAAATATAAAAGACTAAAGGGAAATTAAATATTAAAATGAAAAAAATCAATCTTAGCCTAAAGAAATAAAAAACTGTTCAATTAGTGTAAATGCAAACAGCAAATAATTAAATGATAGAGTTGTTATAAATATAACAGACTTTGATATGTAAAAAAATAATGAGTTAACTGATGCAAACATAATTACTACTGGTAATGATGAATAAAAAGAACATTTTATTGCAAATTAATAAAATAATTATGAGGCACAAGGTATTGAGTTAAAAGATTTTTACTAATAAAAAAAAATGCTAATAACTACAAGTTGCCACCTGTAGAAAATAAAAAAGCAAATTAATAATAATTAGAAATGCTAACTCAATAGTAATCATAAACATAATAAATTAAGTAGTCTTAATTTCTTTTAAGAAATAATTTTTCACATTTCACTCAATTCAACGAAGAATAGCAGAAAAAAAAACTGTAATTATAAGTTTAATAGCAATAATCAATTGATAATTTGAAATAAAAAGTTTAAAACAATTCCTAAAGCCTTCAATCTAATTATGACAATTAGTATATTACTAGTAAAAGTAATTACTCTTTCGAACCTATCGATTCTCAAACACCCTTCACCCAAGGTCTGGAGTTTAAAACTAAAGACCATTAATCAAAAAATAGATTTAATTAATAAGAGGCTACTTAGGAAGATAATGAACTAGATTAGCTTATAGAAAAGGCACATTAAAGTGAAAATTTTATAAATTTAAATAAATTTTAAGCCAATCAAAATGATTATTATGATTACGATTACAAACAGCTACAATAATAATAATAAATTTAAAATAAATTAATAAAATAAAATTCAATTGATTAGCAAAAATAGGAAAAATCAAAGTAACAATTATTTAAGACATAGGAAAGTAAAAAAGAAACACTAGCATCTTTAAAAAGTAAAGAATAAGAAGAAGAAGAAATTAAAAAATCACCTGCTGTCTAAGATGAAGAAATGAATAAAAACTATTTAAAAAAATCAGTAAAAAATAAAAATACTAAAAGACAGTCAGGTAAGCCATAAAAGTTACATTTACTGTCTAAAATTGAAATAATTAAGTAAAAATAGTAAAAAAAAGCGGAAATGATAGAGTTAGAGAAAGAAAATAAAATAAAAGAACAGTAGCAACTCCACATATATCAATAATAAAATTAAGATTATATCGATTGTATAATGGAAAATAACGATATACCACATCCTGTTTTATTCCAATAATAACAAGCGTCAGATAAACAATAATAACAATAAGCATTGTTTTGTAATACTTAAGTTAGCCTTGGTAGCAATAGCATTTCAGAAATCGATTAATTTAGTGAAAAGGGAAACAGCCAAAAACTTACTAAAATGTAAAAATTCTAGGCCAAATAAAGATAGATGGAAGAAGAAGTATAAGAATAGTAAAAAGACAATGAAAATAAAGGCAAAAAGAAAAAGAATAAAAAAAAGAAAAAAAAGAAAATGGGAAATAATTAAACAGAAATTGCAGAATCTAAAACAGAAAATAAAGAGGAAATAAATTTAAATTTAGAAAAATTATAATAATTGTAAAATAACGAATAAATTATTAAATTGCAAGATTAAACTTTATAATAAAAGCAATAAAGTAGTATTGCATTTAATTCTTAGTCAGAAAATGAAAAAGAAAACACTAAAAATACCCCGCAAAAGGAAAGAATAAAACAAGATTTGCATTAACAGCACATAGATTCAGAAAAATAATAAAATAACAAAAATATTATGAATACTAATGAAAAAGTGAAAAGTAGTAGTAATAATAGTAATGGAGGAGAAGATAAAACCACTACCACTGCAGAAACAAGCAAATATTCATTAGAGACTAATCAAAATTTCATTGACGATAATATACAATCCCATTAGATTCATAAACATATGTAACAAACAAGAAGAAAGTCATAGGAAATCAATAGGAGTTGTTAATAATATAATAACAGAAATAATAATGATAAGTAAAAAGGAAATAAAAATAATAGCAAAAATGAAGATAAAGATAAATGTAATAGTAGTATAAGGAATAACAATCGAGATCTTAACAGTGAAAAAAAACAAACAAATAAAAATATCTCCAATAATAAAAATAATTCATAATAAAACAATAATTAAGCAAATATTTTTTATTAAGAATAAGAATAGTTATATTTGTCTCCAACAATTAAATTATAAGAAGATATTTAAACTAAAAATAAAAAACCTAGAAATTCTTAATAAAAATATAAAAATCATTTAGACAATAATAAAGATAATTTTTAATAATAATAATTTAAAGAATAATAACATCATATACAATAAAATCTAAGGAGTAACAATAATTCTTCTTAATAGCAATAGCAAAATTAATAATAAAACTTTAAGCAAAACTAAACTAGTATACCATAAATCTAATACCACCCCAAAAATAATTAAAATGATATAAACTACAACAAAATCAATAACAATAATAAATAACAATATCGTAAGAACAATAACTAAGATATTTAAGATTGTGAAAAAATTACTGATGAAGGATAATTTAACTAATATTAACATAAAAATAGAAATAAAAAATTGGAAAATCAAGCCCCTTAATTTTCTAAAGACATTTAGTCATAGAGTTAGAAAAAAATAATAATAATTAATAAAAAGCATCAAATTAAAATAATAATAAGTAATAAAGACAACAGTAGCATATTTAAAATAATTAAGAGTAGGCATAAGGCTAGAATAAGTAGGGTTCTAATTAATTTTCTAAATCAGAAATATCTATAAATAATTAAAATTCTAAAACATGTATTATTAATACAATAGATCCTATTACTCCAATTATTTAAGAAAAAAGACTATCGTAAAAAAGCTAAAATAAAATATTAGAATAGGATGAGTTAGAATAAAATAATAGGAATAAAAATAATAAATAAAACAACAGTTTTTAAATTTCGAATCTGAAATGAAAAGCTTCCTTTCTAAGTATCATTTTAGTTAGGGTAATTTATAAGTCAAGTATAATAAATAAGTGTAAAAATAATAGCAATAAGTTATTAATCCCGTCAGTCATAAATAATTAGAAGAATAAATCTTTGAGAGAGAAAATGTCCTCTAATTCTTTTAATCAAGTAAATATTTTTTTTTTTTTATTATTGAATTGTTAATAATATATAATATATTATTAAAAATGTAGGATTTGAAATGTCGGAATTTTTTGCGAATTTATGAAAATAATATATTGATAAATTGGTCATTAGTATATTGTGAATAAAAAGCAATTGATTAATTGAAAAAATATTCATAATTTGCATTTTAATTTAATTAATACATAAAAAGTAATTATAACAATAAATTATTTATTATTTTTATATATTTATAATTTTTAATTTATATTTTTTGATTCATTATTAAGAATATTTTGTATTTAATATATTAATATAATAATTTAATTAATGATATTACTATTTTATTGACATTAAAATATATTTAATAATATAAATATTTTAAATGACAAGTATTTTATTTTAACTAAATATAAGTAAATTAGCTTTTTAAACGCATCAATTATTATAAATAATATTTAATTAAGAATATATGACTTTCTTATATTCCTATTATCAATATGTTTTGGGTTGTTCTACATGATGGTAAACTGCTTTCTTTCTTGTATATCTATTAAAAGTATATTTTTTAACTATAAATTAATATTAAACTATTTATTACTCATAAATAATATCTTCTCCTCCTTATACATCACATCCAGACATTTTTTATAAGGCTATATATTTAATATGATTAATAAACTTTATTATAATATAATTAATTTTATATTGAGTAATTACTGTAAGGGACATTTACTTGAGGATTCATCCAACTTAAAGTAATTATAAATTTATTAATAAAAAAATTATGATGTTTTAAAATAATAGGAGCATAATTAATTACCAATTAACATAAACATTTCCAGTATCAATTTCTGAAATGCATTTTTATATGGTTCCCTAATCCTGGCTCATTATAATAGTAGATTGTCCATAATTAAAGTTATTGGTTCTTTAAATAACTTCATCAAGATTTTTCCATGGCTTTTTTAAATTTAAAGTATAAATATAATATTAATTTATTTTTATAAATATTAGTTGATTATCCTACTAAGATACCTTTAATATCATTAAAATAGGCCCCATAACGCTTTATTCATCTAAATCTAACTAATCTTAAGTATCAATTAGTATGGTTGGTTGAGCAAAATATCCAGCTCCTTTTCCATTACATTCAGGTTTTTTCCCACCGCTAAATAATTTACCCTTATTATTATTTATAATTTAATCAATAAGAGCCAAGTATTTTTGCTCCTATAATTAATTGACAAATGGACCATGATTAGCTCCTTTGAAAGGGTCTCCGATAGACACATTTGATTAGCTAGCTGTTTTTAGATTTGCAATAAACTTATCATAAATTTATTCGTGAATCAATATCTTTGAACCTTACACATTATTTTATCCCATATTATACATTGCACACGCCCATGCTAAATTCGCACATCCTACTACATCGACATCACTTCCTATTATAATAGATCCTTTGCCGTTGATTTCTATCCTTGTTTTTAAGGAGTCTTAATGGTTAAATATAAAATATATACTTATTTTTCTTTTATATATTATATTAACATTAGTGATTTTTAAATTACTGTGCTTTCTACACTCCAAGACTAAATTCCCACTTTCTTAAGATCCTTAATATTATAATAATTTAACTTTCAAGTTAGAAGCCAAGGCTTTACCAGCAGTGGGTCCATATCCTACACAAAGATTGTAAACTCCTTATTGTAACTAAATTTTTTGAAGAGTATAGCAAAACCTTAGCAATGATAAAGGGGTCACTTCACTAGGTTTGTGAACTATTGTATTTCCTGCTGCTAATGCAGGGGCAATAACCTTCACAGATCCTAAAAATTAAGAACTCCAGGAAGATATAATTCCGACAACTCCATAGGGCTATATTTTGGTGTAAACTAATTGATTTTAGGAATAATTAAAAGTTTAACCAGTTAATTTTTCCGCACTACCAGCATAAAATCTGTAAATCAATAATTTTATTAATTAACTTATTTATAAAATCTAAATTTGAAACTACCGGAAAATCTCAACTATTTGTTGAATTTCAATTTCTGACTAAGAAATTGGTCTTCCTGTATTTAAAGATTCGATTTCTACATACTCTTTCATATTTTCCTCAATATCATCAGCAATTTTATTTAAAATTCTGCATCTATCTTTAGAATGGGTTTGTTTCCATGTTAAAAAACTCTAAATATTATGAAAATTTAATTATATCAAGCATTAATAAAACTATACTAATCATTTGGACTCAAATAATTATAATAAATTACATTTCCTGCAATTTCTATAGCCAAATTTACATCTTTCTACTTTGCCTCCTACACCTAACAAATCTAACTTTCGTCACTTGGATTTATTATATCTATTTTGCTATTATCTACTCCATTTACAAATTATCCATTTATAAATAATTAAGTATTAGCAATGGATGTAGGTTTTTCGTATTAAAATAAAGTCATTTTACTATTTTATAAAGTTTTATCAATTTATTTATTTTTTGAAATGAATTTTATGCTTTTTTATTATAAAAAATAAAATCAATTAATTAATTACGATTAGATTCCCACCAAAATAATGTGTTTAATAAAATTAAATTCGTTTAATTTATAATATTAGTAGTAAGAAAAATCTCAAATTTAATAAAATAGTTTTAAGGCATATAATATTATTGAAATCATAAATTTTGCTAATATTTTTTATTTAAATATTATTTTATCACAAATATATTTTAATAAAAAATAAATTATAGATTAATATTTAATTTATTGGGTAGTAATTATAAATCAACCTTTATGTGAATTTTTAGATAATATTATTAATGTTTTCTTGTTTTTTCATTTTTTGTTTTAATAATTCGCATATTTTTATGCATTTCTTTATAAGATTTCCTATCCAAAATATTTTATATTAAAAACTAATTAAAAATAAAATTATATTACATCAATAGGTCCTAACAATCTTTTAAAGCTATATCTATCTAATGCTGCCAAAGTACAATCTGTTTTACATAAAATACTTGCTTATCTTGGTTGGTCACCCATTAAAGACAATTCTCCAAAATACCTAATTTAAATTTCGTTTTATGATACAATGTAATATAAAATTAAAATATATTCATATATTATAATATGTACATCCCAGGTTTATAAACCATAACTTCTTCTGGCTATCCCCCTAAATTAATAAATTAGTTTATAATTTTTGTATTTTTGTATTTTTAAAATTATATTATTAAATATTAATTACCGGGCTGGGAAACTTTTAAAGCCACTAATTCTCCATTTTCAATCATAAAGAACATATCTCCCTAATCTCCCTACTTTACTACATATTCTCCTTTTTTGAATTTAAGTTATTTTAAAGAATCACATATTTGCATTCTTTCATATTCATTCATATCTGAAAGTAAATCCACTTAAGTTAAAAACTTTTCGTAATCCTCCCGTTTCCTTTGAGCAGCCTCTTTTACAATATTGTTAAATGTATCTCTGTCCAAAGCCCATAAAATAGAATCGGTTTTCGCTCTAATTGACGCTTATCTAGGAGAACTATATAATAAAGTCAATTCTCCAAAACTTTCCCCTGGATGATAAGTTTTTAAAAACTTGGGCTCCTCACTATTAGAGATTTTTTTAAAACAATCTAACTCCCCCAAATCTACAACATATAATTCATCTCCACTCTCCCCCTATTTTATTACCCAATCACCAGGCCTATATTTTAATCAAAATTCTAAAATTTATTCAATTTAATACTAAATTTATAGAACTTACTTAAAACGTTTTTCTTCCATTGCTTCTAAAACTATATCTCTTTCTCTATCACCTAAGGTACTGAACATGAAAGCTTAACTTAGCCTTTTTAATATTCTTTCTTTTGTTCTTAAGTTTTAGGTATGACTCTTGGTTTAAAATGCTCATCTTTAACATTAAATTTACCGTAAGCTTCCGCTGAAACTGAGGTTCTCATTCCCTATAATCCTTTCTTTTATAATACAGCTAAAGGGATTTCTTCAGCATAATCTTCTTCTTCGTCTTCCTCCTCTTCTTCAGAAGAAGGCATTTCTTCATCTTTTGGCTTTTTTACTGTTTTCTATTTTAAAAATAAATTATTGAAAATTTGAATATGATTATAGCTTTTTTACTAAGTTATCTCCCTAGAATGATTATGTACTTTATCCCACATACATTTTTCCTTTTTCTTTTAACCAATTAATCATATATTTTATCTTTAAATTTTATGTATAGAATATAAAAAGTATAAATTGTTAATCGATAAAATTAATGTTACAGGGTCTTAAGGTTTTTCTACAAGTAAATCCATTATAATTTTTTCAAAAATTATGTGAATTCTCGTATTGATATAGTTTCTATTTTCTCTAAATTTAATTAAAATAATTAACTTTAATTTATAATTCTAAAAAGTTTATAAAAAAATCATACTAAATATCTTTTTAAATATCTTCTTATGATTATTCTTAATCTTAATCATCTTCATTTTATTCTTTGTCTTCTAGCCATTCAATCATAGCGTCTACCTATTTTTTTCACAATATATTATTTACTAATAAAAATAAAGTAAAATAATAATAAACTTATTTAAAAAGTTCTTTTTCATACAATTTTATCTGGTTTGTGAACTAAAAGCTGAACCATCATTGCTTCTAAAATAGGATGGACTTTTGTTTTTAGATAGTTTTAGTCTTCCATTATAACAATTTTTTATTTTAGATTTTTAGTTTTTTTATTGAATAAATAGAAAGAATTATTGGGAAATAGTTAATAAAAACAAATACATTCAATGTTGATATATATTTTGTAAAATTATTTCTAATTGAAGTAAATAATACAATTATTAAAATACCATATTTTTATTTATAATTATAAATAATATTAATAGGTCTATAAAGTTTTATTAGAAATTATTCTATAGTAAAAATATATTTATAAAATAAATTTTATTAATTAATTTTTTTTAACAGTGATATTTAAGTAATTATATACGATTTAAATACCAACCTACCTTACCAATATAAATATAATTGTATTAATTAGATATAGTAATTTATAAATTTTTAACTTGATTTAAGAAAAAACTATTACATAAATTTAAGATTTTTAATTAATTAAAAAAACTCCAGAATATTTAAAGTCAATGAATAAGGTATATGTTATATATATGACAATGTATATTTTTATATTTATATAGTACATGTTTAGATTTGTTATATTATTTATGGATATTAAAATAAATAATATCTATCCTAACAATGTTTAATATAATGCTTGATATTTTTTATATAATTTAAATTAATTAAGTGGTACTGGATCTGTTTTAGAGTAATTTTATATAAAATATGAATAGCATAATTAAATAAATAGAGTTTTTCTAAATAAAAAAATTATAAATACATGATATTTATGACACAATATTTTTTATATTGATGAAAAAAATATTTTTGATTGCCAATTAGAATTATTTTTATTTAAATATATTTTTATTGTGATTTAAGTTATAATATAATTCATATAGACAATGGTTTTGTAATATTGTAAACTCATATAAAAAATTTATAATAATGTTATTATTTCTTGTTTTATATTAGCTCCAAATTTTTATTTTTAGGAGCTAATATATATATTAAGAAGCTAATATTTAAAATTTGCATTAATTAATTAATATTATAAGTAACTAATATTTCATATATTAGCATGCTAATATTAATATTACCACTAAAAATAAATATCAGGTATTAAAAATATAAAATTATTAGTGATTAATCCATAAATTGTTTATGTGAGTTTACAATATAATTTATTATTTTTTATGACTTATCAAGTAACAATCTTATTATAAAATTGATTTTTAATATATATTAAAAATCAATCTCATTTGAATTAAAAAAAACTTTATATTAAATATATAGAAGAAAATTTATTATTAAATTAAATACAAATGCTCATCTTATAAATTCTGGTAAATATATGTTTAAAATGATTAAAAAATCAACATATTCTAATACTTAGCTATTTTATTTAAATGAGAGAAATAATATAAAAAAATAAACTGATTTATTAAATAAACTAAATAATAAAAGAAAAGAAAAAGATATATTAAATAATTTTAAAAGCAAAATTATATGAAAAAGGTAATTGTTATAGGAGGAACTGGTTAAACAGGTTACTTTATTGTAAAAAAACTACTTGAATAAAACTACTAAATAAGATTAGCCAGCAGAAATATTTAAAAAGTAGAGAGGCTCTTCAAAGATGAAGCTTAGAAAATTAACAAGATAGTGGAAGTAGATTTACTAAAGGAAGCATAAAAATTCTAAGAAAAGTAAAATTATTTAATAAATTATATTTTTATATTGTTATTTATTTTTAAAATACTAGTGAACAAAATAATTACAAAAATTCATATTTAAGAGAATATAAATTAGAATAATTATTTTACTAATTTGAAGATAGTTATGTAATTTGTGCTCATGGAAAAATGTTTGGAAACAATTAAACCTCTGAACATATAGAGTTTGGTACAGTCAAATTAATGGTTTAATTAGCCTCACGATATAAATGTAAAAAGTTTGTTTTGGTAAGTGCACTTTCTATAGAAAGACCTTACCATTTCGTTTCTTGGTTTTTAAATAATATTCTTGATAATGTATTGGGGTGGAAACTAGCAGCAGAAAACTATTTAAGATAATCTGATCTAAGCTATATTATAATAAGACCAGGTTAACTTGAAGGAGATATTAATAAATCTCCCGTATAAAATTTTACTATAGGTATTTATTTTATTATTATTTTATGTAATATTTTAATAATTATAATTTTATTAGGCCAGGGAGATAAGTTGATGGGTAAAATCTAAAGAGCAACTGTTGCAGAAATTATATATAATCTACTTAAACCTGATATTTCTTCATATTATCCTAAATAAGTTACTTTTGAATGCATCAGTACTTCTGTACAAAAGCAATAACGGTGTTTATTATCTTAAGAAAAAATTAAAAATTTAGAAAATGATAATATGTTTTGTATGAAAGATCCTAAATCGCATAGAAAAGCTAAATTAATTATTAACAGTTTGATTATGGGATCTATATCTATAATATGTTTATTTCGATACTACTGCCCATTATTATTAAATGATATTTTTAATAAATGATTGTTAAAAAGTTTTATTTTTGACTTTAATAAATTTAAACATTTTTTATTATTTATAGAAAATAAATTAGAATATTTATATTTATATTGAATTTTTTAAAATTGGTATATTTATCATACGTAACATTTTTGATTCAATAATAAAAAATTTTTAATTTCTTCAATAATTTTTTTTATAGCAAATTGACAAAATTTTTGAAATTAATTTATTTCAAATTAGCGCCATTTTTTGAATAATTTAAAATAGTGAGCAATTGTTTTATTTTATTATTAATTTTTGAGAATCCAAGCTAATGTTTTAAATGATTACATAGTATTTGATTTGGTGTATTTTATAAAAGTGTTATCACTTTATTAATATTTAAATAATTTAATCAATTGTTAACAAACAGACTCAATTGTTAAAAACTACTATGCTACCTTGAAATATCAATAAAATTTATTAATCTTATATAAAACATAATGTAAATTTTTTTGTTGATTTTGTTAATTTAGTGCATATTAAATTAAAAATTATTATAAAAAAAATTATAAAAGATGTATAATAAAGCAATATAAAAAAATAATTTTAAAATGATCTATTATTTAATTAACTTTATCAATATTTCAAAATAGCCTAATATTTTTCAACAACTGATTCTAATCAATTGATTCGATTATTAAAATTTTTAATTATGATAGCTTTGATATAAAATGCATCACATCTTATACTATGCAATCATTAAAAAACAAGTATAAATTCTTCTCAACTTATAATAAAATTAAACAATTGAATATTATTTTAATTATTAAGACGAGGGTTCAAAATTTGAAATCAATAAACTTCAATAATTTTTTTGAAAGTTTACAAAATAAAAATTTTATTTTTTAAGATAAATCATGATTTTCTATAGAAAAATATGTAAATTAAATTAAATTACACTTAAATTAATAAATAATTACTTAATATCATATAAAAATTTTTATCGATAGATAAATTTTCTTATCTATAAAGAAATATAATAATTTAATAATTGTTAGTTTTCATATATAAGTAACAAATATTTTATTATATAGATTGACTATTTCTGCATATTAATTTTTGATGGTAATAATATTTAATTGCTGAGAAGAATATAATTTAAAATTTATTTAGCAATAAACTTTATTTATATTGATAATATATAATTAACGAATTTACATCTGTTTATATAATATTATTATTTACTTAATATGCATATGATATAAAGTAATATTTATGAAATTAATATTATTTTTTATATATAGGAAATATTATATATATCTATTATATGTTTTGATGTTTTATATATGTAACTGTAGCTGGATACTTATAATGTAATATATCTAATGGTAAATGAAACTTTCAGAGAACTTTAGGGCAAATAGTAGGTTTCCATAAGCATACAGCTTCAAAATTTTAACATTCTTTAGGGATATTGTTGTAAACACATTCGACTGTAGGGTCATTTAATATTTAACAATTAAAGTAAGCTGTTTCCATTTCTGTAATGCAGTTATATTAGGTAATTACTATAGAAAGTAAGGAAATCAATAGGATAAAAAGTTTCATATTTGGTTGATTTTTAAATTTGTTTTTTTTACTATGGCTTTTTTACTAAATTAATTTTTTTTTTTTTTTTTTTTTACTCTTAATTTTTATATTTTAATTATTAAATATTTATTCCGTATATAGTATTTATATACTATATATTGTTTATTATAAAGTAATTAGAGTGTATGGTTTAGATAATTATTCAAAGGTTTTTCTACATTCCAGCTATCTATTTCTATATCTAAAATAGTGAAAATAGAAATAAGTAACTATAAGTAAAAATCTTTATCTTAGGTACTATTTTTTTTATTTAGATTATATATAGATTTTAATAGTATTTTTTCATTTTATTGCATTTTTTGAACAATAATTAGATCTATATTAGTATTATAAAATAGAAAAATTATATTTATCTAATTTTGACAAAAAAATAAAAATTATATAAAGTTATAATTCCATACTTAAATTTTCATTCATCCTCACAAAAGATAAAATTAACTAATTTAGTGATAAGACTATATTTTATAAAATATTACTTTCATGCATTTAGGTATTAGAAGAAAAAAATTTTCTTTGAAATTTCAAATGTATAAAGTAAAAGGGATGACAGTCAAAAGGAAACAATATTATTATGTAAAATTATAAATTCCATAAAAATTATTAATCAAAAAAGTAATTTTATAATATTACGGTAGTTTTAATTTATATCTACTAAATATATAATTTAAATTAAACTATATTAAATACAATTTACCATATATTTAGTTTTATAGTAAAATGTTTTTTCATATTACTTTAATTAGAATTTTTGGAAAAATAGATAAGATTATAATTTTAATAATACATATATATATATACAGATATATCATTTAATAATATAGATTTATAATATATTATCTTAAGAACAATAGAGACATAAGGTAAATAATGATATTTTAATAATCCTATATATTTATTTTATTGTAAATATTATATATTATTATAAAGGATGTGAAATATGACTTGAATTGAGATTTTATGCTGAATATATTATTATATTGATTAAAATACTTAAATTCATATATTCTTAATGGAGAATTAACATTTAAAGAATATTAGAGACTTCTCATCTAATAATTTGAAAATCAATATATCATATAAATATATATATAAAAGTATCTAATTTTTATAAATGAATTGGACTATATTATATTACTTTTATAAATTTGTACAATTCATCAAAATGTGAAATTAGAAATAAAGAATTTCATATAATATAATAATTTTAATATTAATTATTTTATATAATATTTGTTGATTATGGCTACTTATAAAATTGTAGTAATTTTGAAAATAAATTTATAACTTAATATTATATACTCATAATAAAATTTATAAAAATGTTTATGTGTCTTAATTTATGATAGCTTCATATTTTTTATTTTTAGATGCTAATATTATTTAATATGATCAAAAGAGCTATATATTAAATAAATTTAGAATTAATAATAATTGCTATGGAATTCAATAAAAAATAATATGTATCAATTTATTAGGGAATATTTAGAAAAATAGTCATAATATAAATAATTTTACTTGATAAAATAATCAAATTTAAAATAGTTAAATCTACATAATTTAAAAACATTCTAAATTAATTAATTCTAATATATCTAATCAATAAAAAAATGATTTTATTGTCAATCCAGAAAAAAAAATGTTGATTTTAATTTAATAATAACTATCATATATAATACACTTAATTAATTATCATGTTTTATTTTCCGATTGTATATTAATTTGTTAGAAATTAATCATACTAATAACTTTGATAGTTTGTAAATACTCCTTCATATAAAATAAATTAATTTTACAATTTATTAAAACTTAGTTTTTCAATTTTAGATAAAAAATAACATATTAGATGTATTCTACTCTAAATATATAAAATTTATTTTATCAAAATAAATGAATTAATATAATTTATAAATATATAAATAATATAAATTTATTTTTTTCAATTGGATTTACAGAGAGCAGGTTTCCATGCACAAATAGCTGATAAACCTTAACATTCCTAAGCAATATTGATATAAATACAATTAGCAGTTTTATCACCTAAAACATCACATTGAATCCAAGCTTATTCCATTTCCTATTCACAATTTTTTGTGAAAATACTATGGCAATGAAGATGAATAAGACAAAGAGTTTTTTAAACATTTTATATTATTATTTTTCTTATTTGGTTTTTTTTTATTAATATTATTTATTTATTTTTTTTTTTTTTAATAATATTATTATACTTGATTATCTTATATAAAATAAATAAATGGATGAATTAAATATTGTAATTTCTTATTTATTTCTTTTTTTCAACTATTTTAAAATTCATATATACAAATATAGTTCTGTTTGCTAACTCATACTTTTATTAGAAATTTATAAATAAAACAGCTTGAATAAAAGGATAAATAACTTAAATTTCTCATATATTAGAAACAAAATAAAATATTCAATTATCATTTAAAAAGTCCGTAATAATTTATCTTTTTTGGTATTTATAGAATACCCATTTTCTTAAAGCATGAATATTTAAGATTTGAGCTACATAAAGTATGTATATTACTCTAAAAAATATTATCCATAAATATATATAAATTTAAATATATTGCCAATTTTTAAATTAAATTTTATTATATTGAAAAATAAAAAAATGTATTTCTTAAAATAATTGCTTTGTATAAATATATTATTTTATAAAATTTGTTTTATAAAAAGCAGTACAAGATATTAAAGTAAGTTCATATTAATTTAACTGGATATTGTGATAATCATAAATTTAAATTACATTAAAATAAATTGTCTGTATATTTAATTTTTTAAAAATTATTTATTGGAAACTTTTTTTCTTTTCTTTTCCCATAATATATTCTGTTTATTCCTTTTTAAATTAATTTTCAAGGGTTTTTAAACTGATAGGTTATAAATTATTTCAATTAATAGGAAATTGATAGTAAAAAAGTATTCAAACAGTTTAGATTGAATCAAAAATAAAGTAGAAAAATATTGGAATTATATTTAATTAATCAGTATTAATTTAATATAATTATCTTTTGATATTAGAACTTATTTTTTAATAAAAGGCACTCTATTTTTTATTAAAATTTATCATAAATTTATCCTAATTAAAATAATGGGATATATTATTTTCTAATTTTAATTTTTATTAGTATTAATGCTTTTTATTCAAGATATTTATTTAATTTCAACTTTTTGAAATTTTATATCTGTTATTAATTCTATTTTACATATTTTATTAATTTTCCAATATAAAAATATTTACAAATTCTTACTTATCCTATAACTTTAATCTTATTTAATGTAAATATATTTAACAATTTCATAATTTAGTAATATATGTAATTATTTATAAAGCATAAATTTTAAAAAATACATTGTAAAATAATTTTAATTTAATATATTTGATTATTGCTATAATTTAATAATGTATCCTTTAGTTTTAAATAAAAAATAATAAAATAAATTATTTTCAATAGAGAATTAAATTACAATGTGAAAAATAAACTTCATAAAAAATTAGATAATTTAAATGTGAAGGGATTTATATTTTTCTGAATTGATATATTGTGACATTAAAGGATATTTTTTTAATTTTACCTTATTTTTTGCCTATTTAACAAATTAAAATTTAAAAATTCAGAAATTTTTTTATTTTATATGATTGAGTGATAATTTTAATATAATCTTGCTAATATAGCAAAATTAACTAAAAATTTTCAAATTGTGTTATATACATAATTAATAAATTGTATTGATTTTTCAAGGTAGTCTATTAGTTTTCAACATTTGAGACTATGTGTTAAAGTTGATTCGATTATTTAAATATTAATTAAGTGATAACCCTTTTATATAATATATTAAATCAAATACTATGTAATAATTTAAAAATTAGCTTTAATTCTCAACAATTAATAATAAAATTAAACAATTGCACATACAATTTTAAATTATTAAGAAAATAGTGCTAAATTTGAAATAAATTAATTACAAAATTTTTTTGTATCTTTGCTAAAATGAATGCAAATTTTAAATATTAAATTCTATATCATCATAATATCCCCTAAAAATAAATATCTGAAGATAATACAAACTAAATAAAATAGTATTATTATATATTTTTTATGAGTTTACAATAAAATCCAAAATATAATTATCTTAAACTAAAAATCTAATATATATTTAAATAAAATGAAAAATTAATTAGTATTTAAAATATCTTGGATAAAAAAATATGTTTTATATTACAATAAATAAATAATATTTATATATTTTATTATTAAAGAAAAATCATGAGGCTATAGGATATATTAGAATCATAAATCATTTTTAATCAATATTTCATTTGAACAAGGCTCAATAGGAAGTAATTACCTCTAGTTATCATAGATTTAAAAATCCAAGTCGTATAATTTCTTTTCTATGAAATAGTATTTTAGTTTGGCCATGAGAAGTTTAGCTCTTTAGAGATTAGAATACTTTAAAGTAATTTAATACTGTTTGCTTTTACAACATCCGGTGGATATAGGCACATCTGTTTAAAACGTTAATTTGTTAGACCTTTCTTTATAAATTACAGATTTAACTTTGCATAATTCTAGTTTTTTATAATCTATAGTGCTCCTTTTCTAAATTCGTATTATTAAAAATTAATAAAAAAAATGGCTAATAAAAGAATATAATAAATATTACTTTTGCATATATGACTCTGATATCAGTTACAACCAGAATTCCAATATTTGTTTTTGAGTTGTTAATTTGAACTTCTTCATAATGCAATATAGAGTCGTGTTCCATATTTTTGATCTTATACTTTTATATAAGTTCTCTTCCTACAGCAGGAACAAAGTCAAATGGAACAATAATATTGTGCGATCCAAATATTCTTGGTGGTCTGCTTCTTACTTCCATAATACTTTCTTCATATTTCGAATGATTGAGCATTCCCTAATAATATTAAAGTTTAAAGTAAATATTTTTATGTATTTATTGTATATCTGAAATATGAAAAGTATTTATTAATTATTATTTACTTCTGCAATTGTGATAATCATATCATAAGTTCCAACAACAGGTTTTATTAACACTCCTGTCAATCCTTACCAAATTCCTATAAAGAAACCCAAAAGACCTCTTTCCTAGGCTTCTCTGATTGGTCTCATAATGAGTCCAGAGAAAGCTTCCCATAAAATACTTATGAAATTTTTTATTCCTATTATGATTCCGTCTTTGAAGTTTCTGATGTGTCTATTTTATCTGTTTTATCGTTCATGCATATATTATTTATGCAGAGTGATCGAAGTTAAAAGCTTCATTATAGTATTTATTATAGTGTTCACAGTGGTCCAGACACTGTGGATTGTGTTAGCAATTAATTTGTAAGTTCCCTAAACAAAAGCTGCAGTAGCTTTAAATCCTCCCTTGCCTTTTTTAACAGCTTTGATCGGGTCATAAAACATGTCAATAACTCCTGTTCCTAAATTTTCTATCAAATTAACCGGATTTCCTAGCAATTCAAAGCTTCCAAAAATTCGATACAGTTATGATAGAATCTATAAAAATATATAAATAAATAAATAAATAAATAAATAGATAAATAAAAATTAATACTTGAGTTGTGTAGTGACTTCCTATTTTGCGGCCAATTTCTCCCATTTATCCGAACACATGATTGAAGAAAAGAGAGTTGAGTTTTATTTTAGCTGAATCTATAGAAACCAAGGTCAGTCCGAAATTTGAAATCAAATTTTAAGTGGAGGCATGCATTTAATGTCCAGGAGAAGATCTGAAAGTTAGACATATTTCTATTGGATCAAATTTCATATTTTTGATATACTGATTAGCTTTGTTTTAGTTGAGATTGTTTTCCAATTTTTATTGTATTTTATGAGGAAGACATGAAAAGTCGAATTTTAAGAGGTCTTCTAACTACTGTGAATTTTTAAAATTAGGTAAAATTTGATTCACAAACAGCACAACAGCTTCAATGAAATAGTCATCAATTCTGATTTCAATCGTATCCATAAACAGGTTGAAAAGTTAAATGTATTTGATATTTTAATTACTACTATTATTGTTATTGTTATTGCTGCTCGTATTTTATTATTATAATTTGCTTCCATCTTTTTAGTCTCTAGTAGATATGATAACGCCCCCTGTGGCGTCATTTTTAGTCATTAACTCCTTTTAAATTATTGACAGATTTAGAAAAGGTAAATCTTAATAGTGTGTGTCTTTTTTCCTGTTTGGAGCAAAAATAACTGGGAATTGACAACCTTTCAATTGGTTGTTAATAATTAGATAGTCCAGAGTTACTGAATATATGATTTTTTTTTGAATATTTTGAGTTTTGTCTGTTAACTATTTAACGATAGTCGAGCCTTGCTGAGTCATATTGGAATGCATATTCGCGGTTGTGCTTTACAATTAATAGTTGGTTATCATTGTTGGTTGAGAAATCGATTATGAAACTGTCATGTTTTAATGTGAAGTATCTTTATCCTGTAAATTGTTTTCATCATCAATGTACTTCGAAGCTTCGTCTTCCATCATGTATTCTTCAAAGGTGCTTTTTTAAATTTTTAGCTTTTTCAGGGAAATTTGCATAATTTCTCGAGGAATGCAATCTACTATTGAAATTCCAATTGTGTTTGTGATATCAATCTATATAATAAAATAATATTTATAGATTTTAATAAACTTATAAGTTAATTAAATATATATATATACTGAAAGGGAAGAGTTGTTTTTGACATGGTGGCCCTCGATAAAATCATCAGTGTTTTCATTATTAAATTTAGACATATAAAAGGTAAGCACTTTGGTGTGATTCATCGGCTCAATTTTGAACTGCACTAAATCAGGAGTATTTGCTAAAATAGCCCTCCATGCATATTCTATCCATTCTTTGCAGTTTTTTTCGTCTTAAGCTTAAAATATCTTGACCTTTTGTTAATTTATAGATAATTAATGAATAAATATTAATTTATTTAAATTGTAATTTACATCACTTCCTTTGGAAATGATGAATTCATTATTTTTGCCCTCTTCAACCTTTGCTCCTTCTAGTGATATAGCGATAGAATTAGTTCTGTTTTTGGTGTAGTATAACTCGAGGACTTGTTTGTATACATCAAGAATTCCTAAAAGTTCTTCGCGATAGTTATTTTCTTCTTCAAAACGATCTTGATGCCAAATTAGAATTCCTTTTTTAAAAAGGTACTTTTTATTGACTTTTTTGTGCTAATATTCCTTATTTTTATTGTTGGCGTTTCTTCGTTTTAAAGGAATCGGCTTATAATCTTAAATTTTATCAATGTTATATTCTTCTCTGTGTCCTTCCACATCGACTTCTAAAATGTGATCATGTTTATCAACGATCCACTATTCCCATGTGTACGTTTCTAGATCTCCCGGATATAGTTATTTCATTACATTATTACTATAGTTGTTGTTATTATTATTATTTCCCTCTCCTTATCCTCCACAACAGCAACACAATTTACCACTTCCTCTTCTATTTGTCAGTTTTTATCTAAAATAAATATCATATGGTGTCAAATTGTGCAAGAAAAAGGGCGGGTTTTATAGATCTTCTTCCATAAATCGCACGACGATAACATTTTCTTGCAATGTGATATTGATTTTTTGCATTATAACCTTTTCTTAGTTAGGATTTTCGAACATTTTTTTGTTCATGTTGATTGCAAAGTCATTTACTTTGTTTATTTGAAATTCTTAACTCCATCCATCGAACTCCACCTATCCTTTCGTTTTCCCTTCCGATAAAAAACTTGCTACTATTAATTTTTACTTCTTCCAGTCAGGCCACTGGAAATAGTACTTTTAATTCTATTTTAATCTTTTTGAGGAATTAAAAAATAAATTATTTAATTAATTAAAGTAGTTATAATTAATTTACATAGTTATGGATTCCTTTTCATATGTACATCCCTTTTAAGTAAGAGCGATGTCTCGTGGAGACTCGTTTATTATAATGTATCTCAGGGTCAATCTTATTATTTTCGAACGGTTGAAGAGCCCTTCTGCTTGCTATTGACTTACTCCAAATTCTAGGAGCATGTTGGATCCATCAATTGCCTTTTTCTTTAAATCAATTTAGTGGACTAAATGTTCCTTTTTATTTTTAAGCTTCTTTTCAGTGAATTTATTATTTGCCATACTTTCTTTTTCTTCTACTAAATCATCATCCCCATTTTCATCAATTTCTAATGAAGCTGTGTAAGGAAGTTTTAGACTAAAAACTCCTTCATCATTATTTTTTAGAGCAATTGAACTCGACCAATTTAAGCCTCTACACGTCTTATCCACCATCGCTATTTAGAATTTAGAAGCCATATCTTTTGAAGTCGAAAACATTAGAAACTTGTGCATATTTTTCAATATATCTTGAGTATTTTACAAGCAATACTATTACTATAATTATTGTTGTTGATGTTAATTACTATTATTTTTTTTTTCGATTTTTTATTATAGATTTTCATCTTATTTAAGACTGATAGCACTTTTTTGTTTATTTAATTTGTTATTTTCATAGTTTTAATCTACTTCTAGTAAACCATCTGTTTAACTGGCTATACCATTTTCTCTAAATTTGAGTCGAATATTAGTTTCATTGTATACCAAATAAGGACAATAAATACAAACATCTCTATTATTTTCTGATCTTTTCTAAATCTCCAAGAGTAAAATCAAGGTACCATTTTACTATTATCCTTGTTTTTGTTTATCGCTTTTCACCATCATCTTTACTTCCAAAATGTTTTTACTAAAAATAATATATAAAATAAATTAGTTGATAAAGTAAATAATTAAACAAATTTACTTCTTTTTGCTGGTTAGAACCTTGATGGGCTGGGAAAGAGTGAAATTTTAAACTTAAATTTAAAAATAAATTTCTTCTGAAAAAGCGAAATGTGTGCATGTGACACTGTCTCCAGGTTTTAAAAACTACATTTTCTGCAGTTATTTTTCTTGACTTCCTTTTTCTCCGAACCCAATTGTGAGATTTCTAGGAATGAAATTTTAGAATCGAATAAATGGTTTAAGTGACAATACTGTTTCATATCCTACTTCTCCTTCAACAGAATTTACCAAACAGTGCTTATTTTTAAGAGTTGAAATGCAGAAAAAAAAATTATTTTTATCTTCCTTTTAAGCCGCAGCATTATTGTTATGAGGATTCGAATCCTGCAAATAGCAGCTAACATTGAAATCACTTTTATGAATTAAGACTTTACTTACGTTGTTATCCTGCAGATTTTCAGGAAACAAAAGTTAGTATGCAATGGGGTCTTCATGACTATAATCAGTTACTGGGGTGTTATCTTTGATAATTTCGCTAAGAGTATAAAAATTCAGATTCTTATAGTTGTTTTAATTATTTTTTTTCATAAAAATTTCATTGAGCTATTTTTTGGGGGACTGAGACTGAGAAGACAATTCAAACGCAATTTCAGTATGATATTCCGACCTCAAAAAGTCGATAGGAACGTTAAATATTTGTTTTGGTTTAATATTATGGAATCTTTTTTAAAACTATTCATTTTATTCTACCTGAAAGGTTGAATTCCCTAATTGATGTTATTGTTGCTATTGTGAAACATTTTTATTTTCCTTCATCTACTATTGCTATAATTATTACTATTATGTTTCTTGCAATTAGCTGTTCACAGTCTTTGCTCTTAAAACTATATCAACTGACTGTTCTAATTCATTGATAATTCGAACTGTAGAAGATAGCGTCACCTTTTTGGAACCCGTCAATACATCTATTTAAATATCATACATGAAAAGCAATTTTTCTGCTTCGTTAACCTTCTCCGTATTTGAAATTTTTAAATCACGAATCAGTTAATTCAGCGCGCTTTTGTACTTCCTATTCTTAGTCTATTCATGCTTTTTATCCAAACTGTACACTTATTTTCCGATTTAGTCTATACGTCCGTACTTAAGGGGGCGGAATTCTGAACGGTGTTTAGTGTTTATTTTGGCCTGAGAGGCCATCATCATGGATTTTGTTTTTTAAAACTGAGACACAAAGGTGCTTTGCGAAATCTTTTTCG
The DNA here is from genome assembly GCA_037039885.1 of Miamiensis avidus. NCBI lineage: Eukaryota > Ciliophora > Oligohymenophorea > Philasterida > Glauconematidae > Miamiensis > Miamiensis avidus. The sequence continues at coordinate 255,305 of JAWVGU010000090.1, forward strand.
CTAATTTATTTACTGAATTTCTTCCTTTTTTTTAATTTTTCAAAAGAGGAGTTCCTGCTTAGTTATTATTATTATTTGCATTGTTGTAGGCGTTATTAATATTTAAATTTGTCTCTGTGTCGGGCATGTTCTAAGAACTGTTGGATTTGTAATACTATTAGGAAGGTTAAGTTATTACGTTTAAACTATTTTTTTTATTGTTTAGCTAGTTTAAATCCTTTACCGAATTATGACTTTCTAATAAAAATGAAAAATAATTAAAAAATAATCAAAGACAAGTCTTAAATTTAAAATTACAAGAAACTTTTCGCATATTTTTATCTCTTTCTTCTAAATCTACTTCCTCTTCTTCTTCTTCTTCTTGATCTTAATCTTCATCTTAGTATTTAATCTCCTCATATTAGTCCCCATCATTTTAATATTACTAATTTTGATGATTTTTCAGATTAAGTGTTTTTTATTATAATAATTTTTATTGGCTAGGTTATAATTCGATAATATCAGTTTTGCATTTTTTTCGGTTCTCTGAGGTGAAAATTGAGCCTAATGAGAAGAAATGAAAATATCTTAATCTTTAGTAAATGGAATATCTTGGAATATTTCCTCTGATGCCTAACGACTTTAAGTGTGATTAACCAAACCCATCAGTCCACTTAACAGATTTTTTGGAGGAGCTCCCTCTTGTTGTTGCAATGCTTCCTTATAAGTATTCTATTTCATAAATGTGCATTGCACCATAAAGCGTTGATCATTCAGTTTAGGACCCCGCCACTCTATTTTTTCATCGTTTTCCAAATAAATATTTTCATCTGTATTTTTCGACATTTCTTTCAGCTCAATCACATAGCTTCCTGTCTTATTATACAGCAAATACGGTTCTGCATCTATTTATTTATTTACTAATGAAAAATAATAGAATAATTAAAAATATTTACCTGATATGTCTCCTGAGAAAATTTTTTGGCTTCCATTACGGTTTCCAAAAACGGAGCTGTGATGTTGATATTTAATGAATTCTGATGTTCTTTGACATAGGAACTTTCGTGGTCATCGATGTGGTAATTAGAAAGAATAAGACTCTTTTCGGATTCATTGAGATTCTAAACTAATTAGAAAATCCAGGGCTCCAGTAAGGGTTCCATTGCATTTTTGCGCTTATTTAAATACCTGAGTTATATTTATCCAATCAATTTCATTTTCGTTTCGTTGTCTTATACACGTTTTTTAAGCGAAAGTTTCTGAACAATGATTTTAGCCACTTTTGCTCCGAAATTGTTCTTTAAAATTGATACCTTTAACTCATCTATATTCACATTCATCTTCCAAATACAATTATCCACGAAGCCCCAGGGCTATGGCTCTCTGCGTGTGCATTTGTACGGGTTGTTTTCTTTCGCATCCTTTGTAGGCCCAGAAATCACATTCACAATTTCTTGAATTTTTTTATATGGAATAAAGACAACTAAAAATGTTGTACAAGTTCAACGAATTAACAATTCGAAGTTCCATTTTACTATTCGAGTATTTTTTAGCCTTTCCGCAAAGCCCTTTTTTTTACTACTGAGAAAGTGACCCGGAAGCCTCTTTAGCGGCCGAAATCAGATTCTCGCATCCGAAATCAGGCTCATGTTTGCGGTAAAAGTCTAAATTATAGCTTTTGCGAAACTCAATTTTAAATGGGTTCAAAATAGACTTAAATTCATGTTCTTGGTGCGCTTCGAACACACGTTTGCTTACTTCTTCGTCTTCGCTGAAGAAGAAGATGTAGTAGCTAGGGAAAATGAATCCATACTTTAAAACAGCATCCACACTTATGTTGCAATCTCCAGGTCCCATCCAACTATCCCCAGACCACTGATGTCTGTAAACTGCGTCCACCAATATCCCCAAGGTGTTTTTCTTGTAATCGTTCCAGTCACCCATCAGCAACAGGTTTATGTTTTCTTTTATTTTTTAAAGGTTAATTATATATTAATTTTTAATATATTGTAAAAAATTATTTAAAAACATACTTGCTTCGACTTCTACGACCATAGGCGCCCAATTATTTGCTTCTGGCTAATACTAGTAAGGCTGATAATCTGACCCATTGAAGGGTTATCTAAAAAAAGTTATTAGCTCTGTAATTAAATCAAGGGCTAGAACAATATTTTTGTTCACAATTTGAATCTTTATGACTTTTTCTCCATCACACTATGCTTCTAATCTATTTGATTTTCAGTTAATATGTTAATAATTTTGTTATTAATTTAAAAAAAATATTTATGTTTCAATACTGGAAAACTAAATCGCATTCCCTTTTCTTAGATTTATCAACAAAATCGAAACTGTCGTAGTCTTTTCTTAGATTTTCATATTCTTCGTGTCGATTTGGCACTGTACAAGGCAAAGCTCGTTTTCTATGTTTTATTAGCCACTTTCGTTTGTAAGGATAATCATCTGGGGGCCAAATAAAAGTTCCTTTATATTTATCCTTAGGCCATTTTTTCCATTATCGTTTGTTTTTCTTTTACTTTTCTTTATTCTCTAATAATTATTAAGGATTTTTTGATTCTTTTTAATTTATGTTTGTCTTTTAATTTATTTTATCTAAAAATTTAGAAAAATATATATTAATAATTCTTAAAATATATATTTAAATTTAAACCAAAATGATAATATTACTATCGTCATTTTAAAGGTTTTCGTCAATTTAAATTTATTTTTATCTTTTTTCTACTTTTTGGCACTGCAAATTTTCGCCAACGAAATTTTGCATGCCTCCCACCATCCATGCTGACTCTTCCGTTAATAAGCTGAATCACGTGATATATCTAGATTATTATTTTCATCATCTCCCATTTATTAGTTTTACTTTTTTTTTCATATTTTAATTATAAGCTGTTCATATTTGTATTATTATTATTTTGTTTTTATTTATTATTTATTTGTTTTTAAATTTTTTAAAGTTCATTTTTCTTTTACACCTTACTAGGCACTCTATACTTGTCAGCTTTATTAGGCATTGCTAAAGTTTATTGATTTTTTTATCTTCTTCTTCCTCATATTTCTCCTCATCATAACTACTTCCCTATTCTTCTTCGTTAATAAGTTCATCGATAATATTATTTTTTTTTAACTACTGTTTACTTTAGCTACTCCTGATTCTTATTTTTAGTCTTTAAACTATTGCTGTTTGATTTTCTTAGTTTTTCCGTTCTGTTCTAGTTTTATTACATTTTTAGTATTAGTACCATTTGTATTATTGTCAATAAAGCTGCTTTATTCTTCTTCTTCATCTCTGATTAATGAATCTTATTGTGATAGTTCTACTTGTTATAAATCATCTTCTTCCTATTCCTGTTCTTCTCCATCAGTACTTGAATACTCTTCATTGCTACTTTCAGCATCTTGAGTAGTTGAGGATTTATTATTGTTGTTGTTGCTATTGTCGGGGAAAGAGGGTTATTCATTGCTTTCATTTTAAAAATGATACAATTTTTCATTAAAGTCGAACAATATTCTGCTTTCTTTCTTGAGATGGGAATTCTGTCGGTAATCATCAATCTGCACGTTCCCAACATATAATTTCATCAGCTTTGCCCCACTTTCTCTCATGAAAAAATGGTACACTACATTTTCTAAAGTTAAAAGAGCGACTGAGGCCCCATTCGCTTGTTCCAGGAAGTACCTATACCTGAACTCTTCTTCAGTTTCATTTATTTTCGGCTACACTAAATTTAAATCTATGTATTTATCAAGGTCACTTCTCTGCCCTCCAAACACTTTCCCTATTGCCTTTCCTACCTAAATGTCTAAAATTTGCCAAATGCTATTGTTATTTATATCCCAAACAGCCTATCATTAAAAATTATCAATTTACAATTGTTCATATATGTATGTATGTATGTATGTATGTATGTATGTATGTATGTATGTATGTATGTATGTATGTATGTATGTATGTATGTATGTATGTATGTATGTATGTATGTATGTATGTATGTATGTATGTATGTATGTATGTATGTATGTATGTATGTATGTATGTATGTATGTATGTATGTATGTATGTATGTATGTATGTATGTATGTATGTATGTATGTATGTATGTATGTATGTATGTATGTATGTATGTATGTATGTATGTATGTATGTATGTATGTATGTATGTATGTATGTATGTATGTATGTATGTATGTATGTATGTATGTATGTATGTATGTATGTATGTATGTATGTATGTATGTATGTATGTATGTATGTATGTATGTATGTATGTATGTATGTATGTTACTCCTGGATTTGAAACAGTTTATGGCTGTTCTCCCAAATTTTCAGCGAAATACCTGCATAGAACTCTATAATCTACATCGAATAAAAACAAGTCTAAATAAGGAATGAGGACATAAATTCGCATAGGATCATAATCTTGTTTGACCCATGAAGTATTTTTTTTTCTAAAATCTTTAACCCCAAACTCTATTTTAAGTTCAAAGGAAAGCCGACCCTTTGGTGCTCGTGCAAATATTTCTTCAGCCTTCATTGTTTCTTCTGCCTTTTTCGTGCTTTATTCAAAGCATCTGATTTCCAAATCTACACATGTAACTTTCGCCATTTCTTCGTAGTTTATTTACTATTTTTTTTTGGTTTTGCATTATTATTGTTGTTGTTTAAAAAAATTTCTTTGTATTAATTTTCAAATTCTTCTTCCTATTGCATGTTATTTTGTTAAGAGTTTTTAGAGTATCGACTGTAAAATAATTAAAATTTATCCAAAAAATAAAAAATTTTGAAATGTAATTTTTACTACTATTAATAGTTTTATTGCTGGGTTTATTGGAAAGAAGGTTATTACTTCTCATTAATACTTTCAAATTCATTTATATCATTATCATATTCATCTCCTTATTCGTTTACACCCTAAACGTCATCGAATTCGTCTTCATTCTATTCACTGTCTCCATACTATTGGTGTTATTAGGTAAAAGCTTACTGGTTTTAATAATTTAGATTCTCTCCATCTCCTGCATTGGTCTAGTAGTAATTTGCATAAGAACTAGATTCTTAACTCTGATTATCTTTTTTATTTTATTGCTAATACTACTACTATTATTATTATTCGTATAAAGTTTGCATCTAATCAAAAGAAATTAATCAATAATTCAATTTATAATCAAAATTAATTTTTTAGACTTTTTAAAAATAAAAATAATTTCAATATTTTCAATTCTTACTTCATCGTAAAAACAGGCATCCAAATCTGCAATATTATTTATGTTGAAATTTCTGTTTTCCCCATAATTACTATTACTATGATTTCCGTCGTATTTTTATGCATTAGCCTAGTTATAATCCGATCTCTCCCAACTCATAAGTCCTGTGTTAAAAAGTTCTCCAGGGTCCAGTCCCCATCTTCCTGTTGTCCAATAACACAATTTGGAAAACCGAATCGATAAGCCTTCAAAAGTTATGGAGTTTCTATATGATTTTACTAGTCCATTGACAACGACAATTTCCATGCGGAACTGACTGGGTTGATTTTTTATTTATTATTTTTGTTTTTATTTGGATTATTTTTTTTCCTTTTCTTCCTGTTATTTTTTTCTTCCTCAATGAGTTTTTCCAGATTAGCTTTCACATTTTTGAGTAGTCCCTCCTTTAGTGTTTCCATGCCAAGTTCTAGTAAGTGCAGCTGTTTGTTTTTACAGTTTTTTTATATCTCCGACTTTAATTCTATGTATCTTTCATCTTGGTACGAAATTTGCTTCCCTAAAGCAGCCAAAATGTGTTTTCGGATAAGGTAAACTAGTTCTATTATGTTACGTTTCATGTAAGTCACAATTACATTTTCTAATTTCACACCGCAATAAGTTTTGTACTTATGAAACCTAATAAAATTAGGATCTTTGTAAGTTTTAAATTCAAGCAAAAGTCTATTTTGTCCCTGCCAACTCTCGACAACCTCTGGATGGTTCGCCTATCTTTGTGAAGAGTCAATGAGGCTTAAATTCATAGACTCCATTTTAGTGATTGAAAATATAGGAAAGTCTTCAATGCTTAGTTTAATGAATTTCAAATTCAGTAACATAAACGTCTCTAATTCGTACTAGAACAACACTGTAGCTGAATTCACATTGATTTTCGTTTTCGCTTACAAAAACAGCTAATTGGTTTCCTTCAGTCTCTCGAATGAGTTCTCTTGATTTCGATACCTATTCGAATCATTTTTGAAATTGCTTTAATTATTAGTTTCGTAGAAAATATCTTCTTCTTCATCTACTTCTTCTTTTTCATCATAATATTTATCTTCATCTTTTTAATTTTCATCGTCAATCTAATCACTTTAGTCATCTTCATTTTCTTGTTCTTCCCCTTCTTGTTCGAAATCAGGCCAAAAACTGCTTCTTTTCATGAATTCGCGGAAATTTTTTACCTATTTTTAACAATAAAAGTTTCCAATATCCGAAATTAGTTTCAAATTTTTCAAAACATTTGAGTCAACTGTTAACACTAAATCGGCCACATCAATGGTCCTTTCACATTCCACCCGTTTCTCTCTATACGCGCAATAGTATTCTTCACTGTCTGTATGAGTCACTTGCACAAAAACATCGAAATTTACTTCCTATTACTCATGCTACTAATCATTTCTAAACATGTTGTTATTGTTTCCACTATTATTATTGTAAATATTTCCTGATTGTTACGAAGAACTGGCCATAAACGCTTCTGATAAATTTTAATTAATATTCTAATTTAAATTAGAATTTGTGTTGGCGCTATTATTTTGAGGATGATACTGTTTTTGCTAGAAATTCACAATCAGCCTCTTCTTACTACTCTTCTTATCGTGGCAAAACGAGCACAATTAGTTTTGAGAGCTACTTTTATTTTTAGGCTGTTGCTGATGTTTTTTAATTGGTTCTAAATCTATATCTAACCCATCCTCTTCCTCTTCTTATTATTCATAAATTTAATCCTTTATATCTTAAATTTCTTCATCTTCCATAACAGTTTCTTTATCTCCATTATTCTGTTTAAGTATCTGATGAAAAGACACCTTTTATTTATTTTATCCCGCAGCCAAGGGGTTATTCAAATGCTATTACTTATTAAGTTCTTTTTCCTATTTTTCCTGCATTTTATGTTCTTAATAGTCACTTTTTTGCAGCATTTTTGCACTCAGATCTTTTAGTCTTTGAAGCAAATCGAAGCTGTAGCAATTACGATTCTGGACAACGACTTTCGAAAGTGCTATTTGAGTGTGTTATTCAAAATATTTTTGCTTTTTGCAAAAGTAGATACCCTCTAAAAACACAGTAAAAACATTATTCGAATGTTTGTATTACTGATACTATTTCTTTTCCAGCTATTCCTGTGGATTCAAAAGTAAATTGAATACAAACCCATCAATTTTAATTGTTGTGGTATTCATTATAAATTCTTTTAAATACTCTTTGACCCCTTAATAATCCAAATGCTAAAATACAAATTTTTTAGCCTGGTTTTGAAAATTATTTTTACTTTCATTTTTTTCTTAATTTGCATTACTACTGCCACAGTTTGTGTTATTGACATTAACGCTATGCTACCTTAGAGTGTCGTAAATATTTTCTCCCTAGCTACTCCACATCTGAGCGAGATATTACAACTGAAACAATTGCGCTACCGACAAATTCATCACTAAATATGGCAATTCTAAATGTGTATGTGTGCTGATAGGGTAAATTTGTTTTTTCAGAACCTTTTTTTAATAGTTTTTGAACTCTTTTCAAACTCTTGTTCCCTCTAAATTTCAAACATATTTTCTTTAGAATCCATCCGAATTGTTACCATCAATGTTTCCATCAGAGTTTAAATGTTGTTTTTATATTTCATCTTTGTCTTTTAATGCATATTATTACTATTAGTTGTACTATTAGTATTTTCCGCTTTAGACTGTTGCTGCTACTATTAATATCGCTTTATTTTCTTATAATTGATCAAAAATACATTTTCGCTTTCCTCCCACTCGTAATTGTCCACCAAAACTAGTCTAATGCAGTCAAGACTAATTAAAAGAGGAAATGTCTGTTTTTCTTCTCCTCCTTCACCCTCTTCATTACCATCTCTATCGTTATCATTATCATTATTATTATCTTCTGTCCTGAACTACTGATCGATAACAAAATCAATTTCATATTCCTAATTTTTGATGTCCTCTTCTTAACTTTGTTTACTATTGCTGTTGATATTATTGTATTTTTAGTTTATCATATTGAAAATTTTTTAACTATTGGTTTTATTTCTGGGTACTTCATGTTCTCTTTTGAAAATTTGTAAGTTTTTCAATTATAAGACCAACATTTCACTCTAAACTATATAGTTAACCGGTAAATAAAAGTTAATTTTAGAGATATTCATATTAATATTAGAAAGTGAAGAATATGTCCTTTTGGGAATCAAAAATGAGTTGAAAAATTTGTATTATGTATCATGTTTTGCATGCTGCTCTTTTGCCTTCTTTTATTCCCACATCATTTTCTCAGGGTCAAAAATATCAACTGAATCAAAGAGTCTATAAATAAATAAATAAATAATAAATAAATAAATAAATAAATAAATAAATAAATAAATAAATAAATAAATAAATAAATAAATAAATAAATAATAAATAAATAAATAAATAAATAAATAAATAAATAAATAAATAATAAATAAATAAATAAATAAATAAATAAATAAATAAATAAATAAATAAATAAATAAATAAATAAATAAATAAATAAATAAATAAATAAATAAATAAATAAATAAATAAATAAATAAATAAATAAATAAATATCAGTTATAATAAAGAATATATTAGTAATATCAAAAATCTATAAATAATTAATAGTAATTACTTATTCTCTCAACAAAAGGTTTAGTTAATGTTACATCAATAGGATTTATTTAAATATCAATATGATTTGTAGCCACAATTCGCTATTTCCAAAACATATTTTTCTCCTGCTAAAAATTTGTATTATTTATATTTGCGCTAGTAGCAGCGCTTTAAGAATCAACATTTTTGTGTTATATCATGGCAACTTCTGATTTCATTTAGAAAGATATACCCCTTTCAATTAAAAAAAACGAGAGTAAAATTTATTAGACTCATGCATATCATATCCGACTATTTTTTAAATTTATGTTTTTAGAGTCTTTTCTTTTTTCCCTAAAGCTGTGTAATCAACTATTATATTATCAACAGAGATGTGCAAAAGCAGTTTAGAGTATTTACATTATTATTTAATTTTCAAAAAATTCTATATCGTCCATGCCTCATTTTCATCTTCTACAGTTTCATAAACCGGCTCTTCATTTTCACACTGAATTAATGAATCGCCTTCACTTCGCTGTTTATTTAAACCTTTGTTGGACAATTGATTAATGAATTTCCTCTTTATGTGAAGCAGTACCTATTATCGCAATTCGCTGTGCTTTTCCAAGTCTTTTTTAAATAATTCAGTTTGCACATGTAAATTCTTTATATCTTTCAACATATCATTTTCCTACAATTTAAAATTTGATAATTTATTTTTTGTAATTTCTTTAATTTATTAGTATTTTTTCTACCTCAATAACGATATCGAAACAAGTAACATGTAGTTTAAAATCGATTCTTAATTCTGACGGTGACTGCTAAAATCCTTCCTCAAATTCATCATCAAACTCTTAATCCTCTTCTCCAATTTATTGACTATTATTTTCCTTTTTATGGATGAATCGCCATATATACTCCTTTTTGCTAGTTCTTACTACTATAACTTTTCTTCTTTACGTTTTTTTGTGATTTTTTCTTTGAGCTGTTGCCTTTACTTCAAAAACTTCTTTTCATTAAATTTCGGGTCTACCTTCTTGAAATATCTAAGCGCCATTTTTTAGTATTCTTTATTCCCAGATTCTAATTATCCAACAAAGCATTCATATTAAAAAATCGCAATTTATCGTTGTATTAAAAGTTCTGATAAATGGTGATTATCTTCAAAATCTTCTTGATAAGCCTAGTCTTATCTGCTGAATTTTTTCTTTAAAATCTGGCTGTAAACATACAATTTTTTATACTTTTCTGATCCGATAGAGGCGAAATTTAAAAAAAAGTGGTTTTTCCGCGTTACCTGCTTATCGGGAGATTAATTTCGCATCACTTTTTAAATAATAAATTTCCACCATAGTCTCGCAGCTTCTCCTTCAGCTGGCCTAACTTTAGGCCTTCGGGGATTATAGTTAGTGATTTGGTTCAAAGACTTCAAAAATAGTCTTATTTAATGCTACTTAAAGAAAAATAAAACTGGAGATATAGTCATATCTAAATCTAACAGGCTGTTGTTTAAAAAATCGTAAGAAATTAAAATTATCATGTCTAAATTCTTCAAAATATAGTTATCTGCTTTTCGCACTCTTTCTCTATCTTCCTTGTTTCTTTCTTGTTCTTTGTCTTTATTAAATCGTGTTATATTGGGAAGTAAAATACCCATATCTTGCATCTATTATTTAATATATATATAGAATAAATTATATCTGATTATATTATTTTGAGTATTTTATATATCTTAATTACCTTGCCTGCATCGAAAAATGAGTCATAAAATTCGAATTACAACCCAATGTCGTCAATTTTTATCGATTTATTAAATAACCCTTCCTTGAATGTATTTTAAGGTAATTCTCCTCTGCTTTTTTTATAACTTTGGCCTTCTTTACTTGAACAAAAATGAAGTTATCCCAAACGGAACCCAATTTTCACAATTTCATAATCAGTTATTGATTAAAAAAAAGTACACTCCACATTTTTAATACTAAGATCCAGATTTTCTGCTAATTATTTTATTAGGTTTGAGAAAAATCCACTTTTTTTTTTTCTGCTCCGAATTTATCCCCGGTTTCCATTGATTTTTCATATTACTTATCAAATTCTTATAACATCTACTACTTTATATGTCTCTGTGTATCCTTTATGTTTTTCTTCTTTTTTTCATCATTGGAATTAACTTCATTTTACATTACTATCTTAATTCCATTTATTTCAATCTTTATTGGCTAAAAAAAATTATATATAAATTTATAATAAAAATAATAAACATAAACTTTAAAAATTTCTAATTTATTTAGAATTTTAATAATAATTCTAAAAATTTTTTTCTTTCAAACAAACAAACAAACAAACAATTTTGAGTAATTATAATATAATTTCTTCTAATAATATATATTATTTTTTCATGTAGTATCACTTTCCTCATAATTGTATTAATTATTTGTTTAATAATTTAAAATATATTAAATACTCTTTATTATTACAAACCTAATTTAGTAAATATTTTAAATGGAATATTTCTTCACTTAATTACAGTTTATTTATAAATAATTAAATAATTAATTAAAATTACTTCAGTTTTGATCTATTTCCATGGAATTACTATTTTTAACTCTTCTACTTTACTTGATAAAATAACAATATCTAAATCGAAGAGTTAAAATAAATCTTCTTGCAGTTCAACATCATGCAATACCAATTACCCTAAAAAAAAAATATAAATATGTTAGTTATTTTATTGAATAGATTTTTTTTAATTGATTTATATAAATTAAAAAAAAGTAAGTCTTTCTCTCAAAATTACCTTCTCTAAAACTGATGTCAATGTGTTCTTCATCCAGATCTTTTATATATGGCCTTAGAAACTTAAAAATTTTATAATTAAAATGTCACCTATTTCTAAAATATATAAAATTTGATAGCTATATTTGATTTACACGAGAAATCAATGAAGATGATATCCAATTAAAGGGTGTAAATCCAAAGAATCTTTTCATTCTTTTTTATTTTCAACAACAATTACAATTGGTTATATATTATTTATTTAGTAATTTATTATTTTTTTATTTATTATTTAATTAATAATAATTATAATAATAGTCTCTCTTTTTCGTGAATTATTTAAATTATTAACAAATATATTCCTATTATTTCACAATCTCTTGTACTCATAAAGTAACTAATAGTTAATTATATCAACAAAAATATTATTTGGAAAACAATCAAATATTATTAATCTAATTAATAATAATTTAAATTTAAAATACACTCTAAAATAAAATAATAAGCAATAATATTATATTTTTATAATAAAAAGTTTAATATTATGTAATACTAAGCTATATTATAAATTAACTAAAATTGTATAGTATTTATACAATAATTTTATACTTAATTGATCATTTTTTATAATTAGACTTTATTATAAAATTAATATTTTTTTTTATAATATTATAATTTACATAATTAATTTGTAATACTCTGGGGTTGGGGTTGGGGTTGGGGTTGGGGTTGGGGTTGGGGTTGGGGGTTGGGGTTGGGGT
>JAWVGU010000091.1:0-258894 GCA_037039885.1 Miamiensis avidus
CCCAACCCCAACCCCAACCCCAACCCCAACCCCAACCCCAACCCCAACCCCAACCCCAACCCCAACCCCAACCCCAACCCCAACCCCAACCCCATAAGTTTTATTATTTATTTCTTTCTGTTTTAATTACTCTAAATAAATTTAAACGAAAAACTAATAAAAGTGAAATTCATTATATAAAATATAACATAAAATATATAAAATAAACATATATATAAAAAAATGAATTAAAAATTATAACTTTTCTTTCAAATGTTATTGATATATTTATATAAGGACATAATCAGATAGTTGGGGGGAGAACATAGTAAATAGTACAAAGCATTATCCTGTTCCTTCTTCTTGGTCAGGTTTTCATGGTTTAGGTGGTCTTCATAATAATGGAATATGTTTCATATCTGAGAGAATAACTAACCCCGTTTGAATCTAATAGTTAGTCTCTTATTTAGTTTTTGAATATATTTTGAATTTCAGGAGGTCGGATTCTTACAAGGGCAGAATAATTGATGCTCTTAATTAATTTTCTTTTATTTCTTCAAATATTTTAATTCTATAACGTTTGGAAGGCATGGATCATTCATTTTAAGGAAATTGAACATTTTTAATTATATTTTATTCATCAAAAAAAAAAAAAAATTTTTTTTGTCCATTTATTTATCTATCATTTAAAGATTTATATGTAATATAAATATCTAATATTTTATAGTATAATATATTAAGGTATATTTATATAAATTTTCATTTTTATTATTGTTATTTTTGTTGTTATTAATATTAGTTTCCTTACAATTATTAAAACTGGGAAGTAGAAGATTTCATTTTCCTTTCATTATCTATGTCATCATCTAAAGAATCGCCAGAATTATTAAAATCCTATCCTTCGTATTCACTATTATCTTCTTCATCTGATCCATACGAATTATTATCATCTTTATTGTTGCTGTTATACTGACTCGCATTGTAAAAATTTTCGAATTCTTCCATGGTAGCTTCTCGTTCATATTCATCTTTATCATTTTCATACTAATTTTCATCTATATGTCTTTCGGAATAGTTCTGATCATTTCTAATTTTATTAGTGTTGTCATTATTTATAATTATATTGTCCATGAACTGATTGGCAAGCATTCTCTGAGCTGCCAGCGTTGCTGCAGAGGCATTAATCAATGTTGGATGCTGAGGTTACTAATACTACGAATTATTAAATAAATTACTGTTGCGATCTAAATTATTATTATTATTGTTATTGATGTTCTAATCTCTTGAAATTTAGGGTGATTCTTTTTTCTATTCTTCATTTGAATCAGTTTATTCTCTACTGTTACTGCTTGTTCTACTGTAGTTTTTAGCTACGAATTTTTGCTGCTACTACTGCTACTACTGCTACTACTGCTACTACTGCTACTACTACTATTATTATTACTATTATAACCTCAGCTCTGACAAACTTGTGTAATAAGAACGGGGACTAGATTTTATCTATTATTAATTAATATGGGAATATTAATCTTAATTAAATGTTGAGGTATTTTGAGTTGAAAGTTGGTATAGTTTTTGTTATTAATTTTCTTATGGTAAGGATGGCTGATCTAGTGAATAGTTATCATCTCCAAATTGCTCCTAAAACTCAGAAAGGGTTAAGGATTATTTTTCTGATTTTTCTGATTTTTCCGTTTTTTATAATTAGATTTTTTGAGAATTTTAAGATAGTTTTTGAGAGCCAATTTTACTCCCAATAAATTTATTATCCTCTTCATCTTTTAGCTCATTTTAACCGTTATTATTATCTTCTCCTTCATCAAAATCAATAATTTTATTTTATTCTTAAATATCCTACAAGTCAAATAAATATATTTAAAATAAATATTTAAAGAATATTTAAAAAGCATATTAAGATCTAAAACATAAAAATATATATATAAATAAATTAATTTATATGATATTGGTAATGGCAAGTATTTCTATATATTGTAAAAATTAATATTACAAATTAAACAAAAAACATTAAGAATTGGTGATATTACTGTAGTTATGCTATTAAATAGAGATATTATATAAGAACTTTTTCTTTTATTATATTTACCTTTGTAATTTAGATATTTTTGGCACTATCCTTAATCCTACTATTTATTAAATTTAATTCTTCCTTTTTTTCTTTTTTATCTTCCTCCTCCTCCTCATCTTAATAATCCAATATGAACTAATTTTATTATTTATCTTTTTTTAAAAATTTGTTTGAGAACGATAATCATCAGTATGTTGTTGTTGTTGTTGTTGTTTAGGCGAATATTCCTATATTTCATTCAGTTCTTAATTTTTTTTCTGGGAAGAAGAATTAATTTCACTATTACTTATATTAATTTGGTTGCTGCTATTATTGCTCCTGCTCCCACTATTATTGTTATCGATGCTGTTGCTTTTATTTTTTTGGAAAGAATTGCTATTTCGTACCAGAGACTCTTCCAACTCTTCTTGCTCTTCTTCGATGACTATTTCCGGTTTGTATGATGATTTCCCTGAAATTTTGCTGCTTTTTTGCGAAGTTTGTTAAAAGTTGTCCATCAGGTCCTTAGCATTTTCATGCGACTAGTCCATTTCCACAGTGGTATTGTTGTTATTATTGTTGTTATTTTCGTTCATGTTAAGCAACTCTTCAACAGAAAGGGACTGCATAAGAAGACAAGCGATAAAATCATTCAGTTTTTCTTGTTGTTTATTATTTTTTCCTTCCTGACCCTTTTAATCACCCTGTGTTTCGTTGCTTTGAGATTATTCCTTTTTTTCAATTTGCTATTTTTCCTCAGAGTTTCCAGACATATGGTTTACTACTTGCACATCAAAATCTGTAGAAAATAATGAAAAGTCGTAAAATCGCGCCTTTTAAAACTATTGCTTCATCTCTTCAACGTGGATTTTCAATTCTTTGAGTTCCTGCGCGTGTTGATTTTTTTGGATTTAGTCATTCAAAACTTTGATTTCCATTTCGAGTTCTTCCTTTTCAATTTCGAGGCGTTAGATTTTCATTCTATCGATTTCCATTTCGCTCGAATTTCTTAAATTGTTTTTATTACCTAAATGCTTGTTGGTAAATTCGTTACTGCTAGAAATTAAAAATTGCTATTGTTGCTACAACTACTACAACTGTTGTTGTTGAGGGGATTTCTTTATGGGACTTGGACTATTCGGAAGAGGCGGAGGCAACTTTTGTTGTTCGCGTGGACTTTCAACTTCCGAACTTGAGTCTTTGGCGACTTAATGGAGTTCATTTTCGACTAAAAATTTTTTTTTTAAGTGAAAGCAGGGGGATTCGCCGTACTGCTGTCTTCTTATTGGTCGACTTTTTCGAAGAAATTTTGGCCGAAAAACGCCTGGTAGTCGTTATTTTTGCCGCCAAATTCTTGGTCGATATCAATATAGTAAGCTTTCTAATTTTCGTTATTATTTCTTTGCTTTTGTATGCGGAGGAAGTGTTCTGAAAAATGTTCGATTTTCTTCAACTTTTCGCTCAAATTTCCGCGCACTTTGCCCAGCACCTTGTTCATGATGACATTGTTCCTCTACTAAACGTTATCGCCGGGCCTTCGTAGCTTTTCGTGCCCCTTTTCGACGAAATTGTTCACGATGCGCAGATAAGAAACGACATTTTCGAAGGCGCTCTGCTGCTCTTTGAGTGAAATCTTCAGGTTTTTGTTCTCAGCCTCGATGTCTTTGCAGTGTATTTTGAAGTCCTGGATGACGTTTTCGTAGTTTTGAATAATTTTCGAGAAATTGTCGCCGAAAAGTTCCTTTATTATGAGTTTCGTAGCTTCATCTAATAGGTTCGTTTTGTCTTTCGACAAAATGATCAGACTCAGCTCCTTCAGCGCGTCTTCGACGACATTTTTCGGAATATTTCTCCTCTACAATCCATTCAGGCCCTGGCATTCCGCTAGCTGCCTTTCCAAATCTGCAATCGTTTGCTGTTAAATCAATAGGTCCTTTTGCAGTTGTCGAAGTTCCTTTTCGTAGCGCGCATTCTGTCCGTTTTCCAAAGCCTTTATTTCATTTTGCAATTTCTCGATTTCTTCAGTCTGCGACTTCATCACCACACCTAATTCTTATAGACGTTTGTTTAAAATCATATTTTCAGAACGAATTCGCTGCTCAGTTTCTCTGTACTATTCCAAGTCTTCCCTCGTTTCCAAAAGACGAATTCGCGTCTCTGCCAACTCGTGTTCCATGTTTTCCATATACTTTTCATATTACAGCACTGCCGCATCGCTTTTTTATATTTTTAAAATTATTTATTTTTATTGATTACAAAATTGTTCGGGGTTTTAATTTTTTTGGTTACTTAAAGCCTATTCCTTACAAAAATTCAACTCTGTTGTAGCAGTTTTCTTCAAATAAAACGTTATTTTCGTGTTTTAATGAGGTTATTTCTCGCTGAAGCAACTCGATTTTTTGGTTGAGTTCGAAAAATTGCGTTTCACTTTGTTTGTTTATGTTTTCTAGCTCTAAAATTCTATAATGAGGAAAATATATATTAATCAATCAATCAATCAATCAATGAAATAGAGGAATTTATTTATATTTTTGAATATAAAATAAATAAATACCTTTTCACTGTGTTTTGAAGTCCTCTGTCGTGAGTGTTTTCCAAAATTCGATTGATTTGAACTGCGTAATTGCGTGCCCTAGCTTCTGTTTCTGTGATAACTTTTTCCTGGATTTCTATGGTGCTATTAAGCATTTCGATGTCATTCAAAAGCTCAATTTTTGTAGCCATTTCATTTTCAATACCTTCTTAACAATTTTGGTTATTTTTTTCCCCATTTTCTTCTTCTTGATTTTAATTTGAAAGCATTTTGTCCAAAGTGAATTTATGCAGTTTTTGATCAAAGTAGCGCAACAGTTTTTCATTTTCGAAAATTTGTTTTCCGAGCAACTTCACATTTTCTGAGCACCTCATTTCTTCTTCAATTACGCGCTTTTCTTCTTCCTCCTTATTACCACTATTGTTCGTGAGGACCAGTGGATAGCCATTTTTAATTACGTTTTCTCTTTTCAATTCTGAAATTTTGAATTGAATCAATGCGGCGCTATTTTAAGCGGTGGCGTTTCTCGTTCTGCGCACTAAATACTTCATCATTTGATTTAAAATGCGGTTATTGTGGTCAAGATTATGATTTTTTTCCCTTTCTTCTGCAAGTCGGTCTACGATTTCTAGCACTGACTGGTGATTTTAGAATTCATGCAAAATCTGCGCGCTTTCATATTTGTGTTTCGCTGAAAGAAGACGGTCTTTGGCGAGTTTCGGTGATTTTCCATTAGAAATACTGCTCATATCTTGTAATTATTGGCCGAAAACCGCTAAATCTTCTTCTTATTCTTCTCTTTAATTTTTATTCCGTTTTTTCAAACAGGGAAAGCATTTGTAATCGTTTTTTTCGTGATCTTGATTGTAAATATTGTTCGTTTCCTGAAATACAATTCTATCTTTGAACTTGTTTTCCATTATTTATGACACTTGTGTTTGGGGGGCTGCCATTTTAAACTACTTCGTTGCGGGAGATTTCGACTATGGTTTTCTCATTTCTTGATACGCAGCGCGACGGGCCTCTACCTATTATTAAAACTATTACTTTTCATCAGTTTTTTATTTTTTCAATTGTATGCGCGCCGCTTGGATCGCCTTGTGCTGTTCGCGCAGTTCTGTATCCTATTATTCTAAGCGCTATTGCTATTTTTGAATGAGATATTCACTGTACTTTTGCTTTTGCAGCGATTCTTCCAACATCATTTACAGTTCTTCCATCTAAATCTATTATTATTGCTGTTGTTGTTGTTGTTATTGATAGTTTTATGATAATTATTATTGCTGATTGATAGATGCGGAAGTGTTCAAATAGTGAATTGCACTTAAATCGTCACCGTTATTTGTTATTTCGTATTCGTCTTCCTCTTCCTCTTCTTGTTCTGCATTTAAATGTTCATATTATCGATCAATGTTGTAATTATTTTCATATTATTTTTGTTTTCCATTATTATCACCACCTTTTCCATTTTAAATATTATATGTTTAGCTATTAGGTTTAGAAAAACTTTTTTTGTAGGGCTCAAAAATCACCCCTTCTTAGTTATTGCTGTTTACAATATTGTTTTGATCATTTTATTCTAATTAATAATGCTCTTCTTACTCATTTACATCTTCGAGTTCTGCTGCACTTAATTATTATTTAGAACTATATTGTTAATTCCCTGTATCTACTCCTCCATTCATCACTAGTTTGCTTTAACTTTGTAGTTCTTCAACTTCTTCACTGCTACTAGTAGGTGCTTCTTTTAAAAATGTATTTTTCTTTTGCTAGATTGTTGGTTATTTCCCACTTTCCGACTATTTTTTCGTTGTCAGTTGTGAAGGAAGAGAATATTATTATTTTAATTAAACTCTACTCTAATTTTCTCTGTTGCTTTATAAAGATTTGACAGAATTTTTCTGGGAATTTGGAACGCTTAATAGAGTATTTGACCTTTATTCGAATTCTTAACTATTTTGTTGATTGGAAATCCTTATTTCTGAATCATTGTTGCTGTCTTTGGATAAATTTTGGTTCGAATTTTATTGGTTTGCTTATTTATTCAATTTACTTTAAATCTATTCTCTTAGAGATTTCATTTTATGATTTTCTTCTAAAATTATCTCCGATTGATGTAATGTAAAGCTTATATACTTTTTTATTATTTTTGTTTTTAGAAATGAAATATAAATTAGTAAAATTATTTAAATTTTACTTTTTTTTGTTTTTGCTAAAAATAGTAATTTCTTTTTTTTTTTTTTTTTAAGAAATAAAAAGATGAAAAATTAATATTAATGTTTTTTTCTGTCAAATTTGATTTTGTATATAATTGTTATTATGATTAATTTTCTTATGCATTGATAAATAAAAAATACTACATTACTACAATTAATGTGAATGAATGAGATTTATATTTTTTCTTTCTTTTAAATCAATTCCTCTTTTTATTTTAATTTTCATTAATTATTATAGAAAATTTGATTAATTACAAATTTCAAATTTGAATAAGAGTTAATGATATAATTAAATTTATTATCAAGTATATCAATAATTGCTATATAAAACTTTATTAATCAATTTATCAATCAATAATTAAAAATTCCGAGGACTTATAATACCAATCTTAAATTCATTATTATCTACCAATAAACAAATATATTAAAATAAAATAGCCAAAAAATGAAAAACCAGAAGCCTTCTCCTTATAAATTTTCAGATATCGATTACAAAAATATAATAAACAAAGAAAATAACAAATAGATTGCAAATAATATTACCAATAGCAGCAGCAACAGTTATAATAATAGTATGAAAAAGCAAAAATCTTTTGGTAATATTGTCAATTAAACATTTACAAACTTTATATAATGTTTAAAGAAACATAAATTATTTTAATAAAATTAATTATATTGTTTTTTATATAGCTTCTCTTGAAATTTAAAAGTAAAACGAAATGGAAGAAATCGATGAGGAAAAATTTAATATCTAAAGCATAAGAGACAAAAAAATAATGGTAAGTTATTGCAATATATTAATAATATTAATTTTATAATAAATTATTAAATAAAATGTTACATAATTTCCCATATAAACAGATTACTGATCTTTTATAAAAAGTTAAACAAAGAGAAATTGAATATTAAAAATTGTTAGAAGAAGTCGAAGAATCAAGATAGTATAAACCATACTATGAAAAATTCAAAAAAATTAAACAAATTTTAGACGAAACTATGCAAAAAGTAAAGTAATTTATAAGTCAACTCTTTGAATTTAATACTTTTTTAAAATCAGCTAGAAAACAAAGAATAATAGTGCAAATAACTCAAAGAACAATTCAAATAAACTTTAAAAGTGCAAAATTAAAAATTAAAAGAAGTGTAAGAAGTCCGTGACCATGTGATGTAAGAAATAGAGGAACAAAGAGAACTATAACTTCAGTCGGAGTAGTTGTTTTTACAGTACAAGCATCAATATTCTGAAAAAGAGGATAGATATAATAAAGAAATATAAGCATAATAAAAGTTGGAAAAGCAATTGAGAGGTAATTAGTTATTAAGCTATAAACAAATTGAGCTAATAAACAAATTATTAAATATTTCTTAAAAGATGAAATTATGGTATAGAATTCGGAAGTAAAGAAAATGAAACAGATTTTAAGTGAAATGGGGCAAATGAATGATTAAATAGATGATTTACAACTTAAAAATGCTGAAATAGAGGAGAAAGTAAATAAATAATAAGATAATGAGTATTTTTAATTATTTAATTTTATATTACTATATGAAAGCTTGAGAAGAAAGAATAGGAAAACAATTAAATAATCTAGTAAAACTAAGAATTGTAATAAATTGTTATGGCTCAGCAATAAGAATTAGAGAAACAAAAAGGGAGTTTTAAAAACATATTTTAATGTTGCAAGAATAAGGTTCAATGCTGCAGCAAAAGAATTAAAACTAAGTGCAAATATAGGAATAAAAAATTAGAGAACAAGAAAACATAAATGAAATGCTTCAAAATGAAAATAAGTAAAATATAGATATAATTATTATTCAAGATATTCCTTTTTATACCTTTTTTAAGATTAATTACTTAAAAATTTTTTTAAAAGAAAATTAACTGCCAATCACAATAAAGTGATAAGTAATTTGGTTGAATTCCAATAAAAAATAAACTTGATTTAGCAGGAAAATTCTGACTTGAAAGAAAATATGGCCACCATACTAAAGAAAGAATAATTTCAGCAGTCTTAGAGAAAAGAAGTTCAAAAAGTTAAACTACAGCTCGTAATTTATTAAATTTAATTAAAAATATATTATCTTTATTTATAATCTGGCTAAAAATCATATAGTCTTCCACAAGAAATAATGAAATAGAAATGTTTTTCAATGCTTTTGAACTACTAGAAGAAGAAATTTTGGAAAAAAAAAACAAATAAAATTTGGTTAAAAACAATAGTAATAAAGGAAGCTTTCATTAAAATTAAAAATCATAAAAAAGTTTAAATAGTGAAAATATGAATCATAATAATAAAAATTATAGTTGAGTTTTTGAAGTCGTTCCATCTTAATTAAATTCTTATATATTTGCTTAATAGACATGTTTTTTGTAAATAGTACAGGTTTTTTAACAAAGTTTTTTGAAACTAAGCAATTTAAAAAATTTATATATATATAACTAATTTTTTATATGATAAAATTAATATCCTATTTATTTATTAATTAAAATTATAAAATTATAAATAATTCATTGTAAAATTTAATTTTTATTATACAATTTCCTTTTCTTCCATTTAATCTGTCAACTCAACTTGTAATATATTTATAATTCCCACATGTTTTTTTCTATAATAAGAACTACATAATATAAATTCTATATAATCAAATAAAAACCCATTTATAAATTAAAATGGAGCAGTAAGGTCAAGAAAAAGGACAATAAGAAGCAGAAAAAATGGGAGAAATTGTGGTTATAGTTAATGAAAAGAATGAAGTGGTAGATTATTTGAGCAGAAAAGAAATGAGAGAAAGGAATTTATTTCATAGAGCGTCATTCATCTTTGTTCGAGATCCATAAACAAATAAATTATTTGTGCATTTACGACACAGAAATAAAAAATACGCTCCCCACCATTGGACTGTCTGTTTTGGGGGAGTTGTCTCTAAAGGAGAGGAATATGACGATAATGCAGAAAAGGAATTGCAAGAAGAAGCTGGAATAAAAGTAAACAAATTTAATTTATATATATATTTGTTTATATTAATTATAAGCACAGTTAATTATATTTAAAAAATTAAATAAGGGAAAGTTGCATAAAGTTGATTCATTTTGTTTTGATGGAGAAAATAGAGTGTGGGGAATGATATATGTAGTTGAATACTCGGGGAATTGAAACTGTAAGAAGAGGAATGTGAAGAATATAAATTGATGAGTATTGAAGAAATTAAAGAATCGTAAAAAAGTTAAAAATGGGCGCCTGATAGCAGCTATGCTCTCGAAAAATTAATAGAATCCGGATTTTTATTGAAACTTAAATGATTTTTATATTTATAATGTTTAAAACTAAAACAGCTTTTAATTTATTTTTTATGATTTGTTTTATATTTTATAATATACTAATTCTATTATATTATAAAAATATGGTAAAATATGAAATTTATCACTTTTTACAAATATAATATATTATTCGTATTATTTTTCAAATCGTTCTTTGAATATTATAAATTAGTTTATTATATAGAAATAATTAATAAAATAGTATTATTATTTTTAAACATAATATATATATATTGATGTATGATTTATTGAAGATAAGCGAGGCTATTTTAATACTTCTATTGAGAATCTGAAGGAGACTATTTCTTTAAATTTATATATGATTATTTTATATCTAATAATTAATATTTCATTAAATATTTTTTTAATTATATTTTATAAAAAAAGGATTTTATATTTAAAAAAGTTAAATTGCAGAGATAATTATATTTATTTATTATTATAATATTTTTGATCATAATGTTTTTATAGCATATTATATATTATTTAGTTTATTTAAAATTGGTTTAGGATTTATTTTAAGAAATCATAAATTTTATCTATTTTCGATAATGAATCTAATCGGCATTATTTTAATTTGTTTCAGAATTATGTTGTTTCCGATAGATCATTTGTGTCGTGGAATGACAATTCGTAAAGAAATTAAAAACTTATTTTTTTATGATTTCTTAAGTTCATTTATAAATTTCTTAAAAAGAAAAGTATTTTATGCTTTTTGTGTTTTTGAATTTAATATTATTATTAATTAAATAAATTAATGCGATTTCTTATAAATTAATTAAATTTGAATTATAATACACATAATTATTTAGTTTTCTGTTATTATTGTATATGTGTCAAATTGCTAAGTTTGATAACTTTATATTAATAATATGAAGAATTCAACATCTCTGATTAATAATACAAGTGAAATAAATAAATATGAAATTAATTATAGTGTTTATAAATAGACTTAATAAATTATTTATACATAAATTACATCTTATTGTTTTTCTTATAAATTCTTATCATTTTTTCTCAAAAATTTAATATTTTTACTGTAAACTTTATCTTTCTTGCTAGAGTCTTCGCTTATACAAATCATCAATAGAATCAAAAGCCTGTAATTTTCTACAAATATTATAAAAAAAACTAATTCACCAAAAAAAAAAAATAGTATAAAGCATGGCATTTATATCTTTTAATTATAATAATAACCTATTATATAAATTTCTTTCTTCATCATGCTAAGCAGTAATTCTCTAATTATAAGTTTATAAAGGAAGATTTACATAATTCTCATGTTTTTTTTTATTAGGAAAATAACTTTCAGACCAATTTTTTTCTAAAAGGCCCTTATCAATGAAGATTTTTCTTTAAAAATTTAATTTATTTTATATTTTTATTTTTAATAAATAGAAAAATTATTTAAATTACTAATTTAAGGGAGAAATTTTATATAAATCTTCTTCTTTTTAGATTATTTTTTTCCTTGGTATTGTGCCTTATAATGGAATTTGCTTAAAATTACCTTCATTTTTTTTATCCTATTAATGTCCATTTTTATTTTATTATTCAAAAATAGTTGAGTTATTATTTAAAGTAGCGAAAGCAGAACTCACAACATTGGGTTTTTCTTTGAAATTGATTTGAGAAAAATTGGATATATCTACAAATAATATAAATGAGTTTAATAATTACTATTTATAACTAAATTTCAAGAATTTTTTACTCTTAGTCTGATTTTAAATAACTCTATCCTTTTCGTAAAGTTTTTCATAATATTATTTTAATTATTGATCGTGGTATTATTTCATGATTTCATTAAGTTCTAACTAAGATTGTTTTCTAAATATCGGTGGATTAACTTTTTTTCTAAACTTGTATATTTCGTAATCTTTCACTTATTCTTCATTCATCGGCTTATATTTATCCCCTTAGTTGTGAATATTTTGAAAGTGGTCGTATTATTACAAGGGAAAACTGTTTAATTGGGTTTCATTTCCAGGTTTACCTATTACATCCGAATTTTATACATCCTTTTTTACAAATTTTAAATAGTCACAACTTCGGAAAAAATCTTCATCTTCATGCTTTTTGCCGTACTATTTATAAATCAATATGTAGTAATTATTATATTAAAACAATTATATCCTTATGTGTACATTTGGATCATAATAAAATGAATTTGGAGATTGAATTGAAGGTACTTGGCTTTGAGATAAAAAGTTCCATCTTTCTAAGTTAGACATAATTAGTTTTTTAAGTTTTAGAATTTTGTTATTTTATTGCAGTTTTATAATAAATGATGTACAATTGATTGATTATATTTTAATACTTACATTATATAAAGTCTTAGAATTGTGTATAAAATATTAAAAAGTGTATTCCATTTAAAAATTCACAACAGTATTAAATATTAATTATAAAAATTTGATTATTATAATACTTAATTAAAAGATTTAATTTTTTTTTTATTATTTGAATAGATTGGTTCACTTCGGATTTAGAGAGATCTGACTATTATTTTTCAAAGAAATTTATTTTTAACTCCCCTTTTTACTTTAAATTGCACTTGCCTAGGATTAAACTATAGAATTGTTCGCAGTATTGCCTTTACTCTACTAGTTATTATTTGGAGAAGCTTCTTATTTTCCAGCCAATATTTGAAGTTAATTTTCCAAATCATTAACGAAATTTGCATTATTTTATAATGCGATTTCATCTGAGGCTGCCATCATATTTGCAGCAAAGTTATCCTGCATTGTTGTAGGGATGGGCACACTTTTGAACACATTTTCATTGACTTGCACCAAATTATTGCTAATCTGTCCATTCTTTGTTTGCTTTTAACTTTGGACATTAATCGTTGGATACTAATTTTAATTATTTCCACCGTATGTGTTGAATTGCCTTAATTAAGAACTTTCATTGTTGTTGTTATTGTTTTAGACATTATTTTTCATTTCCACTAATGAATTATTGTTTTCTTTACATCCTAGTGATTTAAATCTATTAAACTATTTGAGTTGTTAAGCATCTTGGCGACTATCATTTTTGTTATTATTATGATTATAGGTATTGAAAAAAGATACAGTTTTTTGCTTTTAAAAGGGTTTTATTGAGGAGCAGTATTGTAATTATTAAAAGATACTATGCTCTAACTAAATTAGCTTAAATTATTTGGACTTCTGTCCTGCATATGAGAAAGGCGGTTGAGCTCTTCTATTTTTAGTATTTTTCGATTTATATAATTATGCGCCTTTATTCCAAAGGTGCTTTCTAAAAGCGTTTTGTTGGGTTTAAAATTGTTTTTGCCATTAGTGTAAACGCCATTGACTTTATAAAATGTATTTTTATTGATGGCTTCCTGCTGCTTTTCCTCTTTATTCAGATTCAGTTTTTTAAACATCTCCATGTTCAAGGAATAGCTGGCCCTCCACTTATTCACATATTATTCGTAATTCCGGAAATTTTGCTAAGTGACATCGGAAAATAGTAAAGAAGACCTGCGATTGTGATTATTGTTCATAAGGTAGTCTGTATTTTTCTGTCCGAATTGCTTGTTTTGCCTATAAGTCATTATGCAGGTTGACAAAATCACTATCAAACTGTAACAGAAACTCAAATAAGAAACGTTGACAAGCATGGTGAATCCCAAGGCGACCTGGTAAATAATAAGCGAATACAACGTGTACATGAGTAGTTTTTTTGGAAAGGCACCTGTGCTCTCAATCTCCTTTCCGTGCACTGACAGCAGAAAGTAAATGTCGACCACGTGACGCACGGCAAAGTAGAACATACTCACCAACAAAATTATTATTCCTGAGTTCATGAACACGAAAGTTATTTGCAAAACCAGAAATAGCTCTGCAGAATAGTATCTTTTATAATTATTTTTTTATTTAAGTAATTAATTAACATTTTGGTTTATTTATTTTTCATAGTTACCCGTAATAAAAGAGAGTGTTTATTTCGGTGAGAGGCTTCGGCATTTGAGTTCTGAGCTTTTCAGCCAAAAATGGAGACATATAATTCATACATAAATCCCCAGCTCGTAGCATTTGAGACAAAGCAGATGTTGAAGCTATTTAGATGACCAGCACAGTGTAGTTGAAGTAATATTCAGGAGAATTGATCAAAAACTAATATACACCAGTAAATACTATAGAGGGTTTTTCTACTATTTCGAAAAGAGATATTTCCT
Organism: Miamiensis avidus; assembly: GCA_037039885.1. Taxonomy (NCBI): domain Eukaryota; phylum Ciliophora; class Oligohymenophorea; order Philasterida; family Glauconematidae; genus Miamiensis; species Miamiensis avidus. The sequence goes on from JAWVGU010000091.1 coordinate 14,299, forward strand.
TCTGAGAAAAAATAATCGGCGCCAAAATCATGGCGAGTTAGAAATACATGAAACCTTTCTATAAAATCTTGATTTGGTACTAAGTTCTCCTCTGATATTCTAAAATAAAAATTTCATTAATAATAACACCATTTACTCATAGGTTTTAATTACTTTCATAATAAGAAGAATAGTTTATTAAAAGCAAATAAATTTGCTTTGTTCCTTGCAAAATAAGCAGTGGAAGATAGCTTGACATTACGAAAAGAATTAGAGAAAATAAAGGACCTATTGTATAGTAAAGGAAAAACTCTAAAAAGTAACTTAAAAATGGAATCGAAACAATGAAACGCATTAAAACTGAAGGCGTGGTTAAAAAGATGGTTATAAGCGCTAAAAGACCAGAAAAAAATATTCTTCTCCAAAAATAAATTCCCCTTCCCTCTCCATCAATACTGAGTGATTTATGTAAGTTTATAATTAAACAAATTTGCAAAATAAATTAAAATAAACACAATAAGTTACTTTAACCACTAAATATCACTGGGATCTTTACAAGGTTTGGCAACAAAAATAAAGTTTTTAATTTAACTTGAACTTTTAGGAATAATCACATTCTGAACACTAATTCGGTTCGGAACCAAATTAGGCACAGGCATTCCAAATTCATCATCAAATGGAACATATTATTCGTGACCGAAACAGCCACAATAATTATGATTAACTTATAAATATTGCTTCGTTTTTTATATGTTTCCTTCACCTTATTTTTTGCCATTCTTATAGGGTCTAAAAATGTGTAATTTAACACGGTTTTCATATACATTGCTTGTGTTTTATACTGCTTTTCTATATACTAGCAGGACTCCTTAGTGCTAAAGCAAACAAATGCCTATCCGGAATTAATGGATTTTTACTTTTCCTCCTCAATTTATTGCTCAATATTTTTTAGCTCTTTATAGTACTCCGCTTGCTCGGCGTATTTTTTTCTCATCCATAAACGAGTTAAGAGTCCCAGTTCTAAAATTTCATATCCCGCTTCCTGATATATAAGTAAAAAATGAGAATTTTTTTTTATTAAGGAATTAAATAAAGGAAATAGACATTTTTTTTCTTTGTTTTACCAATTTCACCACACTTTCATTGAAAGAAACCGTGGAAAGATAAAATTCGTTCAAATAAGGCTGCTTTTCGCTCTTAAAAAATTTGAAATGAATACTCATGGTAAACTCCTATAAAGTGTTCAAATTTTTAAAAGATATTTAACTGTTGTTTATGTGGCATTCTATTCTGCTTCCCTATCCAAATTCGAAGCTTTCTTTAAAGCCATTCACTGTTTCATCATGATCGGAATAAACCTGACGATTAGACCCTATTAAATAACTGCCATGATTTCCAGAGTTGAATTCACTAGAATTTCCAAATTGAACTCTTCGTGTATTGTCTCTGCTGATTCTATATTGTTTAATATTAGATTATTGCTTAAATATATTAACAGTTTTAAACACTGTTGTTCAATGAAAATTTACCCTACAAATACAGGAGAATTTTAATCTACTTTTATTATTGAAAAAATAAATTTATAACATTTCTTTTTTTCAATCATTGGGGAATACTGAACAAGCTAATAAAAATACATATAAATTATTTATTTTATAATGCTATAAATATATTAAAGATAAAATTACGTTTATGAAAGTAGATATTAACCGATTCTACTATAAAAGTTCATATTCATGTTCGGAATTATGGAAGACTTAAAACGCTAATTATTTTTCCTAGTTTTAGTTTTTATTATTCACCAAAATAATAAATATAAACTTTTTATAATATTTTATACTTTAATTTTATCGAAATTTGTTAAAGCTTCTCTGTATATCATTAGGTCTTATCTCTATTACTCTAAATACAGAATATTTGGATTATTATCTATTTTTACAACAGATATAACTTTTCCCTTTATTGAACTTCGGTATTGCAGAATTAAATTGATTCTATTTCTCAAATCATCTTTAGATACGGTGTGATTAAATCTTTTTGACAGATAAAATAAATTAAATTAATAATTTGCTTATATTTTTTTGTTGACAAATATTCAAGTGTATTTGTTATTTTTTAATATTAATTAAAACAATGAGATATTCAATATTCTAATATATTATGCTAAAATTTTATAATTAATATTACCCTTTTATGTGCAAAGTGTTATAATTTAAAAGTTCAGTTCTCTAATAAGCTAGCATGTACTAATTGTCAAGGTGTTTCCATGCTTTTTATACTATTCTTATTGTAAAATAAGTTACCAGTGCCAGCATAATGTTTATTTAAAAATCTATCAGGGCGCCAATGCCTGCTTTAAATCCAAACATTTCGAGTAAAAATTCCTAAAGCAAATACAATACGGCATAACTTAATGCCAAGAGTGTCACCAGAATAAAAAATTGCCTTTAAATGTACAGAAAGGAATAGGCATCAAATCCTAAGTCATTTTAAAAGTAACCGCTGTCGAATTTTATAGCCAATTTTATTATAGCTCTGATTACAGACAGTATATTGTGAAATTACACTCGAGTGGAATTTGAAATTATCATTCCATATTTATCTATTTTCATGCTTCTGGGTAGACTGCAACCAAAATCTCTAAACCAAATCACGTTGTACATCCAAACTCCCACAAACAAGGGTAAAAATGAAACTACCAAGAACGCTACATTTTTAGGAGAGTAAAATTCATATTCCTTTTATAAAGTTGTCATCTGATTTCTTTTTTTCTTAATAATTATTTGGCTATATTTTTTTATTTTATTTCGACTAATTAATTACTTATATTTTATTAATATTAATCAGCAAGAGGTGCATTTGATAATTAATAACTACTTTAGTTTTTCGAAATCATAGAGAAACAAATAGTAAATGTATCACTACATTCTATCATTTTTTTGCTTTTACTAATATTTAATATAGGTATTACAAAAATTTAATTAAAAATTATATAAATTTTGTATATAAAATTTGTATACTTTTTTTTTTTTTTTTTATATAATTGCTTATTGTTTAGTATCCTAAGTGCTTAATTAGGAAAGAATTTTGTTTTAAATCAAATACTAGAACTAAATAAAACTTTATTAAATTAAATTAAATAATAATTATTTATTCTAGCGAAAAATGTGGTATTTCTAATATTATAAATAAAAATAAAAATATTAAATATAAAATTTCATAAAACTTTATTATTCTAATTTAATTTAATACAAACTATCACTAAAAGTAATTTATTCTTTCAATATTTGTGATAATTAATATATAATAAACCATTATGACTAGCTAGATAGAATTGTAAAATAATAAAATTACATAAATATTCCTTTTATTTATAAGTAAAAAATAAATAAATGAACTTAATATAAAAAAATGAACAATCATAATCATCAATACTCAAGAATAAAAAATAAATAAATAATATTAATTCTAAGTTACCTTAGATATAACCTAAAAATAAATCTGGTAGTAATTTAATGAATTCGTTTTCTTCCACATAGTAAAGTAATAAATCTGAACCAAATTTATTAAAATCTCCTTAAGCCAATTTGAAATCAATCAAAACTAATAGTTCAAGTCTATTTAACATTAGAAAAGTTAGTTATCTCACTCCATAATAATGTGGAAATAGAGAAAAGGTTAATGGTAGTAATACTAAAAAGCACAATTATTTTTAATAGTAGAGTAAGTTAGAACCTATAAAGTCAACTAAAAATATTATAAATCCCTTAAGAATTTCTAAAATAACTGTAAAAAACGAAAAATAAAAATTGGAAAATTCTAAAAACTAAAAAAATAGCATATTTAATCATAATGTATCGAATTCAGACAGACCCTAAAATTTTATTATATAAAAATAAAACCCTCATCTAATAACATATTCTCTAATAATAATAGTAAAGCATCAAATACTAGTTTTTAATAGAAAAATAAAAAAGGATTTAGGGACAATTAAAACATAACATTTCAAATAATTAAAATATAGAAATGTAACTATTGAATAAAGCCAATAAATCATAAAATTTATAAAATAATTAGCCTCCCAATATAATTTCAAAGAATAATTAAAACATAAAAATACAGAGCGATTTAGAAACAATCAATAGTGAAAATTATAGTACTTATGATGATTTCACTACTGTTACTTTTAAAAATAAAATTATTAGAGACAACAAAATAGCAGTTAAAAAAAATAAATTTACTCAAATGAAACGATTTAAAGTGATAATTAAATAGGAAATAAATCTTAAATAAATAATGAAAATCTTGACTACAAAAGAGAAATATACACAGAAATATCTAGAATATAAAAAAACGAAATTTAATGTTCTCTAATTTAAAGAGAAAGTAATATTTGTTTAAAGAAAATATCCATACCAATATATAAAAGTAAAGACTAGTAAAGATATGATTGGTAAATTAATGAAGCCCTTTTAGGAGAAGGATCAAGTGGCAAAGTTTACATGGTAAAATATATTATCTTTAAATTTTCTGCATTAATTTTATTGCAATTCGAAAATGCTTAAATTTTAAATGAATATTCCAGGCTACCTGTAATAAAAGTGGAACCAAAACAGCTTTAAAATTAATTCAATTTTCTGATTTTTCTAATATTTAATTAGATTAAATAGTGATGGAAATATTACTGCTGAGTCAAATAACAAATTCTCAATATCAATAATTTTTTACTAAATTAATTGATTTATATATTGTTACAAATGAAGAAGAAAACTAAAATTAAATGGTATAAATATTATTTTTCATTTTAAAAAACTTATGAACATTTCTTATTAATTTAATAGATTATTGTAATGGATAGATGCTAATGCAACTTGTTGGATATTTTAAAATATCGTCAAGAACACAAAATACAATATTCTTATGAAAATTTATTGCAAATTTCCTAGCAGTTAATATAAGCATTATAAAAAATATATTGGAAGGAATATGCCATAGAGATATAAAACCATCTAATATATTATACACCAGCCATGCATATAAGATATGTGATTTTAGTGAGGGAAAATATCTTTTTTGGACCAAAATCGAATAAACCAAAGAGATAATCACAGATAAAACCCATATAAATTCAGGCATCATCCATCGCAGCGGAGTTCATACTTCAAGGGGAACCAGATTTTTTTTATCCCCGGAGCTTTCACAGAGCATAGATAAGTGTCAACCTTACTCTCAATATTCTCCATTTCTCTCCGATTTATATAGTTTAGGAATAATTTTTTTATAAATGATTGGAGTATCTGATACAAATTTCAAGTAATTTTTAAAATTTTAATGTCTTATTATTTTAAAAGTTCATAAACTAAAATAAATAGATAAAATAAAGTGCAAATATTAAAAATAATGAATAAATCGCACCTTTAATAGTTAAATTGACAAGAATTCTTCTTGATGAAGTTCCTATAAAAAGATTACAATATTAAGAAATTATGTAGGAAATAACTGGTATACTTCCTAAAATATAAGAAATGCATATAGAAGACTAAGAAATAGCTAAATATGTGTAAAAGAGAAAAGAGTCAAAAGAATGTTCAGAAAAACTCAAAATTAAAAGTCTTATTATTATTGGAAATGCCTATGTAAAGATATACAAATTAAAAGAGGCCTTAGAAAGTTTTCACTAAGCTAAAATAATAGCAGATAGTATTAAAAGTTAAAATATTTAATAATATTAAAATATATTGCTTGAAAAATTGGAATTAGAATAGTCATTGGGTCGTGTATATTATAAATTGGGTATATTTTATAATATTTTGATAATAAATCATTTATTAAAATATATATTATTTGCAGGAAGTTATCAATAAAGTATTATACATTATGAAAAATCAATGGAGTTTGCTTTATTATAATATGATCCGAATCATCAATTAATTGGTAGTTTATAAAATGAGTTGGGAATTTTATACTAAAATAAAAGAGAATATACTAAAGCAATCCACTTTTTTAAATAGTCTTTAGATATAGAGGTCAATAATACAGATTAAAATTTAATGAATAAAGCGAATACCTACAATAATATTGGCGCACTTTATTGCAAAATGAGAAAATATTACGATGCCCTTACTTGCTTTTTAAAAGCCTAAGAAATTTTTTAAAGTTTATAGGGAAAAAGTTCTCAAAGTTATTGTGGAATATGTTGCAATCTAGGATTATGTTATTTAAAGTTGGGATAAATAGAAAAAAGTAATTACATTTTTAATAATAAAAAAGATACAAAATATTAATTTGTTTAAAAGGCGAATAGCAATTATAGGAAGGATACGAACTATGTTGTCAAAGATTAGGAGAAAATAACTCAGAAATTATTCCAATTTTAGAAAATTAATCTGAGGTTTCTGTGTTAAAATAAGACTTTGAAAAAGCTGCTTAGTAATTATAATTAGCTTGCAATTTATGTGAAAAATTCTATCAAAAAATATCAGCATAATATGCAGATAAATTATCTTAATTATCAACTATTACTAAATACATTAGCCTAGAAAAAGCATTAGAGTAACAAGAAGAAGCTTTAAAAATCTTGGAAACATTATTCTAAGAAACAAAATAACCTTTGAATTAGCACTACCCTATTATTTTTATGTACAGCCACATTGGAGAGATCAAGTTTAGATAGGGAGAATATAAAGATAGCATAAAATATTTTACGAAGGCTAAAAGCGTATGCACTCAAAATCAAGGTGAATGTTAGTAAAATCTTGAGCTAGCAGACATACTTTGTAATTTGGGATCGGCCTATTTTATGTTAAAAGATTATTAAAATGCAGAAATATGCCTGATAGAATCTAATAACATATTCAAAAACAATAATTTAAAAAATTAAAATCAAAATACAATCATTTAATTATTAGAACGTATTAAAGACATAAAATAAAACTAAAATAATTGACCTTAATAATATTTTACGTAAATAAGTATAAAATTAATTAATAATTTTTCACTCCTTAATTTTAATAGTATATATATAATTTTAATATATAATAAAAAATACAATTACTATTTTATGTTTATATATATTATTATTTATTAAAAAAAATGATCATCATAAATTATTTTAATTAAATAAATTGAAGAAGAAGAAGAAGAAAAAAATTATAAAACTATCGTATGTACGCAAAATAGTAAAATATAAACTCTTAATATAGCTATTTAAAATATATGTCTTATAAATGAGTATATATATATAACTATTTATATTTATTTTATCTTGATAATTCATAAAACTATTAATAATAATGATAATACAATAGCAAATGAGAAAGTTACCAAATTTGAACTTTGTACTTATTCTTCCACTATTAGGCATTTGCTTTATTTCAAAGTAAATTATTCTTTGCATTTAATGCAAGCATTTCCTTCATAATTTTCACAGTTTTAAATTTCTTTTACACATTCTTTTTCATTGGAGTGAAGAACAAATCCGAAACTGCATTGAGAGCAATTGTCTTTTGTGTCTCTTTTGATAACTTCACAATTGGCAATTCCATTAGCATTTGCTTATCCAACACATTTTCCATTTTATAAATTGAATTTTTCCATACATTTAACACAATTATCAAAATTGAAGGTTTCACAGTTTTCAACCTTAGGAATACATTTAAGTTCATCAGAAGATAAATCATAGCCAAAGCTACATTAAGAACACTTGTTGGCAGTTCCTCTTCTTTCTACTTCACAGTTTTTAACTCCGTTGGCATTAGCTACTTATTTCAATCCTTCTTTAGATTAACCAGGTTGTTTTTCTGAGACACATTCTTTTTAATCTTTGTTGGGATTTTTGTTATTTAAGCATTGTTAGCATTTTCCTTCTTCAGAATAAACAGCACAGTCATTAATTTTTTAAAGCAAATTTTTTTGTTTCCTGTTGAGAGTTAGTAATCAGATGAACAGCTAGTACATATTCCTTTTTCATCTGCAGCTACACATTTAAAAGTATATACACAGTACTTGTTGTCAGTATGCTGGAAGAAATGGTCAGAATTAGCGCAAACTGTGCAGGCATTGTCATTTTCACATTATAGACATCCTTCTAAGTTTGGTCTATAAATTTATAAATTTATAATTAATACTTTAATGTTTTAATTAGAAAATAGGATTACGGGCATCCTGAGAAAGCTATGGTGATTAAAATTGTTAAAATTAATACTTATTTAATCATTCTATCTATATTCGAATTTTTTATTTGATATTAGTTTTTTTTTTTTTTTTTTTTAATTTTTAATTTTTTTATTAGCTTTATTCATTGCAATTCATTAATTTATACTGTTTTATTATATATTAAAAATATGGTATGGCAGTAAATTATTTGATGATTGTAGTAAAGGCAATAAAAATTTTGTAAAATTCTAGTATATTTAATTTTGAAAATTAATAGAATAATCAAATAAATATATACTGGTTATATTATATACAATATGGTGATATCAATAGAGAAAATTCTTCCTTTCCATCTAATAATTGTTTTAATTATCTGTATTTGTAAACAACATCAAAATACTGTTTTATTTTAGAATTAGCATAGAATATATTCAATATATTAATTCATTTTCTAAAATAAGTATATTATTATTATAATAATTTCTTATATAATTAATAGAATAATAATTAATAGATTAATAATTAATTATCTAAATGTTTAATCTAAAAATATAAATATATTAATCAATGTACATAAATTATTTCCGCTAACATTTTAAATATTTATTACTACATGTTATTTTTTAATTCTGTAATGATTTAAAATAGAAATTTTTCAATCAATATATTTTTTAGAATATATTTATATGCATTTTATTAAAATATTAATATATATTTTGATATTTAAAATATAACAATAGTAATCTTTCTCTTTTTTCTACATTATTTTTTTAATTTTATGCAATTCTTTGTTTATTCTAACTAATAATCAATAATAATTATTTTATGAATTTACTATTCTAATAACTTTAGGTTAATTTAAATATACATTAATACGAATATCACATAATTAGAATTTGTTAAATAGTTATATAAAGTTTATTTTTATTAAGAATATATTATTAATTAAAAGTAAATATATAAAAAAACTATAAAGTAATCCATTAAATTTATAAAAAAATTGCATTACTTAAAGATTAAGGAATTTATTTATCACTAAACATTTAAAAAAATATTCATTTCTTAAATAAAAAATAAACGAAATATATAAGTATATATTTAATAATTATCTATGAAATTAATTTTGAATAAACCAAATTAAAATTCTATTGCTTATATTTTTGATTTGAATATAATTTAATTTGAGGATTGTTCATATGTAAATAATGCAATATAACAAAAAGTTAAATTATAAATAAATATTTAAATTTATTTAGCTGATAATTTGTATGGGCATTTAGAAGATATCAATATTAGGATAATTATATTAAAATAAAAGCCTTAATGTTTTTGGAGTAGTGTTTATACAAATGCAATAATATTTGCTTTAAATATTTTTGAAGTGTTTTTTTTAATATTTTTAGCTATTTTACTATGTTTATTTTGGAAGGCAAAAATATAAGATTGGACTTATCTATCAAATATTCATTCTTTAATAACAATAATATATAAAAAATAGGTGACATCACTAATTTTTATATAATATAATATTTATTCTAATTTCTTTAATATAAGTGTAATAATTCATGTTATTTAATTATTTTGTATATTCGTTATTACATAGTATTATTTTTCTTATAAAATTAAAAAAATGGGGAGATTATTAAATAAAGGAATAAGTAAATAAAAAAATTACTTCTAAAACTGAAAATACTTTTTATGTGATTTTTAATCATATAGTGAAACTATAAATAAAAATTACTAATTTTAATATTATTTAAAATTAATGTTAATTTTAATTACCCATATAATAATATTAATTATAAGTTTTTTTATTTTATAATTTATACTATATTCATTTATTTATAAAATACATAAATAATTATATTTAATTAAAAAATAAGCATTAATATTTAAAATTTAAATTTTTTAAATTAAAATTAAGCAATATTATGACTTAAGATAAAATGATTTGGTTTATATGCCATAATATATGTATATCACATTACAAACACTTAATTACCATATCAATAATATACTTCTTATATAATAACATTTTCATACAAATTTTTATCTACTTTAAGATCAAATTAATAATACAGATATTTCAAATTATTTTGATTTATTTTTTAAGTTCTCTTATTAATATTTTATCATTAATTTTGATTAATGAGTATACTTATCAAATATTTATGCTAAATATTAAAAATCATCATTAATTAATATATATTGATTATTATATAGTAATTGAAATCAAAAAAAGAGGAATAAATTTTAAAATTTGCTTGCAAAAAATAAATAAACTTTTTCGATTATGATTCGACTATTGTTTTAAATTATTTTTAAGCTAAATAATGGTTTTAAAATTATCAAATTGATAGTATTTTATTTATATTATGTTTCTATAAAATTAATTACTATATGATATGATTTTCATTTAATATTATTTCATAGTTTATTAAAAATTAATACTTTATATATATTAAATAAAATATTATTATCTAAATAATATATTTACTAATTTAAATATATAAAAATCGTATAATTATAAATAATATATATTTAGATTGCAATAGCATAACTTAATTATATAATGTAATTTTTAATTTTAAATTTTTAAAATTTGCAATTTTTTTTTATGTTTTTCCTATATTACCCAATATTTTTATTAGATCAACTTAAAAGATTATTAATTGGATAAGCTAATAATTATTAGAATATATATCATTTTTCAGATATTTTGATTTTTATCTAAATATCATCATGCTATTGTAATGAGTAAAGTATATTATATAATATTAATTAATTATAACTGTGATGCCACTATTTATATTAGTGTATCTCATTTTTCCGGAGGAAAATTAATATAATTTATAATAAAATGTGAAATTATTAAATTGATTATTTTTGAGTGTAAAATAAAAATAATTTTTTTTAATATTTGTTACAATATTTGAAAAAATAAAAGTTTTGTGTAGAATTTTTTAAATATATTAGATAATATATTTTTATACTTTATGGGACAAATGAATTTCTTGAGAAATCTAAATAAATTTTGATTAAAATTAATACATATAATCGTCATATTTTTTTTAAAATATATAGGAAATGAAGAAAAAATAATCACCAATAAATTAATTTTAAATAATTATGGGTTTCTTAGAATAAATAAATAAAATATTTATATTGGAATGGTTTTTTCTAATAAATCAAAAATAGACAGTTAAAAATACATAAATAGAAATAATAAAAATCGAAGTGTATAAATTCATATTACATCCATATTAATTTAGTGTGTATATGTTTTATTAATAATTCAATATTAAATCTAGAGTTCTTAAAAATGTTAATAATGAGAGTTATATAATAGTAAATAAGGAAGCCAAAATTTACGATTGCTTGTATTGTATTAATTAAAAGCTAATGTAATCTTATATCTATCACAGTTTTAAGTTTTGTAAACATATTATTTATCATTGGAATGAAGAAAAAATACAGAAGTATATAAATAGCATTTGTCTTTTGACTTTATTTATATGCTTTTGAAAATAGCAATATAATTATCTTATATAGTATTTATCACCTTTTAAAATGAGATTTCCTAAGTTTTGAACTAATTATATAAGTCAATAGCTTTAAGGTATCAAAATCAGGGATAAACTTCAGTTTACAGTTGATAACTTATTCCTAAAGTTACAGTATGAACACTTGTTAGTATTTTTACTTCTTTCTACTTCATAAGTATTGATTAAGTTGACACTGGCCATTAATCCCTAGTTTTATTTATTATTTATCAGCAGAAAAGGTCGTTATCAAATACAAATTAATTTTTATTTGTTTATTAAGCTAGTGTACACAATCTCCTTCATCTGAATTAACAGTAAAATACTAAATTTTTTTTTAAGCAGTAAAAAAAATTTATGAGCGAATAATGTTATGGTGACTATATGAATTATCCTTTAAATAATAATTAAATATTAATTTTATTATATTTCTCAAAGTTTATTTTCTATTTAAATTTTTATAGCGTATTTAAACAGAGTATATATTACAAAATCAAATTATTTTTAATCTAATATCATGGGTACATATATTTTAATGACAAGCAATTAAATAAACTATTTAATTTACATTGTTTTAAAACTTATATTATATATATATATTCTATTTAATAGAAAGATATTAATATTTATTGCTTCATATCAATATAATAATCATTATTAATCCAAATACAAGTGAAAATGATGCTATTTAAGAGTTATTAGCACCTTGAGATTCACATAAATCGTTCTTTAAAACAAATCCAGTATTGCATTTCTTACAAGAAGTATCATCTTATTCATCACAGTTTTAAATTACAGAAGGGCATTTTTTCTATGAAGTAGAAAGAGCAAATCCCTCTTTACATTTTTCACATTTATCTTCATCTTTACCTGTTTCACAATTTTGAATTCCATTTACTAAAAGTTAAGTGGGCTATTTCTAATTTTCACTGTCCTATTAGGAAATCACACCTTTGCTTTCATCAGACTTATCGTCATTTCCTTATTCTTTGGGTGTATTAGAATCTCTTTCATCTTAATCTTCTCCATTACCATCAATTGGTATATTAATATCTCCGTCATCAGGATCTACAGGTTGAGGATCTACAGGTTCTGGTTCTACAGGTTCTGGTTCTACAGGTTCAGGATCTACGGGTTCAGGATCTACAGGTTGAGGATCTACAGGTTCAGGATCTACAGGTTCAGGATCTACAGGTTCTGGTTCAACAGGTTCTGGTTCTACAGGCTCAGGATCTACAGGTTCTGGTTCTACAGGTTCAGGATCTACAGGTTCTGGTTCAACAGGTTCTGGTTCTACAGGCTCAGGATCTACAGGTTCAGGATCTACAGGTTCTGGTTCTACAGGTTCAGGATCTACAGGTTCAGGATCTACAGGTTCAGGATCTACAGGTTCAGGATCTACAGGTTCAGGATCTACAGGTTCTGGTTCTACAGGTTCAGGATCTACGGGTTCAGGATCTACAGGTTCAGGATCTACAGGTTCAGGATCTACAGGTTCAGGATCTACAGGTTCTGGTTCTACAGGTTCAGGATCTACAGGTTCAGGATCTACAGGTTCAGGATCTACAGGTTCTGGTTCTACAGGTTCAGGATCTACGGGTTCAGGATCTACAGGTTCAGGATCTACAGGTTCAGGATCTACAGGTTCAGGATCTACAGGTTCTGGTTCTACAGGCTCAGGATCTACGGGTTCTGGTTCTACAGGTTCTGGTTCTTCTCCTCCTTCTACACACTAGTTTTATTATGAAACAAATCCTTCGGCACACTTAGTACATTATGTATCTTCTTAAGTTTCACAATTTTCGATTTGCTGTATACATTATTTAAAAGTAGAAGATAAAATATATCCAGTTTAGCATTATGAGCATTAATCTATAGTTCTAACCTTAGCAGTTTTGCAGTATCTGATTCCATTTACCATAAGTACAGCTTCGCACACTCCTTCTTCTAAAACGAAGTTATCAGTACATTCTGAACATGCAGTGTCATCGTAACTTTGGCAATTAGCAACGTTTTTGATGCATTTTAATTCTGAGGATGATGCTGAATATCCCCTCTAGCATTTAGAACATTTATTTTTTTCGACTTGATTTCCGGTTTCACAATTTTGAATACCATTAGCAGCTAAAACAGGGGCATCTTCACATTTTCCAAGGTTTACTTAATAGAGATCGGCGCATTCTGAGCATCCAGTTTCATTGTATAATTCACAATTTTAAATGGTTTTTATGCATTTTTTTCCTGAAGATGATAAATTGTAATTTGAGATACATTTCGAGCATTAATCTGAAGTTCCTACTTTAGCAGTCATACAGTATTATATATTGTTTACAGAAACTGCAGGGTTGCATTTATTTTAAGATAAAGTATATCCATCTTTGCAATCTTGACATAAAGTGTTTTCTTAAGCTTCACAATTAGGAATAGCCTTGACACATTCCATTTAGTTAGTAGATAGTACGAATCCAGTTTAACACTTAGAACATTTATTTTTAATGTATTATTTCCAACTTCACAATAATTAATACCATTTGCAGTTGAAATAGGAATTTTTTCACATTATTGCAGTTTAATTTCGTAATCATCATTACATTCAGAGCACCCAGTATCATTATAATTTTTACAGTTGGTTACAGTAGCAACACATTTTTTGTTGGTGTTTGATAATTAATATCCAGGATTACATATTTAACATTAGTCCTTTGTGGCAGGCTTAGCGGTTTTGCAGTTAGTAATTCCATTGGGGGACATTTCACATTTTCCAGAATTCAATTGATAGTTTGTATTACATTCAGAGCACCCAGTATCGCTATATTTCTTACAGTTGGTTACAGTAGCAACACATTTTTTGTTGGTGATTGATAATTAAAATCCAGGATTACATATTTAACATTAGTCCTTTGTGGCAGGTTTAGCGGTTTTGCAGTTAGCAATTCCATTGGGGGGCATCTCACATTTTCCAGAATTCAATTGATAGTTTGTATTACATTCAGAGCACCCAGTATCGGTATAACTTTTACAGTTGGTTACAGTAGCAACACATTTTTTATTGGTGATTGATAATTAAAATCCAGGATTACATATTTAACATTAGTCCTTTGTGGCAGGCTTAGCGGTTTTGCAGTTAGCAATTCCATTGGGGGCCTCTCACATTTTCCAGAATTCAATTGATAGTTTGTATTACATTCAGAGCACCCAGTATCGGTATAACTTTTACAGTTGGTTACAGTAGCAACACATTTTTTGTTGGTGTTTGATAATTAAAATCCAGGATTACATATTTAACATTAGTCCTTTGTAGCAGGCTTAGCGGTTTTGCAGTTAGCAATTCCATTGGGGGACATTTCACATTTTCCAGAATTCAATTGATAGTTTGTATTACATTCAGAGCACCCAGTATCGCTATAACTTTTACAGTTGGTTACAGTAGCAACACATTTTTTATTGGTGATTGATAATTAAAATCCAGGATTACATATTTAACATTAGTCCTTTGTGGCAGGCTTAGCGGTTTTGCAGTTGACAATTCCATTGGGGGCATCTCACATTTTCCAGAATTCAATTGATAGTTTGTATTACATTCAGAGCACCCAGTATCGCTATATTTCTTACAGTTGGTTACAGTTGCAACACATTTTTTGTTGGTGTTTGATAATTAAAATCCAGGATTACATATTTAACATTAGTCCTTTGTGGCAGGCTTAGCGGTTTTGCAGTTAGTAATTCCATTGGGGGACATTTCACATTTTCCAGAATTCAATTGATAGTTTGTATTACATTCAGAGCACCCAGTATCGCTATAACTTTTACAGTTGGTTACAGTTGCAACACATTTTTTGTTGGTGTTTGATAATTAAAATCCAGGATTACATATTTAACATTAGTCCTTTGTGGCAGGCTTAGCGGTTTTGCAGTTAGTAATTCCATTGGGGGACATTTCACATTTTCCAGAATTCAATTGATAGTTTGTATTACATTCAGAGCACCCAGTATCGCTATATTTCTTACAGTTGGTTACAGTAGCAACACATTTTTTGTTGGTGTTTGATAATTAAAATCCAGGATTACATATTTAACATTAGTCCTTTGTGGCAGGCTTAGCGGTTTTGCAGTTGACAATTCCATTGGGGGCATCTCACATTTTCCAGAATTCAATTGATAGTTTGTATTACATTCAGAGCACCCAGTATCGCTATATTTCTTACAGTTGGTTACAGTAGCAACACATTTTTTGTTGGTGTTTGATAATTAAAATCCAGGATTACATATTTAACATTAGTCCTTTGTAGCAGGTTTAGCGGTTTTGCAGTTAGCAATTCCATTGGGGGGCATCTCACATTTTCCAGAATTCAATTGATAGTTTGTATTACATTCAGAGCACCCAGTATCGCTATATTTCTTACAGTTGGTTACAGTAGCAACACATTTTTTATTGGTGATTGATAATTAAAATCCAGGATTACATATTTAACATTAGTCCTTTGTGGCAGGCTTAGCGGTTTTGCAGTTGACAATTCCATTGGGGGGCATCTCACATTTTCCTGAATTCAATTGATAGTTTGTATTACATTCAGAGCACCCAGTATCGCTATATTTCTTACAGTTGGTTACAGTAGCAACACATTTTTTATTGGTGATTGATAATTAAAATCCAGGATTACATATTTAACATTAGTCCTTTGTGGCAGGCTTAGCGGTTTTGCAGTTGACAATTCCATTGGGGGGCCTCTCACATTTTCCAGAATTCAATTGATAGTTTGTATTACATTCAGAGCACCCAGTATCGCTATATTTCTTACAGTTGGTTACAGTAGCAACACATTTTTTGTTGGTGTTTGATAATTAAAATCCAGGATTACATATTTAACATTAGTCCTTTGTGGCAGGCTTAGCGGTTTTGCAGTTAGTAATTCCATTGGGGGACATTTCACATTTTCCAGAATTCAATTGATAGTTTGTATTACATTCAGAGCACCCAGTATCGCTATATTTCTTACAGTTGGTTACAGTAGCAACACATTTTTTGTTGGTGATTGATAATTAAAATCCAGGATTACATATTTAACATTAGTCCTTTGTGGCAGGCTTAGCGGTTTTGCAGTTGACAATTCCATTGGGGGGCCTCTCACATTTTCCAGAATTCAATTGATAGTTTGTATTACATTCAGAGCACCCAGTATCGCTATATTTCTTACAGTTGGTTACAGTAGCAACACATTTTTTGTTGGTGATTGATAATTAATATCCAGGATTACATATTTAACATTAGTCCTTTGTAGCAGGTTTAGCGGTTTTGCAGTTGACAATTCCATTGGGGGGCCTCTCACATTTTCCAGAATTCAATTGATAGTTTGTATTACATTCAGAGCACCCAGTATCGCTATATTTCTTACAGTTGGTTACAGTAGCAACACATTTTTTATTGGTGATTGATAATTAAAATCCAGGATTACATATTTAACATTAGTCCTTTGTGGCAGGCTTAGCGGTTTTGCAGTTGACAATTCCATTGGGGGGCATCTCACATTTTCCAGAATTCAATTGATAGTTTGTATTACATTCAGAGCACCCAGTATCGCTATATTTCTTACAGTTGGTTACAGTAGCAACACATTTTTTGTTGGTGTTTGATAATTAAAATCCAGGATTACATATTTAACATTAGTCCTTTGTAGCAGGTTTAGCGGTTTTGCAGTTAGCAATTCCATTGGGGGGCATCTCACATTTTCCAGAATTCAATTGATAGTTTGTATTACATTCAGAGCACCCAGTATCGCTATATTTCTTACAGTTGGTTACAGTAGCAACACATTTTTTGTTGGTGATTGATAATTAATATCCAGGATTACATATTTAACATTAGTCCTTTGTAGCAGGTTTAGCGGTTTTGCAGTTGACAATTCCATTGGGGGGCCTCTCACATTTTCCAGAATTCAATTGATAGTTTGTATTACATTCAGAGCACCCAGTATCGCTATATTTCTTACAGTTGGTTACAGTAGCAACACATTTTTTGTTGGTGATTGATAATTAATATCCAGGATTACATATTTAACATTAGTCCTTTGTGGCAGGCTTAGCGGTTTTGCAGTTGACAATTCCATTCGGATTAGGTGGTACAACACATTGAGTTTTACTAGAATTAGGCTACTTCCCACCTGAACATTAAGCACATTTATTATCTGTAGAATATCTAGTACAGTCTCCTATTTTGAGAAAGCAAGTTTTTCTAGTACCTGAAGATAATTGGTGTGTAGTATCACACCTAGTACATACACCAGAAGTATTTGCTGAAGTGCAGTTATTTATTTTTACACACGTACCTGTACTTCTTTTTAAAAAGTAATCAGATCTCAAATCACATGTAGTACACTTATTCTTACTACATCTAGTACATCCACTTCTATTTGGTCTAAATTTTTTATATAATTAATATTGGTATTTTTTTGTTTACATTTTATATGTTTTTATATAATATTACGTGCAAGCTGAGAAGACTATACATATTAATATCCCAAATATTAATATTTGTTTTATCATTCTTTAAAGACAGTGTTTTTTTGATAATATCTTGATTTTTTTTTTTAATTTTAATTTGTATTTTTTTTTTATTATTTTGCATATTTTACTATTGTCCTTTCAATTTATATTGTCCGTATTATACTTGGTATTTAAATAATTTTTATGATAATTGCATATTTTATTACAAAGTTAAATATTGATTCATGTATTTCTTTTTATTTCTATATAATAATGATATCTACAATATATATATATACAATTCATTTTCAAAAATTATTTAATATAAATTTAAAAAAGAATATAATATATTTGTCAACTTATTTTTTTGAAATTTATATTCATTAAACTTCAATAAAAAATATGAAAATTTCTTTTTTCTATATTTATGACTTTGTCCAATCTTATCAATAATAAATTTTATATAATTATTACTAACTATAGCTAATGTTCTATTTTCAATTCTAATACTTAAAATATTGATAATTTATTAGTATGATACGTGTTATTTATCTATATAATATTCAAGTATTTTATTCACCAATATAATATTCAAAAAATAAAAATATATCTAATTTCTATTATCGATAATTTGATATTTATTATTGATAATATTCATTTTTTGTATAAGATACAATCCTTATAAATTTTTACTTTTTCCTATATTTTAATATCTACAAAATTATTTATATATCATCCTATATATTATTTAATATGATTAATAGAATATGGGAAAATAATTTAATCTTGGATTTTATTATTTCACTGCTATATTATTTGTAAAATAGGCTAAATATTTTTTCAGTAATTAACATTTAATTCCTTCTCCATATAATATATTATTATAAGTTGAAAGCCATAATATTTAGTATTTAGTATATAATAATTAGAACTTAAGTATTATAACGTAAAATATAATTATATTCAAGCATATAAATATTTTTATGGCCAATTAAAACTTAGAAATTGAATATTAATACTTTTAAAAAGGAGTATTAAATATTGAGATAAATTTTTTCTAATTTTTCAAATATAAAAGTAATATAAGTATAAGTATTTCATATTTTCAAATTTTTTGATTGCATATTATGATAAAAAAATATACTAAATAATCAAAATAATAGTTTTTTTAAATAAATCTCTAATTGTTTGTTAAAGCATTTTAGAATAACAATATAAACTTTGGAATAATAATATAAATTTATAAGTTGAAAATTTCTTATATATCAATATTATCTGCAAGCAACAAGTATAAATATATAATATATAATTATATTTGTAATATATAGTAAGTAAGTATTTAGGTTGATAATAATAATAATTGACAATTTTAAGAATATTCTTTAAAAAAATAACTAATTTCTCTCAATTATATGCATTAATAACTTTTTAAAATTTTTCATTATTTAATATTAAAAATGCATTATTATTTAATTCAAAAACCTTATTTTTAAATAAAATCAAATTAATTCCAGGACTATCCACAAAAATTAAATCAAAATATATATAAAATAGGTATTATTAAAAAATGGAAGAGAGAAGGCTTACTCCTGAATTTTTAAAAAAATTATTAAGATCTGATATAAAATTCTACTATACAACTCCTTATTTGAATGATCATTTATATTTACATTATAAAGGTACTATTTTAAATATTTTATATTTTTTTTTTAAATAAATACATTTATTTTAAGTTTTATTAAATAATTGAATTTCAATACTTAAATAACAGATTTTCCTAGATAGAAAACCTAGAAGAATTTACAGGGCTTAAGGTTATATATTTAGAAGGTCACATTTTCATTATTCAGAATAAACAGCACAGTCATTAATTTTTTTATAGCAAATTTTTTTGCTACTTGTTGAAAGTTAGTAATCAGATGAACATCTACTACATATTCCTTTTTAATCTGCAGCTACACATTTAGAAGTATATACACAGTACTCGTTTTCAGTATTAAAGAAGAAATGGTCAGAATTAGCGCAAACTGTGCAAGCATTGTCAGTTTTACATTAAAGACATCCTTCTAAGTATGCTGGACTAATTTATAAATTTATAATTAATACTTTAATGTTTTAATAAAAAAATGGGATTACGCATTCTGATAAAGCTATGGTTATAAAAACTGCTAAAATTAATACTTATTTAATAATTTTATACATACTTGGTTTTTATTAGATATTTTTTTTTTTTAATTTTTAATTTTTTATTAATTAGCATTATTCATTGAAATTCATTAATTTATACTGTTTTGTTATATTGTAAAAATTGGTATGGCAGTAGATTATTTAATGATTGAAGTAAAGACAATAAATGTTTTATAAAATTCTAATATATTTAATTTTGAGAAATTTAAAAATATATACTGATTATATTTTATACAATATGGTGCTACCAATAGAGAAAAAATCTTCTTTTTTTCTACTAATTGCTGTATTATCTATATTTGTTTACAAGTATAAAATACTGTTTTTATTTTAGAATTAGTATAGATTATATTCAATATATTAATTAATTTTCTAAAATAAGTATATTATTATTATAATAATTTCTTATATAATTAATAAAATCATAATAAATGGATTAATACATAATTATCAAAATGTTTAATCTAAAAAATTAAATATATTAATTAATATACATAAATTATTTCCCCTTAATATTTTAAATATTTATTACTACATGCTATTTTTAATTCTGTAATGATTTTAAATAGGAATTATTGAATCAATATATTTTATTAAATATTAATATAAATTTTTATTATTTAAAATACATCAACAATGATCATAAGGTAAGTAGCTCCGTACAAAAAAGACTAAACTTTAGACTAATCTATAGGTTACTAGATTCAACTAATAAGATTCTATTAAAAGAAGAGATACCATCCATCAAGGAATCTAATTCATTACTCTGATTGATACATTTATTACTTATTATTTTTAAATATATATTATATTATATTTCATTTATAGTGTATGTCATTTAAAAGGTAAAAAAAAAAAAAAAAAAAAATTTAAAATATAACAATTAGTAATCTTTTTATTTTTTTCTACATTATTTTTTAAATTTTATACAATTCATTGTTTATTTTAATTAATAATCAATAATAATTATTTTTATGATTTTTCTATCCTAATAAATTTTATGTTAACTTAAATAGACATTTAATACTTATATCACATATAGCAAAATATAAAAAAAATTTTCAAATTATGTTATATATAAAATTAAAAAATTGTAATGATTTTTCAAGGTAGTCTAATAGTTTTCAACATTTGAGACTATTTGTTAACAATTGATTCGATTATTTAAATTTTAATTAAGAGATAACCCTTTTATATAATACATTAAATCAAATACTATGTAATAATTTAAAAAATTAGCTTGAATTCCCAACAATTAATAATAAAATTAAACAATTGCACTGAATTTTAAATTATTAAGAAAATAGCGCTAAATTTGAAATAAATTAATTAAAAAATTTTTTTGTAACTTTGCTATAATTAGAATTTGTTAAATAATTATATAATGTTTATTTTTATTAAGAATATATTATTAATTAAGAGTAAATATATAAAAAAACCATATAATAATCCATTAAATTTATAAAAATATTGTATTTCTTAAAAATTAAGGAATTCATTTATCGCTAAACATTTAAAAAGTATTCAATTCTTTAATAAAAAAAATAACGAAATATATAAGTATATATTTAATAATTATCTATGAAATTATTTTTGAATAAACCAAATTAAAATTATATTGTTTATATTTTTTGATTTGAACATAATTTAATTTGAGGATTGCTCATATGTAAAAAAAAAAGTTAAATTAAAAATAAAAATAAAAATTTAAATTTATTTAGCTGATAATTTGTATAAGCATTTAGAAGATATAAATATTTGGATAAATCTATTAAAATTATAGCAGTAATGTTTTTTAGATTAGTGTTTTTACAAATGCAATAATTTTTGTTTTAAATATTTTTGAAGTGCCTTATATAGTATTTTTAGCTATTTTACTATGTTTATTTTGGGAAGCAAAACATATAAGTTTGGACTTATCTATGAAATATTAATTCTTTGATAATAATAGTTTCTAAAAAAATAGGTAACATCACTTATTTTGATATATTATTTATCAATATTTATTCTAATTCCATTAATATAAGAGTAACAATTCATGTTATTTAATTATGTTGTATATTCGTTATTACATAGTATTATTTTTCTTATAAAATTAAAAAAATGGGGAGATTATTAAAAGTTAGTAAATAATAAAAATTACTTCTAAAACTGAATATATTTTCTATATGGTTTTTAATTATATTACATAATATTTTTAATCAACTTAAAAGATTATTAATTGGATAAGCTAATAATTATTAGAATATATATCATTTTTCAGATATTTTGATATTTATCTAGATATCACCATGCTATTGTAATGAGTAAAGTATATTTTATAATATCTATTAATTATAACTGTGATACCACTATTTATATTATTATATCTCCTTTTTCCTGTGGAAAATTAATATTATTTATAATAAAATGTGAAACTATTAAATATATTATATATATTTGAGGGTATAATAAAAACAATTTGAAAATATTTGTTCAATATTATAAAAAATAAAAAAATTTTGTATTGTGTATATTAAATATATTAAACTAAATATTTTTATACTTTATGGGAGAAATTTATGAGAATGCAAACAAATTTTGATTAATTTAATGATTAAAATTAATACATATAATCGTCATATTTTCTTTTAAAACATATAGGAAATGAAGAAAAAATAAACACCTACATAAATTAATTTTAAATAATTATGGGTTCCTTAGAATAAGTAAATAAAATATTTATATTTAGATTGTTTTTTTCTAATAAATCAAAAATAGAGAGTTAAAAATACATAAATACAAATAATTAAAAATAGAATAGTATAAATTCATATTACATCCATAATACTTTAGTGTGTATATGTTTTATTAATAATATAATATTAAAAGTAGAGTTCTTATAAATATTAATAATGAAAGTTATACAATACTAAATAAGGAAGTTAAAATATACAATTGCTTGTATTAATTAAAGGCAAATGATATCTTATATCTATCACAGTTTTAAGTTTTATTAACATATTATTTATCATTGGAATGAAGAAAAAATACAGAAAAATATTAATAGCATTTGTCTTTTGACTTTATTTATATGTTTGTGCAAATGGCAATACCATTAACTTACACAGTATTTATTTCATCTTTTAAAGTGAGATTTCCCAAGTTTTTAACTAACTATTTTATTCAATAGCTTTAAGGTATCAGAATCAGGGATAAACTTCAGTTTTCAGTTGAAAAAGTATTCCCAAAGCTACATTATGAACACTTGTTAGTAGTTTCACTTCTTTCTACTTCATAAGTATTGATTCCGTAGACACTAGCCTCTTATTTCGAGTTTTATTTATTATTTATCAGCGGAGTAAGGTTGTTTTTAAATACAAATTAATTGTTATTTGTCGATAATTTGTTTATTAAACTATTGTATACAATCTCCTTCACCTGAATTAACAGTAAAATCCTCAATTTTTTTGAAGCAGTAATAAAAAATTTATGAGCTAATAATCTTATGATGACTATATGAATTATCTTTTAATAATAATTAAGTACTAATTTTATGTTATTTCTCAAAGTTTATTTTCTATTTAAATTTTAATAGACACAGATATAGATAAGAAATATATTTAAATAATTTATTATATAGATTTATTTAAATGATACAGTATAGAAAAAGAGCATTAGGTATTATAATCAACTATATTATAACTTTCTTCAAAAAAAAATGATTAAAAAAAAATGGTATACTAGGTATTTTAAGAATTAATTTCTATATATACTATATAGTTTAATTTTCTTGAATTTATTAGTCCTTTTTGGTAAAAAAAATATGAGTATCAATTCATAAAAAAAATAAGTTGAATATATATATAGTTTATATTTTATAAGGAAAATAATAATTTTTTTTTCAAACAAATCATTAATTTTCTAAAAAAAATAAACTATGTGTTAAAATATAATAAAATCAATAATCAATATATGCAGAAAAATGTGAAAAAAACAAAATCAAAATTTTTTAAAGTATGTTTTGAAGACAATTATATAATTTTTATAATTTATATTGTATATCATAATTAATTACAAGTTAAAAATAAATAATTCTTTCATATAAACTAATTAATAATTTAAATGCGTATAAAAAGTGAATTATTTATTATTTCAGTATTTATAATAGTAAAATTGCAATATTAATTATATTTTAAATAGTAAATAATATATTTTTATTCATAACAAAATTTTAATTAAAATAGTCGAATAGTTTACAAATATTTTTAATCTAATATATTTTAATGACAAGCAATGAAATAAACTATTTAATTTACATTGTTTTGAAACTTATAATATATATATATACTATTGAATAGAAAAATATTAATAATTATTGTTTCATATCAATATAATAATCATTATTAATCCAAATACAAGTGAAAATGATGCTATTTAAGAGTTATTAACACCTTGAGATTCACATAAATCGTTCTTTAAAACAAATCCAGTCTTGCATTTCTTACAAGAAGTATCATCTTATTCATCACAGTTTTAAATTACAGAAGGGCATTTTTTTATGAAGTAGAAAGAGCAAATCCCTCTTTACATTTTTCACATTTATCTTCATCTTTACCTGTTTCACAATTTTGAATTCCATTTACTAAAAGTTAAGTGGGCTATTTCTAATTTTCACTGTCCTATTAGGAAATAACACCTTTGCTTTCTTCAGACTTATCGTCATTTCCTTATTCTTTGGGTGTATTAGAATCTCTTTCATCTTATTCTTCTCCATTACCATCAATTGGTATATTAATAACTCCGTCATCAGGTTTTACTTCACCTCCATCTTCTGGTTAAACATCTCCTCCATCTTCAGGTTCAGGATCTACTTCACCTCCATCTTCTGGTTAAACATCTCCTCCATCTTCAGGTTTAGGATCTACTTCACCTCCATCTTCTGGTTAAACATCACCACCATCTTCTGGTTAAACATCACCACCATCTTCTGGTTAAACATCTCCTCCATCTTCTGGTTAAACATCTCCTCCATCTTCTGGTTAAACATCTCCTCCATCTTCTGGTTAAACATCTCCTCCATCTTCTGGTTAAACATCTCCTCCATCTTCTGGTTAAACATCTCCTCCATCTTCTGGTTAAACATCTCCTCCATCTTCAGGTTAAACATCACCACCGTCTTCTGGTTAAACATCTCCTCCATCTTCTGGTTAAACATCACCACCATTTTCTGGTTAAACATCTCCTCCATCTTCTGGTTAAACATCTCCTCCATCTTCAGGTTCAGGATCTACTTCACCTCCATCTTCTGGTTAAACATCACCACCGTCTTCTGGTTAAACATCTCCTCCATCTTCTGGTTAAACATCACCACCATCTTCTGGTTAAACATCTCCTCCATCTTCTGGTTAAACATCTCCTCCATCTTCTGGTTCAGGATCTACATCTCCACCATCTACATCCCCTCCATCTTCTGGTTAGACATCTCCTCCATCTTCAGGTTCAGGTTCTACATCTCCTCCATCTTCAGGTTCTTCTTCATCACCACCTAAACCAGGAATATTAGGAATAATTTCACCTGCTGCATCTATAACATCATTAATATCAACGCCATCTAGAATACCACCATCTCCGTCTTCTCCTCCATCTTCTACTTCTCCTCCATCCTCACCTTCTCCTCCATCTTCTCCTTCTCCTCCATCTTCACCTTCTTCTCCTCCTTCAGCTGGAGTATCTTCTACACACTAGTTTTATTATGAAACAAATCCTTCGGCACACTTAGTACATTATGTATCTTCTTAAGTTTCACAATTTTCAATTTGCTGTATACATTATTTAAAAGTGGAGGATAAAATATATCCAGTTTGGCATTATGAGCATTAATCTGTAGTTCTAACCTTAGCAGTTTTGCAGTATCTGATTCCATTTACCATAAGTACAGCTTCGCACACTCCTTCTTCTAAAACGAAGTTATCAGTACATTCTGAACAAGCAGTGTCATCGTAACTTTGGCAATTAGCAACGTTTTTGATGCATTTTAATTCTGAGGATGATGCAGAATATCCCCTCTAGCATTTAGAACATTTATTTTTTTCGACTTGATTTCCGGTTTCACAATTTTGAATACCATTAGCAGCTAAAACAGGGGCATCTTCACATTTTCCAAGGTTTACTTAATAGAGATCGGCGCATTCTGAGCATCCAGTTTCATTGTATAATTCACAATTTTAAATGGTTTTTATGCATTTTTTTCCTGAAGATGATAAATTGTAATTTGAGATACATTTCGAGCATTAATCTGAAGTTCCTACTTTAGCAGTCATACAGTATTATATATTGTTTACAGAAACTGCAGGGTTGCATTTATTTTAAGATAAAGTATATCCATCTTTGCAATCTTGACATAAAGTGTTTTCTTAAGCTTCACAATTAGGAATAGCCTTGATACATTCCATTTAGTTAGTAGATAGTACGAATCCAGTTTAACACTTAGAACATTTATTTTTTAATGTATTATTTCCAACTTCACAATAATTAATACCATTTGCAGTTGAAATAGGAATTTTTTCACATTATTGCAGTTTAATTTCGTAATCATCATTACATTCAGAGCACCCAGTATCATTATAATTTTTACAGTTGGTTACAGTAGCAACACATTTTCTTTAGGTAGTTGATAAACTGAATCCAGTTGTACATTGTTGGCATTAGTTAGTAGTTCCAGCTTTAGCGGTTTGGCAGTTGGCAATTCCATTTAAAGAAATTTCACATCTTCCATTATTCAAATTATAGTTTGTATTACATTCAGAGCACCCAGTATCGTTATAATTTTTACAATTGGATACAGTAGTAACACATTTTCTTTAGGTAGTTGATAAGCTGAATCCAGTTTTGCATTGTTGGCATTAATTAGTAGTTCCAGCTTTAGCGGTTTGGCAGTTGGCAATTCCATTGGGAGGAAGCTCACATCTTCCACTATTCAAACTATAGTTTGTATTACATTCAGAGCACCCGGTATCGCTATATAGTTTACAATTGGGTACAGTAGTAACACATTTTCTTTAGGTAGTTGATAAACTAAATCCAGTTTTGCATTGTTGGCATTAGTTAGTTGTTCCAGCTTTAGCGGTTTGGCAGTTGGCAATTCCATTGGGAGGAAGCTCACATCTTCCACTATTCAAATTATAGTTTGTATTACATTCAGAGCACCCGGTATCGCTATATAGTTTACAATTGGGTACAGTAGTAACACATTTTCTTTAGGTAGTTGATAAGCTGAATCCAGTTTTGCATTGTTGGCATTAATTAGTAGTTCCAGCTTTAGCGGTTTGGCAGTTGGCAATTCCATTGGGAGGAAGCTCACATCTTCCACTATTCAAACTATAGTTTGTATTACATTCAGAGCACCCAGTATCGTTATATAGTTTACAATTGGGTACAGTAGTAACACATTTTCTTTAGGTAGTTGATAAACTAAATCCAGTTTTACATTGTTGGCATTAGTTAGTAGTTCCAGCTTTAGCAGTTTGGCAGTTGGCAATTCCATTGGGAGGAAGCTCACATCTTCCACTATTCAAACTATAGTTTGTATTACATTCAGAGCACCCAGTATCGCTATATAGTTTACAATTGGGTACAGTAGTAACACATTTTCTTTAGGTAGTTGATAAACTAAATCCAGTTTTACATTGTTGGCATTAGTTAGTTGTTCCAGCTTTAGCAGTTTGGCAGTTGGCAATTCCATTGGGAGGAAGCTCACATCTTCCACTATTCAAACTATAGTTTGTATTACATTCAGAGCACCCAGTATCGTTATAATTTTTACAATTGGATACAGTAGTAACACATTTTCTTTAGGTAGTTGATAAACTGAATCCAGTTTTACATCGCGAACATTAGTTGGTAGTTCCAGCTTTAGCGGTTTGGCAGTTGGCAATTCCATTGGGAGGAAGCTCACATCTTCCACTATTCAAACTATAGTTTGTATTACATTCAGAGCACCCAGTATCGCTATATAGTTTACAATTGGGTACAGTAGTAACACATTTTCTTTAGGTAGTTGATAAACTAAATCCAGTTTTACATTGTTGGCATTAGTTAGTTGTTCCAGCTTTAGCAGTTTGGCAGTTGGCAATTCCATTGGGAGGAAGCTCACATCTTCCACTATTCAAACTATAGTTTGTATTACATTCAGAGCACCCGGTATCGCTATATAGTTTACAATTGGGTACAGTAGTAACACATTTTCTTTAGGTGGTTGATAAACTGAATCCTGTTTTACATTGTTGGCATTAGTTAGTTGTTCCAGCTTTAGCGGTTTGGCAGTTGGCAATTCCATTGGGAGGAAGCTCACATCTTCCACTATTCAAACTATAGTTTGTATTACATTCAGAGCACCCAGTATCGCTATATAGTTTACAATTGGGTACAGTAGTAACACATTTTCTTTAGGTAGTTGATAAACTAAATCCAGTTTTACATTGTTGGCATTAGTTAGTTGTTCCAGCTTTAGCAGTTTGGCAGTTGGCAATTCCATTGGGAGGAAGCTCACATCTTCCACTATTCAAACTATAGTTTGTATTACATTCAGAGCACCCAGTATCGTTATAATTTTTACAATTGGATACAGTAGTAACACATTTTCTTTAGGTAGTTGATAAACTGAATCCAGTTTTACATCGCGAACATTAGTTGGTAGTTCCAGCTTTAGCGGTTTGGCAGTTGGCAATTCCATTGGGAGGAAGCTCACATCTTCCACTATTCAAATTATAGTTTGTATTACATTCAGAGCACCCGGTATCGCTATATAGTTTACAATTGGGTACAGTAGTAACACATTTTCTTTAGGTGGTTGATAAACTGAATCCAGTTTTACATCGGGAACATTAGTTAGTAGTTCCAGCTTTAGCAGTTTGGCAGTTGGCAATTCCATTGGGAGGAAGCTCACATCTTCCACTATTCAAATTATAGTTTGTATTACATTCAGAGCACCCGGTATCGCTATATAGTTTACAATTGGGTACAGTAGTAACACATTTTCTTTAGGTAGTTGATAAACTGAATCCAGTTTTACATCGCGAACATTAGTTAGTAGTTCCAGCTTTAGCGGTTTGGCAGTTGGCAATTCCATTCGGATTAGGTGGTACAACACATTGAGTTTTACTAGAATTAGGCTACTTCCCACCTGAACATTAAGCACATTTATTATCTGTAGAATATCTAGTACAATCTCTTATTTTGAGAAAGCAAATTTTGGTTGAACCTGTTGATAGTTGGTGTGTAGTATCACACCTAGTACATACACCAGAAGTATTTGCTGAAGTACAGTTATTTATTCGTACACACGTACCTGTGCTACTTTTTAAAAAGTAATCATTTCTTAAATCGCATCTAGTACACTTATTCTTACTACATCTAGTACATCCACTTCTATTTGGTCTAAATTTTATATATAATTAATATTGGTATTTTTTTGTTTACATTTTATATGTTTTTATATAATATTACGTGCAAGCTGAGAAAACTATAGCTATTAGTATCCCAAATATTAATATTTGTTTTATCATTCTCTAAAGAGAGTGTTTTTTTGATAATATCTTGATTTTTTTTTTAATTTTAATTTGTATTTTTTTTTTTTATTATTATTATAGCATATTTTACTTTTGTCCTTCTATTTATATTGTCCGTATTATACTTGGTATTTAAATAATTTTTATGATAATTTTATATTTTATTACAAAGTTAAAGATCGATTCATGTATTTCTTTTTTTTCTAAATTATAATAATATCTACATTAAATATATATATGGTTAATTTTCAAAAATTTATTCTCTATAAATTTAAAAATGAATATAATATATTTGTCTATATATTATTTTGAAATATATATTTATTATCTTTCCATGACTTTGTCCAATCTGATCGATAATCAATTTCATATAATTATTACTAACTATAGCTAATGTTCTATTTTCAATTCTAATATTTAAAATATTTCTAGTATAATACTATGGTACATGTTAATTATCTATATAATATTCAAGTATTTTATTCACCTATAAGCCAATATATTATTCAAAAAATAAAAATATATCTAATTTCTAATATCGATAATTTTATATTTATTATTGATAATATTCATTTTTGTATATGATACAATCCTTATAGATTCTTATTTTTTCCTTTATTTTACTAACTACAAAATTATTTATATATCATCCTATATATTATTTAATATGATTAATATAATATGGGAAAATAATTTAATTTTGGAAATTATTATTTAATTGTTTTAATATTTCTAAAATAGGCTAAATATTTTTTCAGTAATTATCAGTTAATTCTTTCTCCAATATAATATATTATTATAAGTTGAAAGCCATAATATTTAGTATTTAGTATATAATATTAGAACTTAAATATTATAACATAAAATATAATTATATTCACTCATATATATATTTTTATGGCCAATTAAAACTTAGAAATTGAAAATTACTACTTTTAAAAAGGAGTATTATATTTTGAGATAAATTTTTTCTAATTTTTCAAATATAAAAGTAATATAGGTATGAGTGTTTCATATTTTCAAATTTTTTGATTGCATATTATAATAAAAAATATACTAAATAATCAAAACAATAATTTATTTTAAATAAATCTCTAACTTTTTGTTAAAGGATTTTAGAATAATAATATAAACTTTGGAATAATAAT
Organism: Miamiensis avidus; assembly: GCA_037039885.1. NCBI lineage: Eukaryota > Ciliophora > Oligohymenophorea > Philasterida > Glauconematidae > Miamiensis > Miamiensis avidus. The sequence goes on from JAWVGU010000091.1 coordinate 45,337, forward strand.
ATAAATTTATTTGTTGAAAATTTCTTATTTATCAATATTATCTGCAAGCAACAAGTATATATATATAATATATAATTTTATTTGTAATATATAGTAAGTAAGTATTTAGGTTGATAATAATAATAATTGACAATTTTAAGAATATTCTTTAAAAAAAATAACTAATTTCTCTCAATTATATGCATTAATAGCTTTTTAAAATTTTTCATTACTAAATATTAAAAATGCATTATTATTTAATTCATAAACCTTATTTTTAAATAAAATCAAATTAATTCCAGGACTATCCACAAAAATTAAATCAAAATATATATAAAATAGGTATTATTAAAAAATGGAAGAGAGAAGGCTTACTCCTGAATTTTTAAAAAATTATTAAGATCTGATATAAAATTCTACTATACAACTCCTTATTTGAATGATCATTTATATTTACATTATAAAGGTACTATTTTAAATATTTTATATTTATTTTTAAATAAATACATTTATTTTAAGTTTTATTAAATAATTGAATTTCAATACTTAAATACCAGGTTTCTCCTAGATGGAAAACCTAGAAGAGTTTACAGGGCTTAAGGTAATATATTTAGAAGGAAATGGGTTCAGCAAAATTGAAGGATTGGAGAAGTGTACATAAATAAGGTCTCTTTATTTGTAAGAAAATTTAATTAAGAAAATTGAAAATCTTGAAAATCTAACCCAGCTATACAACTTAAATTTGACTGATAATTGCATTGAAACAATTGAAAATCTTAGTAAAAATGCTACTTTACAAACTCTTTTACTAAAAAGGAATTCCATTGGTATTATTTTATTTTCTTTAGTTTAATTTAACTAATCAATAATTTTATTTCATGTTTTCAGGAAAAAATGGCCTTTCTGATTTAAAGGGATTGACTGAAATCCCCACTTTAACAACATTAGATATATCTGATAATAAAATAAATGATGAAAATATAATTGATGAAATTTTAACAAAATTGCCCAATTTGGGAGTTTTATATTTGATGGGTAATGAAGTTTGCAAAAAAATTAAAAACTACAGAAAAACAATAATTCATAAAATTCCATCCTTGAAATATCTCGATGATAGACCTGTATTTGAAGACGAAAGAAGGTATGTTGCCGCATTTTTCAGAGGGGGTTTAGAAGCGGAAAGAGAAGAAAGAAAATTATACAAAAAAGAGTAGGAGGACAAGCACTGGGAAAACCATAGAAAGTTCAGAGAAATGATTGAAAACTATAAAAAAGAAGCTGAAGAAACAAAGCAATAGGAGTAATAATAAGAATAATCAAATGATAATACAGAAGCTGTTGATAATAATGATTAAGAAAATAATAATAATAGTAATGATTTAGATCAACCTCCAGAATTGGAAGAACATAAGCATGATTCTTCTTTTTCTTCTTCCAATAAACACGGTTCTAATTCTGAAAAACTTGAAACTTATAACACTACTACTGAACACGAATAAAGTTCTTAATAAAATACCAGCTAAAATTCCTCAATGACGTTGCATAGATAGGGAAGTAATTTAAGTCTATAATCTGATCACAAAACTTAGAACATTCTTTAATAAGAAGAATCAAAATAAGAAGAGGAAGAAGAATTACCTTCTAATGATTTAGATGATTTAGATTGAATATCTTTAATTTTTATGTATTTATTATAAATAGATTTTACTTTTTTTATAAATAACTAAATAACAAACTATTTACTAAAGTTCAAGCAAGCTTATTATATTTGATTTTGCATCTATTTAATTTTTTATTACCCTTTCTGAATTACTATGTCTATTTCTATTTAAAAACATCTATTAGTAATATAATTTCTATTTAAAAACATCTATTAGTAATATGAGTAGATTAAAATCTACTTCAAGGATTTTATTTATGTAAACTATTCGTTTCTATTAAATCAAATAAATATTAAGGAAAAATAACTAAAAAAACAAAAAATATATCATGTTAAATATTAAAGTAAATAATTATTTTAAAAATTATCATTCTTATAAATATTTGTTTATTATAGAAAGACCCTTATGCTAAAATGAAATAAGAATTTTAATAAATATTTGATAAAGAAAATTTATTTAGGTTTTTTAATACCTTAAATTTTATGTAAAAATCAGAATATAAGTTTTTTGCAGGATATGTTATTTATGATAAAGAAGATACGGAATATAAAAAAGCTACAGAAATATTTAGTAACCCTTAATCTAAGAAATGGAAAAAAGAAAAGTATATAGATAAAAATAAAACAAAGCTATTGCTTCATTTTTAGGAAATGCTATTGGAGATGCGTTAGTATTTTAAAATAAAATGTAAAATGTTTAAATGATATAGTAATTTTATTTGTTCTTTATAAAAATAGGGAGTGCACACAGAATTTAATATATTTTAAATTGATGATTATTCAAAAAAAGTAATATTTAGAATGACTAATATGTGAAAAGTAATAACTGGGAAGAATTGTAACGAAATACAATAAAATAAAAAAGAAAATAGAGAGCAGATTTTGGTAGAATTTCTGATGACTGTTCTTAAGCTTTTTGCATGGCAGATAGTTTATTATCAAATGAAATGAAATTCAATCCGATTGATATGAGAATGAGGTTTTTACTTTGGTGGTATACAGGGTATCATTTATTTTTATTTTTATATATTAAATAAGTGAGTTTCAAATGAACATATGAAGGTACTGCAATGGAAGCAAATCAGAATAGTCTTTTGGGCTTGGGAAAAATACTTATTAGGGATTTAAAGATTTTTTTCCCAAATGTAATCCATATGTTGTTGATAATGTGGAAATAAGAGGAGACATAAACGGAAATGGAAGTATCATGAGACTTAGTCCAATTCCTATAGCCTACCACGATGATATTAAAAAAGCAGAAGAGATAGCTGCTTTATCAAGTTTGACAACACTTAATGGGTAATAAATAAAAGCTACTAAATTTTAAGATCTGATTTTTGGTAGCAAAAAAATAATAAATAATTTATTTCAAAAGTGATGAAGCGGCAGAATTGTGCAGACTTTTAACTCATTTAGTTTGCAAACTCATAAATTATGAAGGGAAAAATCCTTAAAAGGACATTTTTGATAAGTTAGGTGAAACTTTTTAAACTCATAATGAAGCTGTTAAGGCAATGGCTGCATCTAAATAAGAAACTGATTTTAAATAGTATGATCAAGAATTTAATAAAACTATACAAGATAGGAACTGGAACTGGAAAAATAAATAACTGGAAGTTTCTCCTTACAGATCTTTATTTTGTAATGGTTACTTTGGTAGTTACTCTATGGATTGCTGTAAAATAGCTCTTCATATAGCCTATCATAGTAAAGATTTTAAATAAGCAGTTTTTTAAGCTGTAAATTAGGGAGGAGACGCTGTACAAAAAATATAAATAACAAAATGACTATTTATTATATTTAAAAAACACTTTATATATAAAATACTAGGATAGTGTAGCAGCTGTTGTGGGATACATATGTGGAGCTATGTATGGAATTAGTAATGATATGGTCAAACTATACCATCCAATTATGGTTGACCATGATGATTATTAGACTGTAGTGAAGGCTATGAAACTCTTTAATAAAAAACCGATTAAAACTTTAGCAAGGTATATACCTAGTCAAAATGAACCTCTTTTGTGAACAAATAGTTTATAACAATTATTAAATTTTTGTACAAGTTAATAAATATTTTAAATAATATATATATATATATAGATCTATAATTTTTATACATATATTCATTTATTATAGATAGAAAGATATTTTAATTAAAAGAAAATTTCAGTTATTTTTCAATTAATTTATTATTTTCTTTCAACTATCAATTACAAACTGTTACTCGCTCCTCCTCCGAATTAAATATGGCAACTGTTATTATTATTTTAATTATTCATTTTATAGTTTGAAATCGTGCTTTCGTTGATATAGTCTACTTAAGAATACGCCTTTTCGTTTCTTATATTTCCTTTAGTTTATTAAATAAATTGCAGTTACTTTTCTGATTGCATCAATAATTGATACTAGGATATGAAACTTTAGATGAAAATACAGAAATGCTAATTATTTTTTCTTGATCTTGTAAAGCCCGAGAGCAAATTATTGAGTTTATCGAGTCCATTTTATTACGAAGCTGCAATTTAGTCAGAATTCAGATTTTCAACTTATTAAAATGATTTTTTTACAACACTTGATATGGTTTGGAGAATCTGAATCCAATTTTGGACAATTTTATCTTCTTCTTCATCATTTTCCGCGACATATTGTATGTAACTATAGGGACCGAAACCGGAAAGTTTCAAAGATTTTCTTCCATTTGTACTGCTATTGCTTTTTCTTGTAGGAATTTAGCTTTCTTCCTCCTAAAAAAGGAGATTTTGCTATTTAATTAAAAGCTTTTCCTACTCATTTTATATGGTAAGAGAATCTTTCTGTTCTACATTTTCTTAATTGGGGCTTATATTTTTCTAATTCTCATCTAACTATTCTGAAGAATAGGATGCAAAATTATAAGGTATTTCTCTTAGGAAGGTGGAGCGCTTTATAGATTCCAGTTTTTTTATCAAAATTGTTATAATAGACACCAAATCCTCTATGCTGGGGTTTAAAATCCACGCATAATCGCGTTAGGAATCTTGAGAATAGAGAAGACTTGTACAAATTTAAAAATTGAAGAGATAGTCATATAGAAATTAAATATTTTTCACAAATAAATCAACACTTTCTCCCTTTTCTAGTTTTAGGGCCTCTCTTACCTAGGAATGATTGTGCGTCTAAAAAATTTGTTCGAAGTACGATTGCAAATTAGGATTTTCAGAGAAATGTGAATTTAATGTATCTATAACTTCTTTTTCCAAAGACTATTCTCTTTTGAACATTTGCAAAATTCTAAAAATAATTAAATTGTAATTACAATTATAAATGCTTAAATAATATATGGTTATTACTTTCTAATGATTTGCATTTGTTGCGATAAATAAAGCTAGTTTTCTAATTTGCTTTAGGAAGCGAACAAATCCGATAATTCAGGGATTACTATTGTGTTTTGATACTTGATATTACACTAATATTAGATTTATTGCGCATTTTAAATTTACTAATTAAATCTTATTGATAAATCTATAATCATCATTGCCTTTTCTTTTGCCTGTTTTTTTTAAATCGAAAATCAATAAAAATAACAAAATTAAATTTGTAAAATAAAGGTTAGTACATTTTCTGGAATATCATCTTTTTCATACTCGACAATGTTTTGTAGAAGTTACAGAATAACGTAGGTAACCAAGCCAGACTGGTTGACAATTTGTTTGAGATATTTAACTTAAGTGAATTGATTGAGGATTTACTGGCGAAGCGAAGTGAGAAGTGATTTCAGACTTTGGTCCTAATTGTGTTAGTTGTGTTCGCAGTAGTACTCTATCTTGAGGAAATCGAACAAATAGGAAATAGAGGAAAAACAGGCCTGCACGTTTTCCGGTTTTTTGAGCCTTTTCAAAATCTGGTTTAGGTCGGTGTATTGCAGGTTTATTTGACTCGAATTGCAATACAAAAACCGCATAATTTCAATTTTAAATTCGCTTAACTTTTCTTCTAATTTTTGCTAAATGTCTACAATTCCCAAATCGCATATCACATTCTCACTAAAGCCGCTAGTACGTTAATATTTATATATATATATGTGAATTACTAAAAAATATGTTAATTTCATTTTTACCTCACCAGAGTATCAATGCTGTATTGCAAGGAATAAATGCAACTTTGAATGTCGGATATTAGATTGGGATATTGCGACGTTTTTTCAATATTTGTGGAGGTTTCTTCTTACCCCTGGAGCAGACTTTCTTTAAAAATCTAAATTTATCTGCCCTTTACCTTGACCAGTTCCATCCATTGCTGAATTACCTGCTAAATGGTGTAAATATTGTTCATCATTAATTCTCCAGATATCGTAATGAATTAGTCAATGCACTGCCCTTCTAATTGTTGCGCTTTTATGATATTTTCAATGCTCCTTCGTGCTTCCTGCAGCCCCTCTTCCAAGTCATCAATATTCGATTCAAAGATTTCCTAGAAAATACCAATAAAAAAGTTATTTTTACAGCAGAAATTATATTAAAATTAGAAATGCACATACACAAAAACTCTTACCTGGCAATCTTGATCTCCTTCTATGGATGAAATCTCGAACTCTATACTTTCGAAGTTTTCCATGCTGAGATAGAGTGCATTTGTGAACAAATCGTTGACAGCTTTGACATTGAGCAGCAAAATATTATAAATTTTCAAAGTTGTTTCTACTTCGTCCCTGATTTGCACCTTGGATTTCAGATTTTTGATAATATTTTGAAGAATTCCCACCTTTTAAACTATTTTTTGGTTAATTCGCTGTGATTTACTGTGATTTTTGTCCGCATTTTCGAAATCAAGAAACACATTGTATTCAAAAGCCATATGTGTGCTCAAAAGCCACCAAGCGCCAAAATTTTTAAGTGCTGCACTTTGCAACATTTGTATCTTAAATTTGTCTATATTTCCCTTTACATTTTACTCCAGATATTCTTCTGTGCTTTACTTTACTTGGCTGAGTTGTCCTTATTGCGCTTTATATTCCTGTATTACCTTATAATCGACAGATTGGGACAGTTTAGGAATTATTTTTTGTTGCAACTCTCGCACCTTCTATATATCTTTTTCCAGACTCTCTTTGATTCGGCGAATGAAATCATACTCATCATCTGCATTGTTAATTGCAGAAGTCGTTGGAGGTTTATTTAAACTTTATTTGACTTTCTAAGATTGACTTAATAAATTGTTTTGCAAAATGCCCTGCTATTTGCTCTGTTTTTGCATCTAAAATTCTCTCTTTTTTATAAGAAAAGTTGCTAGTGCCGAATCAATTTCTTTAATTTTAAAATATGTCTATTGCAAATCAGCCATTATTAAAACTTGTTCTTTGGAAATTTTTTTGAGTTTTTCCATTTGGGGAATGCTAATGTATTCTTTAATTTATTCATCAATTTCTTGCTGGGCCTTTTAATTTATATTTATATTTTAATAAATTTGCTATAACAAAAATAAATTTTGAACACAATTGTTGTTAAAAAAAATTACCTCCTATAGTTAGCGCACTCGAACATTGAAGTCTTTAATTTTTTTATTCATTATCGGAAGCTATTCTTTCAAAATTTTAGTAAATTCTGAAAAGTTTCTGTTTAACAGTTTAATTTTTTTAATTTGAAGGTAAGTTTTCGAGAATACTTTTACCTGAGACCTAAAAAGTATTAACATCTAGGGTCAAAGGCACTCTGGATTGATTCCTATTTGAGACCCTTGACTTTATTAATTTGTGCATGTAGTTTTTGTTCTATTTTTACAAATATTTGATTGTTTTTTTTCCCCGTTTCTTCCACATTAATGGGGAACTGGATTTCAGTTAGTAGCTCTAAAGTATCTTCAAAAAATTGTTCTGATAGTTGCTTTACCTTGTTCCTGTTGTTATAAATCAGCTTGCTAACAAGATCGAAGCTCTCTTCTATAAAATCAAATATTTCTTCATCTTCCAGTATATTATCATCAATGTTTGTCATAATCTGCTCTACATTTTCCTTGATCTGTTCGAACAGGTGCAGTTATTTATACTGCATTTTTATTTCAAATATCTCAGTATTGCTTTTATAATATTAACAAATAAATATATTAATAGATGAATGAAAACTAATTAATCAATCAGTTGGTTACTTTAGTTCCGTAAGAAGCAATTAAGTCGATTAGAAAAAATCTTTGCCATTTTTGTCTAACTATAAAAATCGGTTGAACTTGTTGGTCCCAGCTTCTAAATTTTTAATTTTTTGCAAATATTCAGTTAATAGCTGTTCACTAATTTTCTACACCTATGTGGTGCTGCCACTGATTTCATGTCCTTTTTTCAATTTGTGCTCCTCCAAGATGTCTTACTTAGCTTAGTCTATCAGTCTTTCATCTCTCATTACATTTTTCGAATAGGAAAGTCGCAGATTTTGTGTATTCTATATCTTCTGGATATTAAGATCGAAAATGGAAATAAGTCCCCTGGCCTCCTGCAAATGGTCTTTTGAATCAGCTATTTTCAACTTGAAAAGTTCCACATCGTACTGGATTTCTTATTCGAAAATTTTTCTTTCCCTTATATTTTGCTGTTTCTGAATCTTCTCCATGTGCATTTTCTTTTCAAATTTCAACTTGTTGTGCTTTGCCAAAAACTCTTTGTGCTACTTAATTATAAACGACAGCAACTTTAAATCCTTTTTCAATTTTTCCTTCTTCATTTCCCCTTCCTCTCCTTTTTCTATATACCTTAATAGTAACGATATTATATTTGAAATTAAGAAAAAAAACGTGCAAATTTAATAAATAATTATTGAAAATACCAATCCTGCTTTTTTTCGGAAAAACGAGGCTAATCATTCCGATGCTGACTCTCATTCATGAGAAAAATTGTTTCTAAATGTGCTGGATTTTGATAGTTTATATGAAAATCTTTTTGCAGTCTTTGGTGAGACCTTATATTGCTTCTGTAACTTTTCCTGCAACTATCACTATTATCTTCATTTTACAATCTATTACTCTCTAAATTATAATTACCACTAATAACATTATTGTTGTTATTATCATTATTTTTGTCTTTATTATTGGTACCTTTTGGAGTATTTATTTATTCTTCATTTAGTTCCTATTATTGTAATGATTTCTATAAATCTTAGTTATTATGACCTGATATCTTTTAATTTTTGCTTTAATAATTGTTGTTGTTAGTAACTGTTTATGCATTAAGTCTAATCTTCTATTAATTATTTTTTTTAACGGAGAAAAATGAAGATTTTCTTCCAAATTTACTGAAAAACGCTTTTTACTCGGATCAGATGTAGGAATTTAAGATTAAATACTGCCAGGAGATTTATTTTTTTACTACTACTAGTACAATAAAGGGCTATTATTATTATTTATGTTGTTATTGTTATTGATGTTATTATTGTTATTTGATTATTATTATTGCTGTTGTTAGTGTTACTATTATTGCAATTGATGAAATTTTGAATTTCCCTGTTCACTTTTAAACAAATTTTTATAAATTTGATTGTTGTTGTTATTATTATATGTTTCGCTGAAAAGATTTTCTCTTATTTGGCTGTAGTAGCTTTCCTCATTACAGCTGGATTCTCTATTTTATTTAAAATCTCTTTTAAAGCCAACATTGAAACTATTTGTGTGTTTACGGATAAGTTCGTACGGTTTTTGAACTGAAACGTTTCCTTCATGATCTTCTTCCGTGTCTTAGAACCTATTGAAGGGACCGCCATCGATTACAAATTCTGGTTCTTTAGTTTTTTTGTTTGCAAAAATCAAATTGTGTTTGCGATCTATAGTTGTCGTAATGGGCAACTTCTCTTGCTACTACTATTAAACAGGAGAGCTCTTTATCATTTCACTATCATTGGAATTGTTATTATTTGTCAATAGAAAATTTTTATTATTAAGGAATGAGTTATGCACTGAATTCTGCATCGTTAAGGCATTTGCTCTTTATTTTAAATTATAAAAAAAATTATTTATTCTTGCTATTTAAAACTTGTTTGTTAAAATTATTGAAAAAATAAAGATTGAAAATTAGTTTGTAAGAGACATTCTACTTAGAAATACATACATGAACAATCCCACTTAAAAAAACCCTATTCTAAATTTATGATTTACCTACACGAAAGCTGTTGAGAATAACAATAGATGCCTTTTTCTGATTAGACTTGGGGTGAAGGAGAATTTGAATATTTTATATCATATTAATTGTTAATTTGTAAATTCTCGTTTGTTTTTTTTCATTTTATTTCATTTTAACTAAAGCCTTTATTGTATTTTTTATTTGCTTTATATATACGTTGCTTGTTTTTTTTTTTTTGTAGTATAACAAATAAATTATATACATGATTAAAAGACTAAGAAAATTATTACAACTAGTTTTTTTTCTTTTCTAAGATTATAATAACTATTTACCCATATAATAATCTGCAAAATTTTATTAAACCAATAAAAACAAAAGCCAACAATTTTAAATAGAATTTAATCATTTTTAAGTATAAATTATAAATTACCTAGTTATATATTTAATTAAAGATAGTATTATAATATATAATTGATTTAGTGATATATTTATCACAGTAATAATTAATTTTAAGTGGATTTTCCATCTGTTAGAATATGGGAATTATCATTTCTGATTCTCACACAATAATTAATGCATTTGTAATTGCAATAATCTGTTTGTTTGTCACCATTTATAATGCATTTGGTAGTACATTGAGAATCACTTTTGTCACAACTTAATTCAAACACATGAAGTGAGCAATTTTTGGCAGTGTTGTTGTTATTAGGAAGTGTACCCTTCTGTAAAAATTCTATTGCATTATATATTTCCATTACAAAGCCCCCATGAGTTACAACAAGAATCCTTTTTTACGTTTTATTTATTTAGAGAGAGATCTACTTTTTGGTGCAGATATTCCTTATATTTTTGTGCTCTGTTTCTCCATTTAATTCTAAAAATTTGATTAAATTAATAAATTATCTAATAAATTCTATTTAGTTTATTTACTTTATTTACATTTTAAAGTTTTGAATCTAAATTTTCCCCCGTTTTTAATTCTCCTTTCCCATCTTATATCTCCGACATTTCTTCATTTTTCTCTTTTTATTCTTCTTTAAGTATTATTTATTCTGTGTTTTCTTTTTTTCCTCTTTGGTTTCTTCATATTTTTATTAATTTTCCTTTACATGATATTTTTATTCCATTTATTATTCGCCTTTCTGATAAAAGAAAGGTTAGATATGTTAAAACTTAGTAATGTCTTGCACCTAAGACCAGGGCCTCAAAAATCTGTCAACTAAATATTATATAAAAATGATAGCTCTGAGATTAACTTCATTCCAACTTTCTCCATTTGGAAATTTAAAATCTCTCATCCTGACTTTAGATTCTTTTGCGCACTAGTTAAATTGGCGAAGAGGAAGTCCTTTAAAAAATGACATATTAATATACATATAAATATAAAATATTCTATTTTTCTGAAAATTCTCATCTTAATATTTGATAGATTAAATTTATACAACGGTACCTTACGCATCCCCAGCCCATTTTTCTCTCAAAATACTAGAATATTCAGCGATATTTTTCAAACTAAATTTGGATTTTTTTGCTATTTCATCAAAGGTTTCTCTTGTTCTGGTCAAGTCTGAAACAAATACATAGTCAAAATTTACAGCTTTCAATCTATAGATAATAATGCAAATGTAATAAAAACATGTAAGTACATATATATAACTAATTGATTATTTTAAACAATTTTATATTTCGCTAGATTTATAATACCTATTACCAGTTAGACCAGCCTAAATTATTCCCTGATTAGTAAGTTTTCCTCCGTCAGCTTTAGCCAGAGTTTGATTCAAATTATCAAATGTTTCTCCGTGTCTTACTACCCATAGTTCAAATGACATGATCCAAAAAAACCAAGATTTTTTTATAGATTTTAATATTCTTTTTCTTTGTTTAGGTTACTTACGAATATATAAATTTTCCTTAATTACTTGGAATTTATTGATAATAAATATTTATTTAAAATTTCAAGCATTACTATATTGATATATAAATAAAAAATTAAATTTATGAATATTTACTATAATTTTAATAATGATTATATTTCTTCACATAAAAAATTAAGTTCAATTATTGTTGTTCAATTAATTGCTTTAATTTAAATATAATTTTCTATTATAATAAAGTTAAATTGAAATTAATTATTTGTAATTTAGTTTGATTGGATTGTTAATTTTAGAAATACTATAATAAGTAAAATTTTTTATATGTAACATCATTTAAATTCAGTGCACTTTGGTTGGATGAGCCAATTCCTACATCATTTTTTAATATACTTCAGTTGTTTATTAATTATCCTCTGCCTTAATTATACAGTCTTCTAATAATTTATGTTTGATCAAAATAATTAGGTCTTTTGTATTTTTTTCTTCATTCATCTACTGAGGCTGGCAACTTATCTGAGATTATAAAGGAGAGTAAAATTGTTATATCTCTTTTGGCTAACGATTTGCTACATTTTCGTGTTGTTCTGAACTGGTCTTTGCTATTTTTACAGCTTTTTGCACGGAAGCGCAGGATTCTTAATTTTCGGAAGCTGGCATATTTTACTATTTATTTTACAATTATTATTACTATTTTTGTTTTTGCTGCGAACTATCGTTTGAAAGCTTGGAAAAGTTCTTATACAAATGGTTTCTACGAATGCTACTATTGCAATTAGAATAGTCTTTAGATTTGGCTTTTTTTTCTAGCTAGCTATTGGTATAGGATTTATAACTGTAGCTATGAATTTATGCTTGGCTTTCTGAATGCGCACTGCCATTGTTATTAAGGAGAGCTTGATTAAAAATTTAGTACTTATTTGCAAATTTTTGCTTACTCTCCATATCAACATCCTTATCAATTTCCAAACTGAATTTCTCGGAAGTGCTGCGTTTATTTAAAGAAAGATCATCTTCTTTTTCTTCTTCTTCATCTTCATTTTTTGAGTCGTTATTATTATTAATATCATTATAATCTTTTATTTTAAATTGTTAGTTTCCATTTTCTCTTTCACTTGTGATTGCATTTTTACAACCATTATTAATCAAATGATGAGCACTTTTGATTCGCTATGCTTACTGCTGTTTAAGGTCCTCTTAGGATAAAAGTTCAGGAGCATTTAGCATAGGATCCAGATCATTAATATTTCCCATATCCTCATCATCAAAGTATTACGAATCATTTCGTTTCTTGGTTAGCAACTTTCCAATAGGAGAGTCATTTAGAAAATTTGGATCTTCCATCTTTTCTTGAAGATTAGGTTCCGGAGTTTTTTAGGTGTTAGAGTCTGAGTCCGCCATTTCCATTTTGTAATTTTTAAAATTGTAAGAATCTGTACTGTTTCCAGAATCTTTGCGGTTATTGTTATTATTACACTTACCAATATTATTATTGTTGTTTATATTACTAACTTCACTTATTATTTAATTGGTAGATTTAGAAAGATTGGATCTTTCCTCCAAAAATTAATTTTATTATTACTGTAACTAGTCAGATTGCTAGTTTATAGGTGAACTGGAATGGCTGTCAGTAATTTGAGCATTGCTTTGTATTATTATTTCTTCAACCAGTTTAATTTTGCAGTCCTTTAAATTGTAAACGCATTATGCTTTTTTTTTATTTATTTTTATCAAATATAGATTTTTATTTGCTATTTATATATTTTTAGGTTCATAATTTTCAGAAATGTCGGATTTTGAAAGAATTTGCATGCTTTCTTCCTACTGCTACTGTTCAACTTCGCATTACTTTACAACGTCTTTTATTTCTCCGAGAGAAGGACGTTTTTTAGGATCACGATCCAAACACTTTAATACAATGATCCCCATCTTTTTATGGGATTATTAATAAAAAATCATAAAATTTAAATATTTTCTATTTAGATTACTTTTTTCGGTTAAAAATTATTGGGAAGTATTCCCTTTTTGCAATTTTGAATAAGAAGAGAAAGTTCCATTAAAGTAGGACAAATATGTAAAAGTTACAATATAATTACTCCTAAAGAGTAAATATCAGCCCTAAAATCGCATTGAATGTCTCCTTCTGACTATTCCGGCGAAGCATAAGTTGCTGTTCCACAATTTTTAGTAAATTCTTAATCATCATTGTGATCTGGCCAGTCTAAATAAATAGATTTATTGTTGTTTCCCTCTTTGCCCTTTTTTTTCTGCTTTTTTATTTTTGACGCCTCTTTTTCTAATTTCAAAGTTTTTTTTTTGTGTTTTTCGATTTCGTATAAGTCAGCAGAAGTTTTTTTGAACATTTAGTTATGAGGTTGCAGATGCATGAAATTATTCAGTCTTTTTACCAGTCCGAAATCTCCAATCTTGACACACATATTTTCTGTTAAAAATATGTTGTGCGGCTTAAGGTCTCTATGCACCAGAAGCCAGTCCTGGTGGATGTGTTCCAGTCCTTAAATGGTTTATTCCAAAATACTAAATGCCTCTTTTTGGTATTTCTTAACTAAAACTCCATTGTCATTTCTAATTTAAATTAAAATTGTTTTATTTATATAGTTCTTTTTATCAGTAAATTTAGAAAAAATAGCTACGGAGAACAATGTTTGTTTCGCTTCGTTATGTAGTCGTCAAGAGTTTCTTTACAAAGCTCGGTTTGAATGTAAAAGAAAATGCTATCAAATTTTCCCACAAGTTCTTTTCCTGGTGACTCTTCTATGCTTTTTTTTCTATCAGCATTTCCATTTTTTTTTATTATTAGTATTTTCCTTCACAAGAAGTACTAATTTTTACTCCATTTTCCTATATAGAGATTTAATATATAATAAATAACATGAATATTTATAATTAAAAATTGCTAATACTAATAGTACATTTTTTTAATTAAACAGTCTTCCCCGATTTAGCAGGTTTTAAGATTTATTATTATTATTGTTGTTGTTGTTGTTGTTGTTGCTATTTTTTTTTAATTATTATTATTACTGTCGCCATCATTGTTGCTTGTATTGGACGAACTATTTTCAATTGGTACGTTATTATTTTATAAATTATCATTGTTACTTATTGTAGTACTAATATTATTTTCTCTTTTACTATTTTTACTGTTATTCTATTATTATAATATAAAAGAAGATCCTCCATTTTTCTAGACTCCAAGTATATTATTAAGGGACCCATTTTTCTACTTTTTAGAACTATTTTAATTTTTAACATTTAATTTTCCTTTTTCTTCTGATAATAAATTTTGCTATTTCTTGTTTATTTTGCCTTTTAGTGATTTTAACTTTTAGTTTTTCTTATCTTCACTATCCTCCTCTTCATCTTCTTCATTTTCTTCTTCAATATTAGAATCTCCCTAATTTTCCTCACTACCTTCATGCACAAACTCGAAGGGATCGTCCTCATTGCACATGTCTAATCCCTCCATAAAAAAGTTGCTGTTTTTATAGCTGTCTATATTCTTATCAAACGAACTGTCTTAAGACTCCTACCTTACTCTTCCATTTCCCATGAATCTTTAACTATTTTTTCTTTCTTCTACTTTCCTTTCATTCACTTCAAGCCAACTATTGTAGTATCTATAAAAAAAATTTTATAATTAAAATTCTTTTTCGGCAATCAATTGAATCACCGTCATTCTTTTTCCTGACTATTATTACCGGATTATGTTGGGATGATTCATTTTGGCTAGATTTCTGGCTTCTTATAAAACCTTTGTTAGCTCCTTTTCTAGCTTATTTTCTATTCCTTTAACTTTTAATTTTATTTTCTTTACAGCATAAATATGATTATCGATGGTGTTTTGTACTTTTAACACTTACGCAAAACCCCCTTTCCCAATTTACGAAATTTCTCTGAAATCTATAGCATATCTCTACAATTAAAATTAATCAAAATTAAAAACATACTATATATTTATTTTAGCATTTATAAAAATTTCTAAAGTTAATCGATCATAATAAAATTAAAAAATACTCCAAAACCCGTTTGTACGATGATAGAAAAGATATGATTATAATACTTATTCTAACTTTATATATTGTTGAACATTTTTTTTTTTTTTAAAATAAAAAAAAAAATAGCAACATAATATGTATAAATGGGAGAAAATTACTTTATCTTGTTTAATTCTTTCTAAATTTTCTGCAATTAATTTCATAAGAAAACGTTTCTTATTTGATAATACGATTTAAATAGAAAAATATAGATTGCTTTTTTTTTTTATAGAATTTCTTTATTCTTGGGTGGTCTGGTTTTTATATATGTGAAAACTCACAGAATTTGTGTTTTTTTTTAATTAATTGAATATTACTAACTAATAATATTATGTACATGCAATTAATCATTAGTACTATAAACCTCATAGAAGCCTCTTAAAAATAAAATCAACCACTTTTTAACTATATTACGCGATTATTGCATTAAACAAAATAATAAAATTAATCTCTATCATATGAGTGAAGTATATTATTCTCAATGCTGCAAGTTTGTTTATTTTATTTTTTATTTACTATCACATCATTTTAATTAGATACTTAAAAAATAAAACAATCCTCATTATTAAGTCCCCTAAAAACTTAAAGTAATTGAAAATAATTTATAACCAAAAATTAATATTATATTCTATAATTATAGTTTAGAGTGTTAAATTTTATTTTAGTTTTCATTATTTATATAATAAATTTAATATAATATACTTTTTTTAATATTTTTAATTTATTTTAATTAAGCTTTATTAATATTCAATAAAATAAGTAAAATCTAGTATATTAATGATTTTTATTACTTTTTGATATATCTTTACCTAATATATAAACACTTTTATTTATTTGTTAAAAGATATAGTTCGATATTTCTTAAATATCATATGATTTTATTGCTATGTTTTCTTTATCACCAAGTTTCATTTAATAATTACATAAAATTAAAAGTAAGCATTTTGATAAAAAAAAAAAATGATATTATTTTTATTTATTCATTCAATACCTTATATATACTTTAATGTAAGATATTGTTTGTTCTTATTTAAAAAAAACTATATAAAGGCTATAATTTCTATTTATTAATCAAGCATCAATAAAGTGATTTAAAACATCAAATGGAAAAAATATAATCACAAAATTTAATTAATTTTTGAGCCAAAATTTCCCTTTTACAGTTAATAACTCTATTTTTTCATCTATTTTAAGAAAATAATTAATGATTTATAAACTAAGTAGTAATAACTAAAATATATAGAAATTCCAATAAAAATAAAATATTATAAATATCTATATGAAAGCGTCTCAAATTAAATAAAGCAATTAGCCATATTATATTCCTACTACTACTGATCTTATAAGTGACAATTAACTATTGAATGAAACTATATAAAACATAGAAAATGAAATGAAAAAAAACAATTACTCAGGCTTAGAAGTCCCATATTCTTTAAGTGAAAAGTTTAAAGTGATTTCAAAAAAAGAGCTAAATAAAAATAAATATCAAAAAGGAAAAGAGGCATCTAAATTAAACTAAAAAACCAATGAAAATACTATTTCAAGTCAGGACTTAAATTCTTCTTATGAGTCTTATTTAGATAGTTTATCAGAAGATGAATAGGATGAAGGTGAATTCGAATAATTGGTAGAAGTGTATGTTTATGCGATAAAAAGATAAAGAAATAAAAATGATAGTGCAACAAAGTAAGATCACTAAAATCACATGTAATATAAAGGTATTTATTAATGGTTTTTCTTGACCCCGAAAAAACTCAGCCCTTTAGACAAAATATTTTTAAAATTTCCATAAAATCCGAAATAACATTAAGAAAATTAATTTTCTGCAAATTGCGAAAGTGAAAATTATGAAGTTTTGAAGGTATAATTTTTGAATGTTTAAGAATTAGAATTATATAAAATGAAAACAATTTATGATTACAGTAAATATCTATTGTCAGACCTAACCAAGACCCCTTTTACTTAAATACCAGACAAAACAATTAATTTGATGGATATATTAAATATTCCAGAAAAACATATAAAAGTAAATTAAAGTACTCTGAAACCTTAATCAACTTCAATTAATAATGAAAATGACAATCAAGATTAAAATTCAGTAAAGAAGATTTACGAAAGAAGCAATATATTATTAGCCCCAGTTAAATATTAACATGAAGAGAAGTAGTATATTCTAGATTATTAAGAAATGCAAAATTATATTAATTTTAAAGAGATAAATCCTAGTGAAAGCTAATTGAATGATAACAATAACAATAAAAACCAATTTTTAAATAAAATAATGAACTTTAGTTAAGAAATTGATTTCCAATCAGAATTAAATGATAAATTTGTTTAAAATATTGGAAAAAATAAAACTATGTATTCAGCATATGGAGTAATAGAAAAACCCCTTCAAGACCCAGCAACTACATTAATTGATTTTATTGATAATCTGGTTATAGGAGATATGTATGATTTTTATGGAATTTCGAGGGAAATTGCATAAAAAATAACAGTAGATTCGTTTCTCTACGAATATGAAATGAAATCCTGTGACTCACTAAAATCAATTAATGCCATACGACAAACAGCCAAAGAAAATCCTGAAGGTGTCGATAGAAATATGCCTATTATTCTCTGTCGGTAAATTATAATTATAAATTTATATTTCTATCTTTATTTATATATTTATTTACATACTTATTTAAAGATACTTAAATCCTATTTAAAGAATGGATTTTTCTATATATAATAAAATTCATTAAAAAAATGCATTTGATCCTTCAATGAAAAATAAACCCCCCTTCAAAACTAATACATTCCAATTTATAAGAGCAAATATTCTTTAATTTCATCCAATTAGTGTATCTCAATTCGATGAATTATGTAAAAATAATGTAAAATTATATAATTTTAATAATAATTTTATTTATTATTTTTAGGTTAATACCCAAGTATTTTTCTTGAAATTTTTCGATAAGAATTAGCTCACTAAATTGCACATCTTCTCGAAATAGAAGTATCTAATTCAGCAATGATTGAAGCTACTTCTACAAGTAGTTATGATATAAAAATTAACTACGAGGTTTTGGAAGGTAATTAATTTCCTTTATTTTTATAAGTAATTTCAATTTGTTTTAATTGAAAACAAAAAGTTGTTGGTGATGCAGCCTTAAAATTTATTTCCTCTGCCTACCTCTTTAAGAAATACTTTAAACATGAAGAAGGACTTCTCACTAATTTGAGAAGAAATATAATAAATAATAAATTTTTGGGAGTTTGTGCTTTTAAAGCGGGAATATAATATTACATTAAGAATACATATTAAGATATAAAAAGACTTAATTTTCCCCTTTTTAAATGTGAAAATAAAAGTCTGCCTATATTAAAACTATAAGCTGCTTCAAACTTGGCAGACTCACTGGAAGCCATTTTTGGATCTTGCCTAACCAATACGTAATAGTTAGTTTAATATATATAATATATTAATTTGATTGTTTATAAAATAGATATGATTTATTTTCTGTTACTGAATTAATAGCTAGTGTTTTAGAAATTGAAGATTTATAAGACTATTTATTGCAATAAGAAAATGATGGAAATTATGTTTATTTACATAACAATATAGTGTTTTAAAATAATGAAGAATAAAACGACTGTATATTTTTTTAGAATGAATCTCTGTTTGATTTGCTTTCATTATAATTTAGTTAATAAAGCTTGCCAAAAACATTTGTTTTTGACAATTTATTTTCATCTTAAAATATATATACCTTATCTTATGAAGAAGTAGAGTAGTATCTGTTTTAAAAACATTTTGTTACTTTAGAAAATACAATAAATTATTCTTTCAAAAATAAATAATTGCTTATAGAAGCCTTTAATATGCGATCAGTGACAGGAAGCCTCAAAAAATTATATAATTAATCATATTAAAGACTAGAATACCTGGGAGACGCAGTAATCGAAGTTCTTATTATAGCGTACACAAATTATAATTTAATATTAGATAGTATATATTAAGCTATTATTAACTTTATTTAAAAATAGAAATGTTTACAAATTTTGGTAAGACACATACAGATAAAATAAAACAGATTCTGTTTATTTAAGCAAGCAATTACAGCCGCTAATTTTAACTAAATTTAAACTCTCTCTTCTTTCTAATAACTTTTTAGCAAAAATATCATATTTTTTGTAACTTCCTAATTATATATTAAATGTACATGAAGACTTAATTGAAAATATATAAAATTATTATAATGAAATCGAGAAACATTTTAAGCACGACAGTTTTTTATAGTATACGCGATACTAAGTTTAAACACCTAAAGTTTTAGGAGACATATTTGAGTCTCTTTGCGGTGCTTTATTATTAGTATACATTAATATTTATATATATTATTTAACAAAGCTATATAAAGTTAAAATTAATAGGACGGAGGATGGAATGCTGTCTTATAAGTCCTTAGACCGATATATTTGGTTTTAATAAAATATCTCGTCAAATTTGAGGACTACTTTATTCACAACATAGAAGACTAACTAATTTAATAATATGAGTGCACTATGGAAATAAAAGAAATTAAAGATTAAAAAGAATAGAATATGTAGGGTTAAGATCAATAAAAAAATTAGTATAAATGTATATGGAAAAACAAGTAAAATTAAATTATAGGAAGTGCCGAGTCCACAGATAAAAAAAGTTGTATAGAAGTCGCAGGTTATTAAGCACTAGAAGAGTTAATTAAGAAATACTGAAAATAATTTAATTGTTTATAAGTGCATATATTAACATATTTATTTAAATTTTATATATTTTATTATAAATATACTAATTGTTATTAAAAATTAAAAATATTTGGGAAGAAAAATAAATTTTTTTTGCTATATACACTAAATATATAAAATAACCTAAATTTACACTATATAAACGAATAGTCATAAAACATACAATCACCATAATAATTTTCGATAAGAAAATTCTATGATTTAGATAAGAAAACTGATGTTGTATTTTTGTAAAAATATAATAATAATTGCATTCAATTTGCTAATAATCCAAAATTTCAATAAAATATTTTTCATTCTTATTGGGGTTATTATTCAGCTTGGTGTTAGTGTTGGTGTTAGTGTTGGTGGTGGTGATGGTGGTTATATCCGGTAGGAACATTGACGTTGGTAGCGATCAATTTAGCTTAAGAAGAGTACAAAGGTTATTAGATGAATTGGCTAGAATAGACTTAGGGTTATTGAACAACGAATTGAGAGCTAGTTAACTAAGGTTATTGTTGAGCATATTGAACTTGAGGTCTAATAAAATAAAAATTATATTAATAACTATTTATATTTTTCTTTATAATATTTTGACACATATATATAATAATAACCAATATTATTTCGAGAATTATTATTATTTCTGACTGATTTATTATTTTATTTCGAAAATTACCAAAATCGAAATATTATAAATTATATTATATTTAATTAATTAATGTTTGGGAGACATTAATATGTAAACACCGAATTTAACAAAAATAAATTGCTTAATACATAATAAAAATATTTTATGGATACCTTTAAACTTGGTATTCGATTTCATCGTAAGTAACTTTTTCGACTTATCTTGATTGAGAAACATATTCAGTAACTTCTTGGGGAACATAGTCAACTTTTTAGACGGGAATCTATTAAAAATAAGGCAAATTTATATTTTATTGATTATTATAATAATTAAGTTTTGTTCGAGTTTTTTTCCAAAGATTTATTTAATATAATAATTATTTTACATATTCAACTTTTTAAACTGGAACTTATTCTTAAACAGTGTCGTAGCAAACTCTGGGAACATATTCTTTTTAGTATTCAATAGCTTAGTAGTCAACAATAACTTTTTCTTCAGGAACCATTCTGGTGATAACTCTAGATTAAGGAACCATTTTTTTGACGGTAATAGGGACTCTTTCTTTAACAACTCTTTCAACCTATAAATAAATTAAAAAAATCATATAATTAGTCTGTCTACTATATTATTATATAATATATTTTGAAAAACCTTTATATAAAGTCATTTCAAAACTAATAAATCGATTTCTGAAATGAATTATTTTGCAAGATATATATTAAATATTTACTTCTTCGTATTCAACGTATTTAGTTTCGACAGGGTAGTATTCAACTCTGGATTCTCCTTTGAATGATTGGTGTTAGTGGCTAGTAGCATAAGTAACGGGTTAGGCTACTTATTGAGAAGAAGTGAGGTAGGTGGTTTGGGCGGGGATAACTTATGATACTTAGACTCCGGGTTAAGCAATGTATTAAACTTGTTAATGTTAGTGGTGGTGGTGGTGGGGTTGATAAACAACGTGAGATTAAGTAGGGAGTTATTAAGGTTATTGTTGTTATTATTATTATTAGCTGGCGTGTAAACTTTTTTCGGCGTTGTCACTCATTTTAAATATAATTTCTATTTTTTTTTGATCTTTAGTTTTTTACTAACCTTTTTATTAAGTTTTTTTTTTTTTTTTGCTATAAATTAATTTGCTATGGTTTTATTTATTTATTAATTTATTTTTCTTCTATAAATTGGATAAATAATAATCATCGACTTTATTTTTTTTATTTTTATAATAAAAAGATTTTACCCTTAGGAAAATTCTCAATAACTTTTTTAATTCCCCTTTAGAACGATAAATAAATTTTATTCGCTAATATTATTCAATACATTGTAATCTTCAATGATTTGCAGAAAATATTTATATTATATTTTATCAATTATAATTATGATCACAATTCTTTGTTGCCGCTATTAATCAATCATTTCCAATAATTAGTAACTAATATATACTTTTAATAACACTACACATTTTTATGATTCCTTGATATTACTATCACGAATATGTATGAAATACTATAATAATAAAATATAATTATCACCTTTACATATACCATATCTTTAATCGGCAGATAATTTAATACTTTATTAAATTAATTTTGAAAGATTTTTATAATCAAATAAAAATTTTTAATATTATAACAAAAATTAATAAATAAAAAAAATATTATTTTCTTTTTTAAAATAATTCATTGAAATATTAAAATAAACTAATATAATATTTATTTAAAGTTATTCTAATTATTTATTCAATCTAAAGTTTAATTGATTTATAATAATATATGAATTATAAATAGTTGATTTTTATAACTTTAATTCCATTCTATTTATATAAATAAAATACTTACAAAAATTATGAATTTTTATAAAATTAGCTTTTTATTTTAATACTTAAAAAACATATAATAATAATAATTTAATAATTCACTTTACTATTTTAGGATTAGTTTTTATTAATCTATATAGTAGCTAGAAATATTTTCATAGGTATTCGCGGTATTAAATTATCAACATTTTAGCGGAAAATTTTAATTAAATTTTTATAAATAAACAGCAAAATTATTCACTAGTAATATTAATCACACTGATAAATAAAATCAAAATATTTCATAAAATAATTATATAAAATAAAAAACCCAATCAAGTATGCATTTCAATACTGAATATAACAATTTTTTTTACAATAATTTATCCTCTGTAGATAAGAATTTTCATTTTGTAGAATCTGATTGTTCAGTTCCAATTTAAACTTATTGTTATAATGAGCAATACAAGATATATATTAAATAAGATTTTCACTTAAAGGTAATATATGCATAGATAATTAAAATACGAAATAAAAAAATAATGATTTACTTAATAAAATCAATAGAAATATAAAAGATAGTTGACTGGAATCGATTAAAATTAATATTAAGAAGAGGAATGGAGTTAAAAAACTAAATTTTTGTCAACCAATGATAAATTAACAAAATAGCCTATCAATGAGATTATTGATGAAATAAATGCAGAGATAGAAGAGGAAATATAATAAAAAGAAGAGGAAAGGAAAAGATAAGAAAACTAATAAAACAATATAAATCCAATTAAAAGGAAAAATAAATAATTGTTTATTGATAAGTATATGCCTAAAAGTTTTGATTAATTATTAAGTGATGAAAAAATCAATAGAGAGGTAATGACTTGGCTTAAAGCTTGGGATCCCATAGTATTCAAAGAAAAATAAAAGGTAATATTTGACTATATTTTATTTAGTACTTAATCTATTATTTTTAATAAATTAGAAAAAAAAACCTATAAATCCTATATTTATGATATAGTAATAGTAAAATAATGCAAATAATAATAAAGGCTTTTAAAATAGAATTTTAAATATGATAATTAAAGCAAGGGATTCGATTTAAATGATCCAAAATCATTAAAGTATATGTAAACAAATGTTCTGTTATTAGCTGGTCCTCCTGGTAATAATATTTATTACATTTATTTATAGATAAAAATGATATTTATAAAATTATATGTGTATGTAATAGGTAGTGGAAAAACCACACTGGCCAGAATTATATCTTAGCATTGCGGATATTAGCCAATAGAAGTAATTATTTATAAATACCTTATCTTTTAAGTAATACTTTATATTCATAGATAAATGCAAGTGATGAAAGAACTGCTTCTAAACTTATAGAAAGACTTGACTAAATGTCAAGTAATGAAAATATCACTAAACAAGCATAAAATTCGAAAGGAGTAAAAGAAAATAAACCAACTCTTATTATATTCGACGAAGTTGATGGAGCTATGGAACAAGATGGAGGAGCAGTATGCATTATTACAAAATAAAAAATAATTAATTCTTATTTTTAACGTTGTATATTGTAAGGGGGCTGTAGATGCTTTAGTAGAATATATATGGAATGGTACTATCCCAGGGAAACAAAAAAAATAGTAAAGTAAAAAGTTTATTGGTGGAAAATCAAAAAGGGTTGGAAAAAATCTGGAAAACGATAAAAATGAGAATGAATAAGATAATGAAAAATCTAAAAAAAAAGCAGACATGGAAGACTTAGAATAAGATGAAAATGATTAAAAATAATAAGATAGATT
Organism: Miamiensis avidus; assembly: GCA_037039885.1. NCBI lineage: Eukaryota > Ciliophora > Oligohymenophorea > Philasterida > Glauconematidae > Miamiensis > Miamiensis avidus. Next base: position 69,965 of record JAWVGU010000091.1, read on the forward strand.
ATTCATTAAAAGGCCTGTAATTTTTATTTGTAATGACATATATGCGAAAGGACTAAGAAATCTGAGAAAAAAAGCAATAACATATAATTTTTAAAAAGTTAGATCTGATAAAATGATTTAAAGATTAAAACATATATGTTCTAAGTAAATTTGAATATTTTAAATTCAATAATTTTTGTTTTTTTAAATAATTTTATTTAATCTAAAAGAGAAAAAATGATGGCAGATTAGTAAATGCTTAATTAAATTACATAAGTGTGCGAATGTGATATTAGATCGTGTCTAAATAATTTAGAAATGATTAAAAAATAATATTAAGAAGGACTATCTTATAATGAAATAAAACTTAATGAGTCCAATAACACTAAAAGTATAATTTAGCTTCTTTAAGAATTAACTTTAGAGCCCAGAAAATAGCAATTAAAAAAAGTCTAAATAAATGGATAGGAGTATATATATATATTTATCTATTTTTAAAATAATTATTTATACTAATATAGCTTGACATTTTATACATTTAATGTGCTTTTGAAGAATATTATGCCTGAATAAATGCTAGAAACTCTATTTTTAAATTATCCTAAACTTGGGATAAATGATGTTAAGTTTCATAAAATCCCTTAGTTATTAGTAATTTATAATTTACAGAAGCATATTATGTGTATTATTAAATATGTAAATATATAATTTTTAAAAGAATGATATAGGATTTGCTTAAAGATTAAATAGAAATTAAATTAAGTATAATTATGAACTGAATAAATATATTGGAGTAAATATAATTTTATTACTTAGTAACAATAATTAACATTTATGAAATTTTAGTTGCCATTTTTGCTAACAGGAATGTTCTTCCAAACAAAAGAAACTTAAAAAATGGACTTTCCACGTGATAATTTTAAAAGATGGAAATAGAAAAAATTTTGTGAAGATATTTTATATACACTTTTGGAAAATTTTCCTGCAACTGATAAAGTATATACAAATAAAAATAGCTTTATCACAGAATACACCTCAAATATTAATCAGATTATATAACCCTAAATCGAAAATGTAATAAACATTAAATACTATTTATCTTTTAAATACCATTAATTTAATTATTTATTTTTTTATTTATCTTACATAATAGAATATTGTAAATAGTAGAGAAAAAAGAGATTTAACTTCTTCTATCAGTATTATGATTGATTTTTCTATTCAAATATCTACGAAACCATTTTATATATACTTGCCTAATTAAACAAAATACCAATCATTATTTTATCCGGCGATTGAAAAGATACTCACCTTTTATGTAACTTTATTAAATTAATATTATTTTAATACAACATTTAAATCTATAGAACACTATTCCCGAATAAACACTGACATACAAATCTAAATAAGTAATTTTAAATAACTATTAAATAATTAAAGATCAAAAAATGATAGCTCATGAATATGTAATTATTTAATAATGTATACATTAATTAATTATGAAATTTATTAATAATTTTGTAAACTAGGCAGAAGTAGGCATCAAAAATAATGTAGAGATTGTACTATCCATGGAATCTAATATTTAACAAAATCGTAAAACTAAGAAAAAATTAGTAGCAGATGCATTAACATACAGACATTAAGAAGGTATTTCGATCCCTATCAAATATGATTTAAAAATGGATTTTTTTTTTGATGAATACCATTATTTAATAATATTTAGAATTATATAAACATAGTTAAAAATAATAAATATTTAATTTAAAGAAACTATAGGTTGGTTTTACTTTTACTTATTATTATTTAATGAATAAAATATAATAATATGTGTATATATATATACATTAATTTGAAATTAGTTTAGAATTGAAAAATTTTATTATAATAAACTAAAAAATTAAGTGGATTATATTCTTATAAATTGAATTAATTAATTGATTAGTATCATAATCATCAACATCTCTTATTATTTTCAAATGGCGACTTCGTTTAATGTCTATAATAAGACAAGATATCATTTGGCTGGAAAATTTAATTTTCATCTTCATTTTATAATTAGTTGATTTATTATTTGTTACTAACCTTTGCTTGGGGTTTTTTTGATTACTTATTTTAAAATTAATTATCCATTTATTCCATTTTCAATTAATTTTCTTCCTAAGTATATTATTATTCAGGTATCTACATAAAAACAAGTTAGAACCCAGCATTTTTTTTTATCCCTCCCTTTGAATTTAAGCAATTTTATTGAAATTATTTTCCAAGTTATAATAGTGCCTAAATATCACTCTAGATGAATTATTTAGATTATTAGTGCAATTTAGTAATAATATTTTCAAAACTTGAAACTTCACTTTACTGCTGATATTCACACTATTGGTAATGTACATAATGGGTGGGGGCTATTTATTATTACTATTATTAAAGTTCTTATATTATGATATTTTTTTGTCCCTAAACGGTAACCTTTGTAAGACTTTAGCATACAGAAGTTGAATACTGTCCTGTTTAATGAATACTCATAGTTGAATTGATGTATTTATTAATTATATGTGTTGCTTTGTGGAAAGAAACAATTTTTGCCATTTTTATTTTCCCCTAGTTAATTTATGTTTAAGTATTTAATTAATTAAAGTTTTATTAATAGCAATTCAATTCCCTCAGTTAGTGTTAAACCTTTAATTAATCCTTTATAAGCCATAAATTATTTTAAGGGATAAATTATTTTTTTATTTGCGGTGATTTCTGTCTCTTATTTAAAATAGTGATAATTTATAATTATTAATATAAGTCATTGTTATAAAACTAAACTTGGAATTCTTCGGAAATACTAATTAATATGTGTATATATATACAATATTAAAAAGTAGTAATGAAATAATAAAATCAAGAATTTTCATGGAATATTTACTACTACAAATGATATCTAAAAATAAAAAATTTATAGAAATTTATTATTCTTTCTAAATTTATATAACTTTCAATAAAATTTAGATAACTATTTTTTACATTTTAATCAGAATTTTTTTATAAATAGTCTTCTCCATGTTTTATTATTTGATAAAATCTTCCTTGACTCTGTTGTCAATAGAGTTACTTTGATTTACATTACATTACACCATATTAATATGTATGATGTCATAGAATGTTCTTTTATATTAGTTATTATATATATATATTAATTAAATTAAGTTCTTTTTCAGAATTTAACCGAATTATATAAATTAATAATTAAAACAACAGAATAATATATTAAAAGCTTGATTCTTACCATAAATAAAAAATTAAAAGCGATTTCCTACTCTATATATACCTCATTAATTAAAAATGATCAATAAATAAATTAGCTAAAAAAAAAAAAAAGAATTAAACAAATAAAAAACTATAAAATACGATGAATAGATACTTAACTTTAAACAGAGCTCACTAACTTTTTAACGAAGCTTTCCACACGGCTCACCCTTTGCACCCTAGATATATTTACTATGTTTAAAATAATCCTTCCTAATAATTTGCTAATTAGTAGTAAAGCAAGTCTACAGAATAATCGAAAAATTAAAAGGAAAATAATTATTAAAACCAATAGAAAACTTAACCATTTCAATAAAATAAAGAGAACTCATCATCCAATTAAACTTAAAAAAATCCGAAACTCCGCCTAATCAAATAAAATCTTAATAGTATTTAAAACATCCTTTTGAATAATATGATTCTCTATTCAATAAAGATTTCTTTAACTCCGATTGGCTTGAAAAGGATATGTTTGACAATGACTTCTTTAGATATCATAGAAATCCTGATAAAACATTCAATAACCTATCAAAGAGAATGTAAAAAGATCTTAAATTAATGAATGAATTAAGTGAATACTACAGAAACCCTGAAGAATATAGAAACAAAAAAGGGAAACTTAAAAAAATGAAGAGTAATATACTGAAAAATTATAATCAAAACAAGATTACTACAATGTTTATAATAACCAAAAATAACAAAAATAATAATAATATAATACTTATGAATAATAACAACAAGCTACTGAACAACCTTAGACAAGTGAAACTAAATAATACTAAAATTAAAATTAAACTTAACAATCTTAATAAAACTAATTTAATAATATTAAATTAAAATAATAGTAATTATTGGAATAAATTGAAAAATTAAAATTAGAAAACGAATAACTTGTGCTATAAGAAGCAGAAGAGCTTCAAAAATTAGAAATATTGTAATAATAAGAAAAGGCACACCAAGAATAAATGTAAAAAATTGCAGAGGAAAATTTGAAAAATGAAAAAATATTTTGGAAACTAAATAATAGTAATAATAGAAACCTAAACATATATACTAAAGAGATGAAAATGTTTCAGAAGTTATGCTTGATGGAAAGAGAGTGGTAGTAAAAAACATTAAAGAAATTGATGAAAAAGGAAAAGCTAAATTTGAAATCAATGAAAAAATCTTTGATGGAGAAAATTTGATTTCTGATAAATTATACAAAGGAGATGAAGCATTATCTTATATTCAAAACTAATCTAACAGCTCAAACAAAATATAATGATAATCTAATATATTATCTATCAATTCATTTATATATATTACTTTTGTTAATAATTAATATTAAATGTTCTATATTTGCTATATAAGTTAAATATAATTTTATGTTTTAATTTTCAAATTTTTTTTGATTTTGACAAATTTATTAATTTTGATTTCAATGCATATTTTTATTATAAGATTCCAAACTAATCATTGATTCTTATAATTAATCAATTTTTTTAAATATATACTGTTTATTTTATAAAAGTAAATTAGAGAAATTTAAGAGATTTTCACATTATATTATATTAAAATTATATTGTACAAATAATAATATAAAAATAATTTAAAATATATATACATTAATATTATATTAAATAAAATAGTAGTGATCAATTTAGTCAAACAGATATCACAGCATTATCATGAATTTACTTTATAAAAGCTTGACAGTTTTATAGCACATTTTCTGACACTTTATTTGGCCTATATTAAAATTTAAGATATAAAGGTATAATTTACAATAAAATTATAAATATTACTATAACTCTAATGCTAATTTTTAATATTATACATTTAAGAAATGACTCTTCCTAATTGTTAACATTAAATATCCTGTAAGTTGTTTCTTCTAAATATAATTATAAATTAACATATGTTATAATATATTATAAATAAAATTGAAAAATTACTTAATATTTAAAATAATTCTGATAAATTGCAAAGTCTAGATAAAGCTTTGGCTAGTTAAGAAAATCCTTATTCACAAATCATATTCATACTTTTAATTAATATTAATATAAATATAAATTAAACTTTTTATTAAAAATTATTTATTAAGTTAAATATTTTACCTTAAATCCAAATTTAAAGAAATAAGATTAGTAATTTTACCAATTCCTTTTGCTAATTATTAACAACCTTCATCATCAATTGAGCTACTATTTAAAAATTAGAAAATAAAATTAGCCCACTATAAACAAATAATAAGTTATACTTCAAGTGAATTTTCAATGTATTTAGTTATTTCAATTAAACTAAACCTTATCCTAATTCAAAGCACCCTTCCTTTTTAATATTATTGTTTCTATTTTTTAAATAATATAATTTAATTTAAATCAAATATTATTTTGTTGGGATATAAAGAGATAATATACCTTAAATCTAAAGACAGGTTATCCAAATTAATCATTTTCGATAATGAAGAGCCTAATTCTATGCAAGATTAATTATTAAATCCTGTAAATCTCATCTGAAGAATAAATGAAGTCAGGTTTCTTATTTTAGCTAGTTTTCTAGCAAATTCAGCACCACACTCATCTCCCAATTCATTGAAACTTAAAATATCAAATTTGAACAACTTTTAAATAAAATATTAATTATTTTACTTTAAAAATATTTCTAGCTTAGTTAGATTTTTCATTTAAGATATTCCCTCTATAATTTATGACAAACCTTTTATTCCAATTCCAGAATATCTGACCAAATATAAAAAATAAATATAAAATAATCAATTTAAATTTAATATATGTACGATAAATCAAGTTTAAGGTAAGTTAAATTATGCATATTTGCTAATATTTTTCCTAATCTTTTGAAACCATAATCTTCCATACTATTTTTACTATATAAAAATATTTAATATATACAATTTTAACTTAATAAATTTTTTTACCAATCACAACCTCCTTAATTGCAAGAATGGTATTTTAGCATAGATTATGTGAGCTCCGTGTTAGATTTAATTTCTAAACTATTAATTATGTCTGCTTCTCCAATTATTTATAGATTATCAAATTCATATTAATCATCAATTTAAACAATTAAAGATTTAGAAATATAGTTTTTATAAACGTGTTGGACGATTCTTTTGTCTATTATGGACTCATATTTCTATTTCAAGGTTTAAAATTATTTTAGTTAGGAATTATAGGATTTAGGTGTCAATATATCCATTCAGCAAATTTTAATAATAATTTTTTTTCTTTATATTTTATTTTTTTATTTTTTTTTTTATTATTTTAATCAAATATTATATTTTTTTTATAGTTTAATTTCAACTTTTAAATTATATTTTTCATCAACCATTTACTTATAACAAAATTGTCAGTACTTAAGAATCTATTTTGAATTCTGAAAAATAAAAATTCTAATAAATAAAATAAAAGACAATTATTAATTTAAATAGAAATAAGAGATAAAACACAGAAAATAAGTAAATATTTATTAAGTCTATATTTATTTTAAATTTAATTGAAAACATATATATTTTTGTATGTATTTGAAAATCTTTAAAATTATTTAAAGCCAAATAAAAATATATTTTTTTTACTTTGAAAAAATATGTCTAAATTACATTCACTTGAATATTATGCTGATTTAACGAAATTTAAATTTATATGGTTTCAGCCTTATATTTACCTAATTAGTGTCGAACACAAATTTAATAATATTTCTTTGTTCCACTGGAATAAAGTAAAATTAAAAATATAAAATTATGATAAAAAATTTAAAAAATAATTTCTATTTATAAAAAGAGTGAGCAACATAGTTTGAAATAATATAGTTCACATCACTTATTTTACAAAATATTATATTTATTAATTAAAAATTATCCTATTAAATAAATATATAAATCACAATGTAAAATAGAAAACCTTAAATTTATTCTATATGTATGAATTTTAAATTCTTAATATTTAAATAATAGTTAAATAATTAATACTTATCAATTTATCTTTTAAATTTAATAGTAATTAATTATATAAAGGCTATTTTATAAGAGATTATAAATTAATAATCAACAATTTAGTAGACAATAGGCCAATTTAATTGATTATTTTATATTGTGAATTAAAGTTACTAAAAGAGATCACCTATATAAAATATATTATATAATAACAATTTAATTAAATTTAAATTTATATTACGCTTTTATTTATCGATTAATATAAATTATGTCTTTTAATTCTAGAAAATTTAAATTTATTGCTATTATTTTATAATTTTATAAATAAAAAATATAGGCCATAATAATTTTTTGATATTAATATGATCATTTATTTTTTAGTATAATATGGAACATCTTTTTCATCATAAAATAATAAATTCTAAGTTAATAACCATAATAATAATATATAATGTTATTATCAGTTATTTTATATTTATAAAAACTCATTCTTGTTATTATTTATGCATAAATTAGATTCTTAAATTCATTTTTAATGCTATTACTTTATTCATCATAGTTTAGATATATTTATTTTATATATAAATTAAATAGGATTATAATTATTAGTAAATTAAATTCTACAACAAAATTATTATAAAAACCAGCAATTAGATTTCGATTCTAATATTAATATGATCTATAGAAGATAATGTAGGTTGCTGATAAATTTATGGAGAGTATAGATTTCTAATAAAATTGTTATAAATTTCCATAAAATAAATTAAGACTTATAAAGCAAAGTTATATAACTTTATATTTTAAAAATTTATTATTTAGATTTACTGACTAATTCATAAGCGATATTGATTTTATAAAGTAAATATAGAAGATTTTATATATATATATGATATTGGGTATATATATATATTTAATTTATATGCACTCTTTTTCATATATAAGCTTTTTTATAAATTCTCATTTAAAATAATAATAAGCAACTTAAAAACAATATTAAAAATATTTAACTTTAAAATATATATTGAAATACTACGGATATGCTAGTATATTTAATAATTTATTTAAGGGCTTACATATATTTTTATTTATATATAATCAAATTTATTAATTTAAAAATAAATTAGCATAGAATAAACAATTTATGCAATTTATTAAATTATTATAAAACTATAAAAATAAATACAAACATCTATGTAGAATTTAAGATTTATAAAGCCTATATTTTAAAATAAATTATTATTAAAAGGAAACTATCTTATTCAAAATTATCTTTTGAAGTAAAATAAATAATATACAAGAAAAAACATATTTATTTTGGGAAGCGCAGTTTCAATTCTTAGCTTACAATATTTCTTCGTTAAAGATAATATTTTATGTTATGAAGATGATATTATTAGAAAAGCTTAAGTATATATAGATGCACAAATATATTCATTAAAAAAGCGATGGGGACCTTAAATAACAATTTACCCTAACATTAATTATAATATAAGGGGGACTAGATATTAAATAGATTTTTTAGTAGATTAAAGAAAATGTGATTTATTTAGTTTACTTACTTTAGCTTTAGACACCTTTGAAAGAGAAAAAGACAATAATAAGTTTAGTGTAAAAAATGTAAAGACATTTAAAGAAGGAGATATAATGACCATTTAAGTTGATTTTGAAGAATATAAAGGAAATCCAAAAAATAAGCTGGTTACCTAGGGTACTTTATATTTATCTGGTGAAATGATTGAAGACAGACCCAATTTTAAATTTACGCTTGAAAAAGAAGAAGAATTTTCACCTCAAGATTTAAAGGTATTTAGCAAAGTATACGAAGAGTCAGTGAAGCCTGTATAAAAAGTTAAATAAATTAAACAAATTCCGAATAAATCAGGAATTTAAAGAAGTCAGTACAGTGGAAATGAAGATGCCGTTTCTGGAGAAGAAATAAAGCAGAAGGAACAATTTTAGTAGCGATAAGAAGCCTTTAAGAAACTTGAAGAGCTTGGTGTGACTATATATACCCCTTTGCCCGGGGAAACCAATGCAAATTTAGACTGGGACTATTTGGCAGGATATGAACGCCAAAAACGAGATATAGAAGACACTGTTTTATTGGCACTATCCCATCCAGAAATATTTGACAAAATAACGGAAGGTACAAGAATGAAATAGGAAAATAATAGACCAAAGGCAGTTTTGTTCGAAGGACCTCCTGGAACTGGTAAAACAACGAGTGCAAAAATTATAGCTTAGTAGGTCAATATTCCTCTAATATATATGCCGCTGGAAAGCATTATGAGCAAGTATTATGGAGAAAGTGAAAAGAGGTTCGCTGATATATGGGACGCATGCAGAATGCTGGGAAAGACTATAATATTTATAGATGAAATTGATGCTCTAGCCTCAGAAAGAAATGACTAAATGCACGAAGGTTCCAAAAGAATTCTTTCTACTCTTTTAAGAAAAATAGACAGTTTTGAATCTACGTAAGATGTGCTACTAATTGCAGCCACGAACAGAAAATAAGATTTGGATCCTGCCATGCTCAGCAGAATCGATCTTTCCATTGAATTTTAGATGCCTGATAAACAAAGCAGAATTGCCATTTATCAAAGATATGCGAAACAATTAAGTTTAAAAGAATTAGAAAAATTAGCAGAAATCAGTCATAACATGTCTGGAAGAAATATTAGTGATGTATGCAAAGATGCAGAAAGAAGATGGGCTTCTAAGCTAATAAGAAAAGAGACCTCTCAAGATCTTCCCACTTTAGAATAATATATTGAAACAATAAAATCAAGAAAGTCTCAAAATTTATATTGAAAAGTTTAAAAATATTAATAGGGCTTTACAGCTTTATGTTGTATAATAATTTATATGTATTCTACTATTTTAGAGATATTCATATTTGTATCATCAAATTATTATTAGTGTATGAAATATTAAAATATCATTTGATTATAATAAAAGAAGGATTAACTAGTTTAATTAAATGAAATAGAAGTTGGAAAATTTTATATCAATATTACGAGTTAATGTTGTTATAATAAAATAATATTTTTATATATTTATATAATTATATTTTAAGGCACTTCAGTTTCCAATATGATAGCGATCGCTATAGTATTTTACTTTTTTGACAATCGTATCTTCTGTTAGCATTGTAATTGGGGGGAATAGTAATATAATTTTTTTCGAAACCCAATAATCTTTTTCTATATACTTGAAGTAAACTGTAATAATAATAAAATATATGAATAGAATTCCCACCAAAAAGCTATATGATATAATATCATTTATCTAAATTAAAATTTATTAATTAAATATGATAAATTTAAAAAAAAAAATATATAACTCAAATATATATAAATACTTTGGATATATTTTTTATCATTTCTTCTGCTGAATCCATTATATTATCTGTTATAGATCGTATAATTTGTTAGAGTAAAGTCCCAACTATTGACCTTTCATATTATTCTGCCTTAACCCCAATATAGTTTTTAACATATTCTGCCTTCGCTTCTTTATAAATTTCATTTAATGATGGCATAATTCCCAATTGTAAAACTCCTAAATTTACTTTATTACACAATACCATGTCTATATCTTTTATATAGTATTTTTTTAACACAGATTATTTTATTTTAAATCTTCTATCATTTGTTTCTATTTGCTATTAAATATGGTTTCTATTATTCTAAAAATTAAAATTAAAAAATTTTAAAGAAGGGAGTGATATGAAATTTTAATAAAACTAAAGGTGTACTATGGAATTTCTACTTTTTTCCTAAAGTCTATAAGTTAATCAAGTATACCCGGAATTAATTTAGTAGTTCCGTCTATTTCACTATCTGTGTACATTTTTTTATCTACATAATATTTTCTCTAAATTAAAATATATCTGAATACTTCGAGAGATGGAATATAGGTCTAAGTTTTTGTATATTAATCCATGAAATTTATTGCAGGCTTAGCTTTTTAAAAAAACAAAGTATTTTCTACAACCAAAATTACTGATGGAACTGTAAAAGTAAGAAAACAAAATATTAGGGTTGATAAAAACATAATTTTGCTTATTTTATTATTTTCTATTTAAATATGAATGGTTTTTCCTCCCTTTTTACGATTTAATTATGATATGGAATCGATTTCATCTGCAATTAATTTCCTTTTTTCGTAGGTATCCCCAATATAGTCGGAATTCCTTCAACATATATTTATGTTTTAAATATCATAAAATTTATTACATTAAAATATTATTTTTTACCATTTCTCATCCATATATTCAAGTAGGTAACTGGGTCTTTCCTCCAGGCTTTTCTAAATTTAAGCTAAATATTCTTTTTCAATAAGAGCATGCTATGTTGGCACTCCTTGAATTAAATTAATAATACTTGATAGATCTTGCATATAAAAGTGGTAATTAATGCCACTCAAAATAAACACTACACAAGTGAAAAAGAATGCCATTATTATGAAAATTGTGAATTACCACTAATTATCTTTTTCGAAATTGTCCACCTCTTTCAATATATCGTTACGCAATCCAATAAAAATTTGAAAAAAGTTAAAAAATTTCCCTATAAAAACTAATTAGAAGGAAAATCTAAATCAAGTTTACTAATTTTAAAAACGAAATTATTGATATTTTACAACAAATATAAAATTCAGTTATTACATTAAATCTTGTTGCATAACTTATTTTAAGTGCTCTATAACTAAATACTGACCACTCATTAATCGGAATTAAGACAACTTATTATCATATGGAGATTTTAAATCTAATTATAATTATAAAACTTTTTTTGAAGATGGATGTCGTGTAAATGTATTTAAATCTTTTTTAAATTCCCAATAAAAGTTATCATTAGTTCTTTCGAAGAAATCAATATATTCCTCATTATTTCCAAATTAAATAAATGTAGCCTTATTTGAAATAATATCAGTATTTAATTTTATTCATATATATAAAATTAAACTTGTATACTTATTATAAGTCTAATATTTACCTGCTATTATATGTTTATCAAACCTGCATAAGGTTAAATGAAGTTAGAATAAGTCTAAAATTTGTAAAATTAATCCTCAAATAGAGTAAAGCTGTTTTTTACTATTAAATTTTGCAATACAATTGCAAGTAAAATAATAATTATTTCAAGGAACTTGAAAATATAAATGTATTATAATTTTCTCATTTTTTTTTAGTTTCCATAAAATCTTTTAAAATATCAAGTTTTTAATGAAATTAAGACTTTTATCCTTCCTAACTGCTCGCTACACTGGATTTTTCTGCCATAATTTAATTTTGGTTTGCCCTAGTTTCCAACATAACATTCCCAAAAGACTAGCCTATAAGAGATAAATAAAATATAATAATAAATATAATTGTAATAATTTAATTATACCTTCTTAATTGTTGAAACCATTATTTTTATCTATATATCCAGCTGCATTAATTAGAGCTTTTAGTTTTTTATTTAATTATGTTCTCATTGAAACAATATATTTCATAAAATGAGATTTTTTTCTTAAAGAATATGCTCTTTTTAAATTAGAATTATCTTAATTTACCCTATAAAAGAATTTTAAAATAAAATTTTTTTTTAAAAATATATTAATTATGAATAATTTTATTACGATTCTTAAGTCAAGTCATTTTATATATCTAAAACTTGATTATAACCTAATGAATCGTATGCTTTAACTGGTTTAGATTTATTTGTGTGCTAGCTTTTATTATGTATACTTTTAGTTTATTGCTTTTATTAGTTCATCAATGATTTTGCTATATTTTCATAATTTTCTCTTTCTCTTCTTTCTTCTTCAAGTTTTTTCATCAGTTCTTTGATATTTTTTTCTTATTCTTTTTTATAATTTAAAAGTTCTTCATCTTCATCTTATTTTCCATTTTCTAGTAGATTTCCAATCTTATTAAAATCGGGTAAAATTGGCTAATCCAAGAGATTAACATTTTCAGGACCCTATTCATCAAGAATATTTGTGCCTGCGCTAAAATTTGAATCATTTAAATTCGGATCTGTTTAAAATGTCTGTCTGTTTTCTTCATTACGGTTGGTTTCCGGCTATTACAAACAATTTCTATTTGTAGAATTCATGTTATTTATATCTTCATACTAAATTAAAGAAATATATAATGCAGGTACAATTATAGTTAAAAAAAAAGTAAATAAATGAATGAATGAATGAATTAATAAATATAATATAATATAATATAATATAATATATACAGGAGGAAATGTTTCTTTAAACGCGTCTTAATACTCTGACTGTATGTCTTTAAATGTTGACGTTGCATCTCTTGCACTTTTGGATAAATCACGTATCTTTTCTTCCTTTATTTCCTGATGTTCTTGACTTATACTCTTTATGTTTTTCATTCTGATTAAGAAATATTTTAAGTAATTCCCAGTAGAAACCTATCGTATCTTTCTTGATATTACTACATCACAAGTATAACAAGTCCAATCTATATTTCTGTTTCCTTTTTTAAATCCTGTGTTCATTCTGGCTAGGAATTTTGCTAGAATTGAAACTGTAGAAAATCTGCAAGGAAAAAACAGAAAAGATTAGAAAATATATATTTTACTATTATGTTTAATTATATCATTTTACTTTTCTTCTATAAGTCCGCAAGGAAAATAAAATATCGCTCTTTGTTCATTATATTTTTTGTTATTATTATCTAAATTTTCATTATCGGTTCCTATCAAGGCTTTTTCCCATATTTTCCATTCAGGGAATAAGTCGGATATTTTGAATTAATCTAAAAATTCCATATCAAAGTCTTTTTCATCAATGAATGTATAGTCTAATAAAGATTTCGTTATGCTTTCAACCTTTCCACCATCGTTAACAAGCATTATAGCTTCTTTTTCTCCATCGTATTCATTTATAGAGGGTTTACTTATATAAACAGAAAATACGAAATCATCCTATATAGTCTTTTTAAAAAAAAATAATTATTTTATTTTTTTATAATAATTTGTTTGAAGAGTTTAAATTATTTATTACATAATTATAAAATAGCATAATTATACATGGTATTAAAAATCCCTTTTTTGATTTTGATAATACAAAGTAGTATTCTTCTATAATACTGCATTTTCCGGAATCCACGAAATCCTTAATTATTTAATCATGTGCGCTAGTTATATAATCAGGAATTATTTCATTTATACCCTTTAACATACCAAATTGATGTCTTATACCGAAATATAATATAAATATTAAAAAAATATTAGGATTTTAATATTTTCAAGTAGGTTTTACTTTGTATATCCAAAAATTGAGGTGATTTATAGGAAAACCCAATTATTTTCCCATTTTCCTTGCCTATTGAAACAGATAGACAATGTATATCTTCACAAAAAGCATTTATCATCCCATATTCTATAGGCAAAATACTTTTATTTCTCAATTATCCCCTGGAGGCCACATATTTTTTAGCTTAGCGGAAATCATTTTTGATTTCATTGTAGAAAAAAACAAGAAGATTTAAACTCTTTATATAATTATTAGTTTCATGATAATACAAAAGTGATTTTTCTAAATTATCTAGTTGGACAATAAATTTTTTGGTGCACTCTAAAAGCTATTAAAGTAAATAATAATTAACTTATTATGTTTTTAATTTTAAATTGAGATTTCTTTCAATTACTTATTAAGTAGTATTAAAGCCATCAATCATTTACTCAGTAACCTGAATTTTCGTACTAATAAGAGACGAAATATTTTTAACCATGACATTGAGGTCATATTCTGCTGACAAATATAAGGTACAATTATTAATTTATTCTTCTTTATTTTATGACTCAATGTTTAAATAGAATTTTTCAATCATTAAGATTTTGCATAATATTAAAATCGCCTACACCTGCGCCTATAGTATCATGTTGACTTGTATTCTACCGATATCGACTTCTGATTGAAGGTTTGTCAGTTAACCAGAAGTATAGGTATATCGTCCTTAAAAGAAGAAGTAATCCATATACCTAGTTTTTACAAATAATATATTTCTATTACCAAAATATGTAATATAAAAAAACTATTTATTTCTTTTAGTACCTTAAATATACTATTATATTGTTTTAGTTATTAAAAAAAGTAAATTATTAGAAGTGTTCTTATATGAAATATAAGTGTATATCCTGAATCAAACTGTGGTCTACATACATTTACCCATAGTTAACTGATAATGATATTTCTTTATTTTTTCGGTATTTTATGCATTTACATTACACTCTTTGACAGGTATCCAAATGCTATTAAATTAGCACTACAAATTGAATATTTAAAGAGCATTCTCGCTAAAGTTAAGGCATAATATCTTCAATAAAAGCAATTTTGTGACTTAAGTATTACCAACCTTTTTTATCAGAAGATTGCTGATTTGAGTCAATTTTTTCAAACATTATATCGTCCCATTTTTATTAATATTCTGATAAAACTACCTTATAAAAAAGAAGAGAAAGCAACAATACAAGACAAACCATCTCAGTCTCAACTAAATAATCATACATGACAAAGGGTTGTAATATAATGAAAACACAGGAAAAACTCCAGCAAAGTAAATAAAATTTGGCTACTGACTACCGAGTAATTGGGATACAGGTAAAAAATTCTACTCCAATAGAACTGAACATTATTAATTAAAAGCATAGAATAGCGATTTTGGCTGTAAATCAAATAATATGAATTTAAAATTTTTTTAAAGTTAATAAAATAAATAAATTACCTAAATCTTTATTCAAATATTGAAAAAATACCGGATATAAAAATCTTACTTAATTTAAAAATAATTATAAATTATTTTGATTAATTTTTTAAGTCCCAATTTCCCTAAAACTCAAGCTTTTATCGATTAGCTGTGAATACAGTGCACTTACAATTATATTTAAAATAAAGAGTAAATATCCCATCACTTTAAATACCTACAAATATATTAATTCTATTTTTTATAAAAATAAGCATAGATATTTAAATTATATTTAATATTTACTGTTGTACTATCAGTGCAGACCTTATTGGTAAAAGAAATACACCCATTTGACATAAAACTTACTATAATATCCATAAATGGAAGAAAGAAAGCAGTATTATAATAAAGCCCTATTGTAGAAATTACTCTTCTAAAGACCGTCTTTTTACTTAACTCATTAGGTCCATATCCAAAGATGGTTAAAAGAGATAAGTAAAAAACTGAACCTCCAATAAAAATAAAAAGAAACTTCCCAAAATTAAATAAATAAATACCACATTTCTCTCAATCTTATTTATAAATAAAATATTAGTTACCACTAAAATTATAATGTCTAAAGTTGTTGATTTGACTGGTGCTAGAAATCGCAGTGGAACTGTAAAATAAAATAAGTAACGATAACTTCCAGCCAAAGAGCTATCTAAAGAAACTTTGGAATTGCCGTCACCTGTAACATACCATTCAAAAAGTGTAGAATTATAAGAAATAAGGTGCACAAAATACAAGAAATAAGCCAAGTAAGTTAAAAATAATGCATCTATGACATTATTTTTCATCAATGAAAATACATTGAGTAGTAAAGATTAGATATATCCTTTGGATTTCTTTTTGTGAATGCCATTCATTGTTTTTTTAATTCTATAAGTGTAGAAAAATGTCTTTTTTCACGCTTTAATTTAATTTAAAATCTGGAAAATTAGAAAATTTGTGTATTTTATGAATCAAATTTTGTTTTTGATTTTTCTTATATAAGAAGTTGTTTATTATAATAATATAATTGCAATTTTTATAATTATTATCTATTTATTATATGTAAAGAAGGGAACTATATGGTTTCAAACATTAATTATAATATTTAAAAAATTAGGAAAATGATAATTTATATAATTATATATTACAGTGTTAATAATAAAATATATCAAAAAAGTATATATTTCATTATGTAATAATCAAAAAAAAATTAATTAAATATTTAATATTCAAAAGATATAAATAATAACATAATCATATAATTATTCTAAAATAATGATATACACATAATACAATATTGTTTTTTTTAATACACTAAAAATAACACATATATATATATAATATTAATACTTTCAGTTTCCAATATGATATCTATCATTATAATATTTTACTTTTTTAACAATAGTTTCCTCTTATAATAATGTTGTTGCTGGGAATAGTAGAATTATTTTTTTGGAAGCGTAGTAATCTTTTTCAATCAGCTTAAAATAATAAAAGAAAATTATTATATATATTATTAAAATCGCAGATAAAAAGCTGTATGAAATCTAATTGTTGACCTAAAAGTAAGATTAATTATTATTTTTTATATACATATATTTAATATAGTTGTACAGTTGTAATATTCTTTATCATTTTCTCTGCAGAATCCATAATATTATCTGTAATAGATCGTATAATCTACTATACAAACACACCTGCGATAGTCCTTTCGTAATTTTCTGTCTATATTCCAACAAAATCTTTTATAAATTCAGATTTAGTGTCTTTATACAACTCGTTAAGAGTGTTCATTATCCCTAATTATAAAACTCCATTTTTATCTTGTTACATAGAACCATATCAATATCTTTAATATAATAGCGACTAGTGCATAAATTCGATTATTTCAGATCTTCAATCATTTGAGTATTTTTATCAGAAAAGATAGTCTTAATTGATCTGGTGAAATTAATAATAAATAAAGAAAAATACAAAAAATAAGAATTTTTACTAAGGAATTTCTACTTCCTTCCTAAAATCTAGAATTTATTTAAGTACTCCAGGAATAACCTTTTTAGTGCCATCAATTTCATTATCCAAATATATTTTTTTTCTACAAAGAAAGTTCTTTCTGCCAATATGTATCTAAAAACTTCTAGAGTGGGAATGTATGTCTGAGTTCTAGTATAAGAAGACATATAATCTATGGCTGGTTTTGCTTTTTGGAAAAATAGTGTATTTTCAAAAAGTAAAATAGCTGAGGGAATGGATAGAGTTAGGAAGCATATCAATAGAACCAAAAAAAAAACTAATTTACTCAGTTTATTTTACTCTACTTAAACATGAGCTATTTTTCCTCCTTTTTTTCTATTTAAATCGTGTATTTATACTAGTTCATCTTAAATATATTTTCTTTTTTCTATTATATCCGTTTAAAAATCTAAATTCCTATAAAAAATGATTTTTGATTTTTATCCAATTTTATAAATTGATTAATAAATACCATTAATTTTCGATATATTATAATAGATAGTCAGACCTATCTTCCATTTTTTATTTAATTTATTGAAGATATTCTTTTTCCACCTAAGCATGCAATATTGGCACACCTTACAATAAATTTAGTAAACTGGATAAATCCTAATTGTAAAAATGATAATTCACTCCACTCATTACAAACACAATGAAATTAAAGAAAAAGGCCAATATTATGAAAATAGTAAATTCCCACTAATTATCTCTTTCAAAATTATTGACATCTTTTATAATGTCATCTCTCAAGTCTGTAAAGAAATTGAAAAATTTTAAAAAATTTCCTTACAAAAATTAGTTTGAAGGATAGTCTAAGTCAATTTCGCTATTTAAAAATGTTTTTATATATACTGTATAAAAATAATTCAGCAATTAATAATTAAATAAAGTACATTAAATTTTGATTCATAACTTGCTTTAAATGTTCCATAACTAGGTACTATCCACTCATCAATTGGAACCAAGAGAATTTATTATCATAGGGGGATTTTAACTCAACACTTTTTAATAAGACTTATTTAGATGAAGGGTGTCTTTGAAAGTTATTGAGATCCCTTTTAAAGTCCCAGTAATAGTAATCGTAAGTTCTTTCAAAAAAATCAAGATACTCTTAATTTTATCCTTAAACAATATGAGTGGCCTAAATTTATTATTAAACATTGTAATAAAATAAAAATATTCAAATAAAAAATTATTTTAACCTGTTATTATATATTAACTAGTCCCGCATAAGGCTAAAGGAAGTTTGAATAACTTTAAAATTTATAGAATTAATCTTGAAATATAGAGAAACTATTCTTAATGATTAAATTTTAAAGCACAATAGCTAGAACAACGAAGATGATTTCCAATAATTTAAATAGGTAAATAAAAATTAGTTTTCTAATCCTTTTTTTAGTTTCTACGAAATCAGACAATGTATCTAATTTTTAATAGAACTATGACCTCTGTCCTTATTAACTGCTGGCTACACTTGATTTCTCTGCCATTATCTATTCTTTTCTATTGTTTTTCAAATTTATAAGTAAATTTCCTGTTGAAATTTCTTTTTCAAATAAAATAATTCATTTTTTTTAATTATTTGATAATGAGATATTTGTATAATAATACCTTCTTCTCTTTCAATTAGGTCTACATCTATCTTCCCTGATGCTTTAATTAGAGCTTTCAATCTTTTATTTAGTTATTTTCTAATCTTTGTAATATATTTTAAGAAAGTTGAACTCTTTCGTTAAGATTTAACCATAGTCATAATAATAGATCCATTATTCCCTATATTTTATTACTTGATGTTTTTTTTGCCATTTTGTTCTTGCTTTAAATTATCTACTTCAATTCCATTACCCTTCTTAAATTATGACAATTCTTAAAGCAAATTCTAAGCTATGGAATCATTTTTTTGCTTTTCTGCTTGGTTTTAATCTTTTTATTTTTCTTCATTTTCATCTGTAGAAACCTCTTATATTATATTATCAGTGAGAGATATGAAGTTGTTTCTATCATTAAAAAGCTTATCCTATTCTTCATTTTCATTTTCTTCATCAGTTTTAGTTTATTTTTATCTAGATTGTGATTAGAATTTAAGTGTGAATATTCATTTAACAGATATATTTTTTCAATTTTTTGCTCATCTTCAATGATCTAATTATCACTATAATTTGAATCATCTAATTATAGTTATGTATTAAATTTCTATTCTATTTAGTTAATGGGCTTATTTTAGTTTTCTTACGTATTCAAAATCGAATTTTTTCTTTTTATCTTTTTTAGTTTACAAGGAAAAATTATATTTATTTTGTAAAAATTAAAATATTTTTATTCATACTGCTTTAAATGAATTTAAAGAGTCCTGATGGTATTTGTCTTAATCTTATTTTTCTGAATTAAAATCATTGTAAGAAGATGATTGTTTTTTTTTGTGTACTGATATTTCTCTTTCTAATTCCTCTTTTGCTTCATTATACTCTTATGATATGCTCTATAAGTTTTTCAGTCCTAGTATATAATACTTCAAATATTCACCAGTTGATAATTACCTTTGCTTGGTTATAATAGAGACATCACAAGTAAAAGTCGTCCAGTCAATATTAATATTTCTTCCTCCAGCCATCGTATTCAAGCGAGCTAAGAATTTGGCCAGAATTGAAACCGTTGTAAATCTGTTTATTATATAAATTAACATATTTTATTAAAATTTAGTATATTTAACTTTTTTCTGGCTTCCCATTAGGAAAATAAAATATAGCTTTATTTCCATTATACTAAGTTCCCACCTTTAAATTAGAGACCCACTTGTTCCACTCAGGCATAAGGTCTGATATTTTGAAAAATTCAAGAAAAGCCAAGCTAAAGTCTTTTTCTCTAATATTCGTATAGTTTAACAGTGATTACGTAATTCCTTCTATTCCTCCATTTTCATTTATCATCATAATTGCCTCTTTGTCTTCATCGTATTAATTTGCAGGAGGTTTAGCTAAGAATATGGAAAAAACAAAATCATCACTATAAGTCTTAAAAATTAAAACAATTTAAATAAATTAATAATTACAATAAAATAAAATTGATATTATAGAATTTACATAATTGTAGTAAAGGAAAATTAAAGTTGGAATTAAAAACCCTTTTTTAGATGAAGCCATTACAAATAAATACTCTTCTATCATTACAGTTTATCCAGTTGTTATAAAATCTTAAATTATCTGGTTATGAAAACGAGATATATAGTTTGGGATTAATTCTTCAACATTTTTTATTAATCCAAACTCATAACTATATAAAGATTCATTTTTTTATAATTACATAATAAAATAAATTTGTTTACGCTGTATATCCGAAATATTGAGGAGTTTTATATGAAAAACATACAATCTTTCCATTGTTTTTTCCAATAGAAACAGAAAGTGAGCAAATATTTTCAGAAAATGCGTTTATCATTCCATGTTCAAAAGGTAACGAAGCTTTATTTTTTAATTAATTTTGCTATGCTACAAGTTTTTTGGCCTAACGAAAATCGTTTTTAATTTCATTGTAGAAAAAAACATTAATATTCAAACTTTTAGTATAGTTAGCAAGAGAGTGATACATCACAAGGGCTTCTTCGATTCTATCTATTTTTTCTATATAATTTCTTGTGCATTATAACAGCTAAAATATTGTTTAAATTAAAATGCATATTGAATGAATTTTAACTAAAAAATAAAATTAAGAATTATTACTTGCTGAGTCGTATTAAATCCATCAATCATTAATTCTGTTACTTAAATTTTTTCATTTACAAGATGATTAAGGTTATTGCACATATCTATAAGATTATTTTCTACGGTTTAGTATAATTTGCAATTTACTATGGCTTCTTCTTTATACTCTGATTCGATGTTTTTATAAAACTTTTCCATCATTAAAGCCTTACATAGTATAAGGATTGACTCCACTTAGGCATCCAATATTAGACTTATTTACACATTCCCTAGATCAACTTGTGATTGTAAATCAGTGAGTCTTCCTGATGTATAAGTATACATCTTTTGAAATAGAAAGTAGTCCATATACCTAAAAAAAAAATTATTTTAAGTCATACATATTTGCTAAATTTATTTTATTTTTATAATACCTAACGTAAACCAAAATATTGCTTTATTTATTGAAAAAAGTAAATTGAGAAAAATGTTATTGAATGAGCATAATATGGATATCTTGGAGCAAACGATGGTCTATGTAAATTTATCCTTCGTTCATCGATTTGGAAACTCTTTTTTATTTTTGTACTTTAAGCATGAGCATCGTACCCTCTAGCAAGCATCTAAATGCTACTAAATAATAGTAATAAATTATATATTCAAGACAGTTTCTCTCTATAGTTATGGCATAATGTCTTCAAGAAAGGCAATTTTGTGGCTCAAATATTGCCAAGCTTCATCTTTTATTGTAGTTTCTGTTGCATCAATCATTTCATACATTATAGAATACCAAAAGTTCGAGTATTCTAAGAGAGCAATTTTAAAGAAAAGTAATGAAAGCATAAATGTAATACACATAAGTTCCTTTTCCCCAATATAGTCATATATTACAAATGGCTACATTAAAATAAATATAGAGGCATAACTCCAGCAAAGCAAATAGAACCGCGCGAAATCCCTCTTAGTTACTGGTAAACAAGTAAAAAATTCAACACCAATGCTTGAAAACATTAACAATTGGAAACCCAGAATTGCAATTTTAGCTTAAAAAATATATATTTAAAAAGTTAGAGAAAGAGTTTCTTTTTTATAATAATAACTAATACCTAAATCATCATTTAAAAATGCAGAAATATAGGGTAAAAAAATCTTAACTAATTCAATACCTTCTGCACTATGGTTTATTTAATCTTCTAAGCTCCTAATTCCTTAAAGCTAAGGCAATTATCAATAAGTTGAGTATATAATATACTTATGCTTAGATTCATTATGAATAGAATAGATCCAACTACTTAGAATATCTAAAATGACATAAAAATAATTTTAAAATAAATTAAGTCATTATAAGCATTTACTTCTTTATTATAATTGCATGTCTTTTTGGAAAACGAAATACAACCATTAGCCATAAAACTAATCAATATTTCCATAATTGGTAAATAAAATGCAGTATTATAAAATAAGGCAAATGTAGATATCAATCTTCTTGCAATAGTTTTTTTGATAATTAGGCTGGAGTCACACCTAATTTTGTAAGAATGGCTAAGTATATTACAGATCCGGCAACTAAAATAGAGCAAAGCTAATTAAAATTATTAAATTCTATATATTATTATGTAAGATATTATTCAATAACATAAATTAAAGATTATTATTTACAACTATCATAAAGATATCTAAAGAGGAAGATTAAATAGGAGTTAAAAAGCGGAATGGAATAGAAAAATTAAGTAAGTATCTATAGCTTCCAGACAATGATGAGCTTAAAGGAATTTTAGTTTTTCCATCTTTGGTTATCTCCCATTCGAATAATGTTGAACTATAGTTCGCCAACTACATAAAGTATAAAAAGAATGCTAGATATGTAAGTAAAGACGACTCTATGACATTATTTTTCATCATGGAAAATACATTGACCAACATAGCATGAAGAAAACCTTTGTTTCTTATTTTTTAATGGGAATTCATATTTTTGAAGGTAAATATCTTTAATATTTAGGTTAAAGAATTGTTTTGAAATTTTTTTTGTAAATAATTTCAGATTTTTTGTTTGTTGAAAAATTATTTTTTTTTATTTTTTATTTTTCTTTTTTAATTGTCTTTTTTATTAATTATAGACCTGATATTAATATTTAATAATAAAAAATAATCATACACAATATATTAAGAGGATTATAATATAGTATTGATGTTAATAAAATTTGTTTATTAAGATCCTAGTTCAGCTTTTTATATACACGAAATCATTTATATGACGAATCATTAAAAAAAAGATTAACTATTTCAATAATTGATTAACTATACTAAATTAAATGTTCAATTAGTATATTCAAAAAGTATTAAGTTACTTTTTGTTAAATTTTATATATTTTATTGCTTGCTTTTATATTTTTATAAATATATATTTATAAATTTTTTTAGTAAATTATAAAAACAATATGATAATTATATGCTAAATTAAATATATAAAATATTTTTTAATATAAAATTGTAGTATTATTTATATTTTACATCAATGATTTTAATATAGTTAATTTTTATTGAATAATATTGTATTTCATTCGTAAAAAAATATAAATAAAATGTGATTATGGTTATTGTCCAATCAATACTTTCAATAATTTAATTTATTAAATCATATTATTAATGAACAATAAATATTGTATTTAATTCATAAATAGTAATTTTATTATCAATACATTTACTAATTAATTTAATAAATCACATACGTATTATATTTCTAAGAAAATATTAAAATGTCTAAATTTCTAAAACGTATAGGAACTAAAAGTCTTAAGTTAAAACTAAATGTTATATTGGATACGGTAAACCTAAATATTGCTTCTAGTAATATAAGAGTTGTAGTATTACTAAAATGTGGAAAATAAACTCTTAACTTTAAAGAGAAACCTTAGATCGTACGAAAGGAAGCAAATTTCCAATAAAGTAAAATAGAATTTACCAGTACCTTTTATCAAAGTGAAAAAACCAATTTATTTTAAGATAAAATGGTAATTTTTATTATGTCAATAATATTATATATTTAAAATAAATATTATCTATTTAATTTAGTCAAAAAAATTATTGTTTTCTTAAGCTTGAATTTTCAATTTTGCTCGAAAATGATAAAACCTAAAAGTAAGCAGGCATTGCAAAACTCGATTTAAGCCAATATTTAAACGCTAATGAAAATCAAAAACTAGTTTCCATTCGGCTTGAAAATTGTCCTGACAAGAATGCAAAAATGCAATTTGAGATACGAGTTTTTAGAAACCCAAATTAATAATTTTCTAATTTGATAAACTTAAAAAAGCTAAAAGAATAGCCAGACCTTTCTACCATAAAATAAAACGATACTTTATAAAATACTTCGGGAAGAAGTGATTATTAGTAAAAATCAAAAATTAAAAAGTAAAAGAAAGATAGCGACTCAGATGAAGAAAGAGAAGATAATAAATACTAAAAAAACAAAAGAGACTAAGAAGATGATGATGACGAAAGAAAATACGAAGAGGAAAAACAAGACGTAATTTAAGACTTAAGTTCAGAAAAAATAAAATAACATATAACTAAGAAAAATTTGAGTAAAAAAGCTAAAGAATATAAAAAAGATATGGATTTGGATGCAATTTCGGAACACAGTTCTGAATATAGCTCATCTTAATACTCTTACTTGCTAGGTAGTCATGTCCAATCTTCATCTGCCTAGCAAAATTCGGCTAATAAAAATTAAAATAGTGCTTCAGATAATCAAGGAGTTGTAGATATGTGTGCAAATTGCAGCGTTTTAGAAATCTAATTAAAAGCAGAAAGAGATAAAATAGCATACCAGGAAAAATTGCTAAAAATTTTACAATAAAACAATGATTAAGAAGATACACACTTGCACTACTAGGCTGAAATATAAAAATATTAAGATAGAATAAATTAACTGGAAAGGTAAATCTTGGAAAAAAATAGAGAAAAAGACTCACAATATGTGCCGGGAGATTTCTCATAAAATATAAATTAGTTCTAAAATAGTGAAATTAAATCAAATAAAAATGAACAGCCGTAATAACAATCTCAATAATATGACTAAAACACGTAAACAAATAAGCTTCAAGATAAAAAAATTCAGATTTTATAATCAGAACTTGAAAAAAAAGACAGAGAGCTTGATAAATATAAATTACTTATCGAATAAATCAATAAAGAAAAGAGTAATAATTAAGATTTGGATAGCGATTTCAAATCAGAGTCTCCTTAGAAAAGTGGAAATTCTAAACAGATGCAAAAACTGTAAAAGGAAGTGCATGATTTGAAAAAATAACTTAAAATTAAAGAAATGGAATAACAGGAGCAGAATGGGGGAGTTAAAATCAACTATTCTGAAACTTATTAGCAAAATCTTTTAAAATTACAAAAGGAAAACCAGCAGTATAAATAATAAATAAAAGAAATATTAGACAAGCATAAATAATCATAATATACTTAGTTTTTTGATATTTAAAAAGAGCAAAAGGAAAAAGAAGCAGAAATTTTCGAAACTAAGGAAAAATTAGAAAAGTATAATTCAAATTTAATCTAAAATAAGTTAGATATAGAAAAGTCAAAATTTGAAATAGAAATACAAAAATCAAGAATAGAATCTTTGAACAATGATGTTTAAATATTATAAGAATAAAATAAATCACTTTTGACTACTGTAATATTTTTATTAAAATATATTCATTTTATATAAATAAATAAAAATTTTTTGTATATAGGTGGTAACTTCTAAAGAAGCTTATGCGAAAATAATGAATGCTATATTTGAAATAGGAGATAGATAATATTACGATTTTATAGAAAATAGAATTGGCTTTTCAAGTTTAAGACTATTCGAGGA
This sequence comes from Miamiensis avidus, assembly GCA_037039885.1. Classification (NCBI taxonomy): domain Eukaryota; phylum Ciliophora; class Oligohymenophorea; order Philasterida; family Glauconematidae; genus Miamiensis; species Miamiensis avidus. Next base: position 96,475 of record JAWVGU010000091.1, read on the forward strand.
TATAAGTAGAAACAGTATTGATTCAGAAAAAGAAAATTAAAATGATTAATAATAATGATCAAATTATATAATTTTTAAATATTAATAAAAATGTAAATCATATCAACTGTTCATCTTAATTGTCTTCTTAAGGAATGTATTTGGCATCTGTTTAAATAGGGGTTTTATTGAATAGTTTCATTGCTTTAACTATCGTAGAGTAATCTTCATGCTACACCATTTCAGAAACATATAATTCTATCATTTCTTCACTAATGCCATACATCGCACCACAAATATACCCAACTACCGAAGCAATACTATCCTATACAAATAAATCACATTTAATAATCTTTAAATACCATATAAAATCATATTTAATTACAGAATCTCCACCCCAGTTTACAGCCTTAAAAACTGCTTCAGTAAAACTTGAGCTATGATAAGCTATATGTAAAGCTACATAGCACCCATCCATAGCATAACTACCAAAGTAGCCTGGATTTGACATACTTCTGCATGGAGAAACATATAATTCATCATTTTTCCAATCCCAGTATCTATCTTTAATGCTCCAATTATATTAACTGTCATGATTTATCATATTTTCCTTTGGTTCCTACTAAGAACAAGCCATAGCTTTCACTGCTTTATTATTGGTTTGGAAGGTTTCTCCCAATTTATCGAAAATATCCGTTTTAGCATTAATACCTTCATAATTAATCAATTTTATGACTAAATGTGTCAGCAATTTGCATAGTTCTGCAGCCTCGTCCCTTGATTTTTTTAATTTTTATCAATTGCATCCGAAAACATTATAATTAAATTACCCATCATGAGTAGTTAGACTTTACAACACGGCAATTTATTCTCCTTTATCTATATCATCATGGTAAGCTATAGGTATGGGACTGAGTCTCATGATACTTCCATTCCCTTATACATTTCCACGCTATGTTTTATTCGAAACTACATAAGGCTAACATTTTGGGAAAAATGACTGAAATCCTTAAGCTATATTACCACCGAGACCAAATGATCTACCATTTTTAGATCCATTACAATATCTTGTTATTTAAAATTATTTATTATATTATTTATACTTAATTTACTTATTACCCTGTATTCCACCATAGCAGAAACCTCATTCTCATATCAATCGGGTTGAACTTAATATCATTGGATAATAGACTGTCAGCCATGCACCTAGCCATTGAGCAGTCATCCGTTATTACTCCAAACTCAGATCTCTAATGATTAAATTTGGTGGCCCATTATTTTAGACTTTCCCAGTTTTACTCAATTTCATTTCTTTTGTTATTAAAATTAATAAATTCTGTATGAGCACCCTAATTTTAATGTTAAAAATTTAATTAATTAATATATTTTATCAGAATTTAATAATTAAATAGTATACTAATGCATCTCCTATTGCATTTCCTAAAAATGTTGCAATAGCTTTATTTTAAATTGTATTTTAGTCACCCCATCTAATTTCTTTAGGATTTTAGAATATTTATTTTGCTTAAATGTAGTCTTTATCATTTTTATCATGAATGCTGAAACCTGAAAAACAAGCATTACTTATTATATCACATCCTAGTAAATGGTATAAAAAAACCTATAATCTTTTTTTTTCAAAAATTGTTTAAAAACTATTATTTTTGTCAAATATAATATTATCTTTTTAAAATTAAAACTTTTCATTTTTAATTAATTAGTTCAAACACTCTTCAAGAGTTATTTATTATGTATTTTAATTAGTATATTGTGTTTATTCCATTATTTTTATTCTTTTTTGTTTATTATAATTATTATAGATTTCTTTAGTTCTTAAAATAATTTTAAGAACTTATTAAAAATAACTCTTATAATTAATAATGATGCTTTTCTATTCTATATTTTCTTGTCATATTTAGAAATTTGACTACTTCTTCATTTATTCAATATTAGAATATACTATTGTACCTGATATATTTAGTATTACATTTTGTAAATTAAAATTTAATTCATTTTAATAGTTTTTATGTATAATATAGTAATAAATAAATTCATGATTTAAAAATGAAATAATAATCTACAAATAAATATTTCATACTAACTCTTTTTTGCTTTTAATATTAATTATCTTTAATTATATCCTTATATACTATATTAAGTAATAATTAATAGTGAATCATTTATGTTTGAAACAAGTTCTATGCATAAGAAAAACTTTCATTATTAATTGTAATTATTTGTTTTTTTTAGTAGTTAGCTTATTTTTGCAATTTATAATTACGTATTTTGTAATTGAATGCTTAAATAAAAGTTACATGACTTTATTATATAAAATAATAATACCAATCAAAATATTTTTAAAAGTATATACTGTAAATTATATTTTATCTTTCTTTTATTAAATTCTTTGTCCATTTTATAATATTTTTCATTATATATTTAGTTTATTTTATTAATTAGTGTAACTAATTTATTAATTATATAAATAATAATAAAAATTAATTTTAATTAATATATTGATTTTTTATATGAGAGTTGATAATTTTAGTAATAGAAAAATTACAAAAAAAATTTTTGCAATTAATTTATTTCAAAAATTGGTATCATTCATTTTCTTAATAATTTAAAATGGTGTGTAATTCCTTTATTTTATTATTAATTGTTGATAATTTAAGCTAATTTTTAAACTCAATTGTTGAAAACTATTATAGGCTACCTTTAAAAATTAATGCAATTTTATTAATTATATATAAGACATATTTTTGAAAATTTTTGTTGATTTTCCTATTATTAAAAAAATAATACATTTACTAAATATTCAAATATACATAAAAAAATACCATAAATTTCAATATTATAAATATTTAGATAATAAACTACATATATATAAGATATTCTTATATTGATATTTTATTAATTTTAACAATTAATTATATCAAATAATTTATTCTTCAGGGTTAGTTTATTCAGGAACATATTTGGCATCTGTTTTAACAGGGTTTTTATTGAATAGTTTCATTGCTTTAACTATCGTAGAATAATCTTCATGCTACACCATTTCCGAAACATATAATTCTATCATTTCTTCACTAATTCCATACATAGCACCACAAATATATCCAACTACCGAAGCAATACTATCCTATACAAATAAATCACATTTAATAATCTTTAAATACCATATAAAATCATATTTAATTACAGAATCTCCACCCCAGTTTACAGCCTTAAAAACTGCTTCAGTAAAACTTGAGCTATGATAAGCTATATGTAAAGCTACATAGCACCCATCCATAGCATAACTACCAAAGTAGCCTGGATTTGACATACTTCTGCATGGAGAAACATATAATTCATCATTTTTCCAATCCCAGTATCTATCTTTAATGCTCCAATTATATTAACTGTCATGATATATCATATTTTCCTTTGGTTCCTACTAAGAACAAGCCATAGCTTTCACTGCTTTATGATTAGTTTGGAAGGTTTCTCCCAATTTATCGAAAATATCCCTTTTAGCATTAATTCCTTCATAATTAATCAATTTTATGACTAAATGTGTCAGCAATTTGCATAGTTCTGCAGCTTCGTCCCTTGATTTAAATAATTTTTATTAATTGCATCCTAAAGCATTATAATTAAATTACCCATCATGAGTAGTTAGACTTTACAACACGGCAATTTATTCTCCTTTCTCTATATCATCATGGTAAGCTATAGGTATGGGACTGAGTCTCATGATACTTCCATTCCCTGATACATTACCACGCTATGTTTTATGCTCAACTACGTAAGGTTAACATTTTGGGAAAAATTATTTAAATCCTTAAGCTATATTACCACCGAGACCAAATGATCTACCATTTTTAGATCCATTACAATATCTTATTATTTAAAAGAATTTATTTGATTATTTATACTTAATTTACTTATTACCCTGTATTCCACCATAGCAGAAACCTCATTCTCATATCAATCGGGTTAAACTTAATATCATTGGATAATAGACTGTCAGCCATGCACCTAGCCATTGAACAGTCATCCGTTATTACTCCAAACTCAGATCTTTAATGATTAAATTTGATAGCCCATTATTTTAGACTTTCCCAGTTTTACTCGATTTCATTTCTTTCGTTATTAAAATTAATAAATTCTGTATGAGCGCCCTAATTTTAATGTTAAAAATTAAATTAATTAATATATTTTATCAGAATTTAATAATTAAATAGTATACTAATGCATCTCCTATTGCATTTCCTAAAAATGTTGCAATACCTTTGTTTAATTTATTATCTACTTATTTTTCCCAGCTTTTCTTTTTGTAATCTTAGAAAATTTATTTTACTAATTTATAGTCACTATCATTTTCATCATGTATACTAAATCCTGCAAAATAAGAGCTATTATTTTATTTATGTTCTGGATAACTTTTACTTGATAAAGATCTTAAAAATTCCTATAGTTCCTTTTTTCTAAAAATTCCCTCAAAGTTTTATAATTTGCTTATTTGATCAGGAATTCTTACTAATACTTCTTAGGTAATATTTTTTATATTTCTATTTATGGTTCTGGTTCTCTTATAATCTAAATAAGTGTATATATATATAAGAACCTTTAATTTTTATATATAAACATTACTTCATTGGAGCCACCTATACTCCAAAATTTTTTATATAGTCTTTTTTTAGCTCTACAAGTTTAAGATAGAGAAGTGAATACTATTCCCATTTATTATATATGTTTTTTAATTTTTTATTAAATTTTCTTGTTTATTAGGTTAATAATATGCCACTACCTGTATTAATTACAATTTAAGTATAATAATAGATTTTATAAAAATAAAAAGAATTATATATACTTGTTTAGGATACATTCGTTTATTTATTTTCAAGAAATTATAATAATATATATATAAATAATGCGATTAATCGTATATTTTGTAATCTTATAATAATTATAATAAAAACTCATTTATTTGTCTTTTTGTTTTTTTTTTAATTTTAATTATCATCTTCATCATTTGAATCATCATCATCAGTTTACCAATTTCATCATCTTCTTTTTATGTGCCATTTTTTAATTTTTTAAATTTTTAATTTATTCTTCATTTAATTCTTCTTCACTTTCTGTTGACCAATCTGTTATTAATTTTCAATAATTAATATATAAAATTTACTATACTTTAGCAATTTATATTATTTATTTTTACTCTCTTCCTCTTCTTCCTCGTTAGATTTTTTATCATATTTATTATTTTGCTACAAAATTATTTTTAAAAAGATCAGGTTTTCATTTTAAATAATTTATAAAGAATTTACCTTAGCTTTATTTGTAGATGATTTATTACTCATTTTGAATGAAATTCCTGAAAATAAATCCTAAATATAATATAAATGTTCATATTCTAATACTCTTATGAATAAATAATATTACGAATAAATCAGGCCCATTTCTTCCTCTTCCTTTATATTATTTTCTACTTGAAGGCTTAAAACTTGCTTATGTAAAGAAGGACATCTATTAAATATAATGATTCTATTATTTTATATAATATAGTCAGAAATGCTAATAATATATATGTATCTATTTTACATCAGTGAAAAAGCTATCAAATATATCATAGAATCCATGATCCATAAATTCACCAAAGTCAAAGTCCATATCTTATTCTTCTAAATCTCCATATTTGTCATAGTGATTTCTTTTTTTTTCGTCGCTTAAAACTATAAAGTATAGTAGATTAGCACTTTTAATATCATACTATTTAAATGTGACATATTTTTTAATTGATACCTGCATAAGCTTCTGAAATTTTTTAAAATTTTATTTTCGCTAACTCCTAATTTTCAGTCACTTTATCAGGATGGCATTGCTATTTAATAAAAAATAGAAATATTAAAAAATATAAAAAATTTTTCAATAATATTTATTTTAATAATTTATTTAATTTCTTATTTATAATTATGTTATTAAAATTGCCATATTTTTGCTATTTTTAAGCTTCTAATGAAATTTTAATATATCCGATATATTTTTATAAAATATATATAATAAGTACTAATGCTAATTTTCTATAGGCGCTCTTTATTTCTTATTATGTACATGATTCATTCACACCTAGTAATTCGTAATAATTTTCTTTTTGAGGCATTTGATTATCTATGTTCGCTTAGTATTTTAATATAAAATATTTATTTTATAAGCCGAATTATATGTGATCGTAGTAATTTATTTTTGTAAAGCTATTGGTTATTTTTAATCATATTAATCAACTCTGGTTAAATTATACTTTTAATTATTGCTATTTAAAATAAATATTTTAATAAATTCAAATAATACATAAAGCTTTAAGTCATTTATATTTCTATGCAGTTTAGTAATATTGCTTATATATTAACATTTGTTATAATAAATAATATGCATAATAATATCATTTACCATTTTTTTATAATTATTAAAAATATTCGCTATTATATTATATTGCTAATATATAATAAGACTAATAGTATTAGTAATATAATCTAGGTATTTATATATTAATATATTATTGTTAGAATAGATCAGATAGAACAGGAAAGAATGCATTAGTCAATTGGTTATTTAATTGTAAATTAAAATATTAATTAATTGATTATATTTTTTAAATTGATACTACAATATATATTATATAAATACAAACAAATAAATAAAAAAAAACATCTAGAATTTAATACAATATAAATTTCTTTATATCAATAAATACAAAGGAAAATCAAGAATAATATATCTATGTCAGAAAGTGGACCTTGTTTAAAATCTTATTATTTGCAAAGAATTGAATAATTAGAATTAAAAGTTTAAGAAAAAAAGTAAAATTAAAAAAGATTGGAAGCATAGAGAAATGATTTAAATAATTAAGGTAATTTTTAAAAATAAAATTTATTTTGTATTTAAAAATAAGTTTTAAATTAAAAATTTATTGAAAAAATATAACAGTAAGATCCTTAAAAGAAGAACACAAGGCTTTACATGCTCCGTTTTCTCAAGTTGGAGAAATATTAAAATTAATGAGTAAAAATAAAGTTCTGGTTAAGGTAATAATCAATAAAAATATTATGTTTTAAGTTATAAAAATTTAAAATAACAAAAATTTATGTGTGTGTAGTTAGATCCTGATGGAAAATTAGTTGTTAATTATGATAAAGATAAAGTAAAATTAGAAGAATTGAAACCTGGTCTAAGAGTTGCCATCAGAAACGACACTAAAGTATTACATAAAGTTTTACCTACAAAAGTAGACCCTTTAGTTGCTCTAATGAAAGTCGAAAAAGTTCCTGATAGGTAATTTAACCTTACTAAAAACACTTTTTAAGTAATATTTCCACCATTTTTAATTTTAGTACTTATGATATGATTGGAGGTTTAGACCAACAAGTTAAAGAAGTTAAAGAAGTTATTGAATTGCCAATTAAGCATCCTGAAATTTTTGAATCCTTAGGTATTGCTTAACCTAAGGGAGTCTTGCTATATGGACCCCCTGGAACTGGAAAAACCTTGTTGGCTAGAGCTATTGCACACCACACAGTAAAATAATGCTTAATTTTTAAATTTCAAACCAAATAAGTTATTATATTTTCCCTTCTTTTTTAGAATTGTCAATTTATTAGAGTATCAGGATCCGAATTAGTTTAAAAATATATTGGAGAAGGAGCCAGAATGGTTAGAGAATTATTTGTTATGGCTAGACAGGCAGCTCCTGCCATTATTTTCATTGATGAAGTCGATTCCATCGGAGGTAAAAGAATTGAAGGAAGTAAAAAAGGAGATAGTGAAGTTTAGCGTACCATGTTGGAACTCTTGAATTAAGTAAAAGAATATATAATTTATAATTAGAAAACTAAGCTAAATACATTTATATTACCTTTAGTTGGACGGTTTCGAGTCAGTAAATAACATCAAAATCATTATGGCTACCAATAGACTTGATATGCTTGACCCCGCCTTATTGAGACCTGGAAGAATTGATAGAAAAGTTGAATTCCCTAACCCAGGTATCGAAGCCAGAAGTGAAATTTTAAAAATCCACTCTAGAAAAATGAATTTAGTGAGAGGAATTGATTTATAAAAAATAGCTGAAAAAATGTCTGGAGCTTCAGGAGCAGAATCAAAGGTGAAGTTTCTAATATTATTTACATAGATCTATTGAAATTTAATATATTTTATTATATAATAGGCTGTTTGCACCGAAGCTGGTATGTTTGCTTTAAGAGAAAGAAGAATCCATGTCACATAAGAAGATTTTGAAATGGCAGTTGCAAAGGTCATGAAAAAGAATGTAGAGGGAGACTTAGCTAAAAGAAGACTATGGAATTGAAAATATTTACTTTATAATATTAATAATTTTATTTGTAATAATTTTATATTAATTATTTATCTTCCATTTTTTTTTCTTCACTAAATTTATTATTAAAAGTTAAATTAATATATTATTCCTTATTTCCTTTAATCCATAATTTATTTGAGAATTTATTATTCATTTTAAATATTGAAATATATATATATTAGCTTATACTAAATAAAATATTGTAGAAATTCCAATTAAAAAAATATATAAATATAACAATATTATACCAAATGAGTTCAAACTTTGTAAAAAGTGGAGTCTTAATTGAAAAAGAAGGATAGTTAAGAGTAAAGGAATTTATTTAATTTTTATTTTATTAATAAGTTAATAATAAATATTAAACAGGAACAAGAGTATGAATAATCTCAATAATAGTATAAAACCAATGGGAATGCTCCTCAACAACCAAAAGCATCAGAAATTGAAAAAACAGAGTTTTAAAATTTTTAAAAAAAGTTACTAAACAGTAATTTTCACAAAATTAGATAGATATGCATATTAATAAGAATTTAACTTTGTTTTTAATTAAAAACTTTTTGATAAATAGATGAACATATAAGACAAGACTTATATAACGAAGATGATTTTGATTATTTTTAGTATTATGGTTAGTTGTAAGAAGAAGATAATAAAATGTAGAGGATGGGAGAACAAGAAATACAAAAGTTTAAAATAAGCATTTAAATTATTTATATTTTTATTTTATAGTATTTAATGTCTTTTTATATAACAATCTATTTTTCTTTTTTTTCTTTAAATACCATTAGAGATAAAATCTTGTTAGGACCATTCAATAATAGGAAAATGTTGACATTTTAGTAGACCGAGAAGTAAAATCAAAACTCAAGGTATATAAATATATATAATTATTAGTTTATACATAAATATTTAAACTGTTAATGTTAAATTTAGAGAAAATTAGTGACACTTGTAAAATCTACCTCTTAAGCAAGTAATTAAGAAAATAAGCGCAAAGAAAGTGAAGAAGAATAAGAGGGAGAAACAGATTAATATGAAAAAATATAAAAAATATAAAAACTGAAAGTTTAATCAATTATAATGATTCTTCTGATGAAGAGAAAAATAATGATAATGAGGGAATATTAGATTTAAAAAAAAGTGCATCCAATACTGGTAACAATAATTTACAGATTCCATAAAGTAAATTGGAAAAACTTAAGTAAGAAATTTTGGATAAATAGTAAAAATAACAAGAAGAGAAATAACTTTAAAAAGCGCAATCGAATAAGCTAGCATTACTTGATTATGGATCTGACTCTGATTGAATAATAATTATGATTACATTTTAAGCAAACATATATTTCATATAATATAGATATATATTTTAAATATTACTACAAATTTTATTATTTAAATATTAAATTGATTTTTTTAAGTTATCCCAATTTATTGTATTGAATTAACTCTACTAATTTATTAAAATTTATTTATTGAACAAAGAAGTAAAAAAAAAAAAAACTTTAAATTATATTTTAAAATGATCTTAAAAAATGAATTTTCCAAATTATTCACTCCTCAAGCAACTTCTGATAAAGCAAGCAAACCTAAATCTGCTAATGAAAGGTCTTCGTATAAAAATTAAGCAAAAAATTGAATAGCACTCATATTCAAACTAATAAGGTTTTGAAAAAAAATACTCTTCATTCTTAATAAACGAACAAAAGTTAGTACATAAGATAGAAAAATGATTCTGTTCCCAATATGGGTAGCTAAGAATAAAATTAATATCTCAATAGTTAAAATAGTGAAAGTAATATGACCAGTTAATTCTAATAATTTATATCTAAACAAGGAATAGAAGAATTTAATTATTTTCTATAAAATATTCTAAATAGTGACTATCAAGTGTATAACTTTTAATCAGAATGTGGCAGTGCTTTGTAAAGTTATGCTTAGTCCCCTCATCAAAATTATTATTATTCTAATCAAGTTTCCAATGTAAGTTCAATTATAAATTCCGCCAAATAGAAAGCAGGATCTCACAATGCAAGTCAATTTAAAAATTAGCAGCTACAATAGCAATAATAGTTGCATTATCAGTCAAGTATTCATGGCGAAAATGAAGAAACAATAAGATAAAGCAACCACTTTACAAATAATTTATACAGTGAATAGGACTATAATCCACCCTATCCTAATCGGATAAACTAATATGTATATGATGAATTACCCTCTATATCAAGTGTAGAAAAGGTTAACCATCATTTTTTTTCTTAGAAACACTAGCAATATATGACAAATATAGAAAACAATAGTCAAGTAGTAAACCTTTAGTCTGTATTTATAAATAGGAATCAAAAGAAAGGAAATTCTCCAGGAGTTCAAAAAACTCAATAAATCAGCATAGACGAATTTTAATTTTTAGGAGTTTTACTTATAATTTATAAAGAAGTCGATGAGTTAAAAGCGGCTGAATTGTTTGACTTATTATAAAATAAAAATTAAAAAATTTCTTTTATAGAAATTTTTTTAATCGTTGCATATTCTTTTAGCTCACAGGAAAATCAAAAAATGTAATTTTTGTATAAATATGGCAAAGTATTATACCAATTATTAAAGTAAAATGGAGTTCATATGATAGGAGCGAGATTAAGAATAATAGCGAGATGTATGAACTATGAGGAAGAGATTGTAGAACATATTTTTCAAAAAATGCAAATAGAAGAACAAAGAGAGTACGGTTTCGATGTTTTTCAACAATTTTTCTTTCTCATTTTCCTACTTGAGTAATAATGTATGGAAAATCAATAACAATAGCTCTAAAAATAATAGCAGGGATATATAAATATAAATGAAGAAGGATAGCTAAATTAATCATATGAAAAAAATACACAAAAATAAAAATAATAGCTTTTATCATAAAAGCAATAATAAGATGAAATACAAAATTTTTCTTCGTTGTTTCATAACTAGGGATGCCAAATCTTTTGATTTAATATATTTAATCATATTAAAATATTTTTAATTTATATATATAATGAAATTAATAAGCCTTGAAATTATTTTTAGTACATATAATATAATAACAGAGCTATTTATTTAGTTAACTTATCAGTTTAGTTTTATGTAAACTCTTTATAAATGAAAACTTATTATATCAATAATAGTTAAAAACCTGTCATTAGACTATTAGACTTAGAATACTTAAAACTCCAACAAAATCAGTAATAAATCAAATTTATAATAATTACAAAACAAAAGAATTATGATATTATTTTCGAAAATATAAAAATATGATTGTCTAGTAAAGAGATAATAAAATATCCTGAAGTATTAATTTTCCTAAGAGATATAGGATACCTATGAATCCACAGATAATAATTAAATTAATTATAATTAAAGTTTACAAATTAAAAATCATTCTGAATAATAAGAATATGGTTAAGAAGAAGATAATTATACCCTTACTTAGTATAATTTATCATTGGATCTATAAGAAATTATAAATAGGATAAGCAAAAGATAATACAAAAAAATAAGCTTTTTAACCGGAGCAGGAATAAGTGTTAAATCAGGAATTCCCGATTTTCGATCTTAAAATGGTTTATATGCTTAAATTAATTAAGATTACAAATATTTAAATTTAAAAAGACCAGAGTAAATTTTCAATTTAGAATATTTTTAAAAAGGTAATGTTTATATTAATTCTTTATTATTTGGTTTCTTATAACTAAAAAAATAATATTTATTTTTTTTAGTTAGTCCGATTCCGTTTTATAAAATATCGACAATTTTATACAAAGATTATAATCCTTCTTTAGCACATCATTTTATTAAAAAAATATAAGATAATGGATTACTTCACTACAACTTTACTCAGAACATTGATGGGCTAGAAAAAAAATAGGGATAGCAGAGGATAAATTAATTGAAGTGCACGGAACCTCAAGCATAATATCATGCGTCAAATATAATCACGAATACGATTTATATGAATATATAAATTAAGTAAATAAGATAAATGAATAAAAAAGAGGTCACGAAAATTGTGAAAATTTATACTGTAAAGTCTGTAAATAAAAAGGATACAAAACTCTTGTAAAACCAAAAATTACATTTTTCGGAGAAGTTTTGCCAGAAAAATTTTATAATAAACAGTAGGAATTATATGATTCAGAATTAATTTTCCTTATGGGAACCAGTTTAAAAGTATATCCATTTTCGGGACTGTTGAAATAAATTAAATAGAGTGGGTGTTAGGTAGTTTTAATAAACAAAGAATTCCCCCTCTAGCTTAATAATTTTGAATTTCCGATTTTGCATTTAAAAGGAGATATAGACTATATTCTCTCTAAAACTTTTATGAAACATATTTCCTTTTGAATACAAAATTATTAATCTCATTCTTAAAAAAGCGATAATTTAATTATAATTACTAATTAAATAAATCAACATATATTTTATTATATAATTATTTTTTAAATTAAATATATATTTATAAACTATATATACTTAAATATTCTAATATACTTTCTTTTTTTATTTTTTTAAGCACATGATATTTGAATACATCAAGCAAGCAATACTTCAAAATCTTTATCCTTTTTATTTTCATTATTTTTAGTATTTTAATCTTGCTAGTTATTATTATTATTCTATATGTTTTATTATTGCAAGTAATTATTATTTGTTTATTAAACTTATTTATTAATGTTTGCTTAAGGATCCATTTCTTCACTTATTTTTTGATAAAGGAGTTCATTTTCTTAGTTATTCTCATCGTTTCCTGCTAGGAGTTTCCATTGCTCATCCATGGCATTTTAGTCCTGTTGTATTTACTGCATATCTTACTAAATATCTTATATAACATCGAAGTTAATAGAATTTTCTTTAAGAATTGTATTGGAAATTTTAAATATATCTACAGCTCTGCATATACAATAAATTAAAATTTATACAAATAATTGATTAAATAATATAGATAAATATATTTTAAGTTTTTACTTAGCATTAACAAGCGCATCTTCTATCTAAAAAATAACTTTATCTATACTTTATTTTTTATTATACAAATCGGTAAGTCTTTTTTCATGCAGCAATTTAGAAGCTAATTCTCGTTTAGCCTTATCTTTTTTCCCTTCTTGAATCAACTTTTTAATAATATTTTCTTATTCCTCTATAAATTTCTCTTCTTATTTCGATTTTTCTTCAATATAAGAATTTACTTCTTTGCAATTTTTGATAACAGTTTTACTTTTCCATTTTTAAATCAATTCATTTATATCTTCTTCATTAACTTGATGATTTTCTTCTATTAAATGCTCACTAATTTAAACTTATATAGCTATTTACTATATGAAAATCAACATGTAATTTTCCTTATTTTTTTATGAGATTAGTTTTTAAAGAACTTCACTGCTGTCATTTTATTCAGCTTCCACGCCCCTTTTTTGTACAATTCCTCCTTTTATCAGCATATCTAGGAATATAATAAGCTCATTTTCATGATAGGGAAACTCAGTTTTTATATATTGGGAAAATTCCCTTTCTCCAATTACAAATTCCCACTTATTTTAAAACAGAAATTCAACTTTTTCTCTATAAATTTTAAATCGTTATTCCATTAATGGTATCCATACAAAAACTCCTTCAAGTTATTGCTATAATTTATCTCCTTTGTTTTTCACTTCTTCTTATTAGTTGGATCCAAAAATGTATCGAAAAATATTAAATTTTTAAAGAAAACTTGTTTGATTTATTTTTTTAGATTAATTTTAATCTTTTCCATTTTTTAATAGACCTAGCTATATCAATATCAAATTATCATCATTTGCTTTTCCTAATTTTAGTATGGTAGTTTGATTTTATTTTCTCAATTTTTATTGATACAGCTCTGCCATTACTGTTTCTAAACCTAATGGAATAAACTTATCTAAAGTGAATACCGATTTAATTTCTTATAGTGTAAATACACTGGATTTGATGTGCTTTTCTAAAACTATTTCAATGGGCTGTTTCCAAAATTCAACTTATTTTCTTTTTTATTATTCATTTTCAATTTTGGTATAGTAGGGAATTAGCAATCGCTTAGATTCAAACTATGGAATTTCCATCAGTACACTCTGTAAATTATCATCGCATTTTTTTAAATGATCATAATTACTATTTTGAGAAGTTCTTGAATTGGCAGAAAAGGATTTAACACTATTTTATTTCCTAATACTTTCCTTATTTTTTTCCATTTAACCTATAATTATTATATCTTTAGTTTTCTTTTTATTTTTAAATTTATGATATAAAACAATTTTGTGAGATATTTTAATAATTTAAATAAAAATTTTTCCTTTTAATACTACTTCAACTCAGTTAAGGTAAATAAGCAATTTTAAAATTATAAAAAATATGTAATCTGGTAATAGATACTTAAGTCTATGTATATTAATTAAATTTAATAAAGTATATAAATTTCATAAATATATAAATAAAAAATAAACAAAATAAATTATAGTAAAATTATAGTTAATAAGGAAATTCATAATTTCAGTAAATAATTAAGATGCAGTTTAATTTTTTTAAATAATTCTCAGAGTTCAATTAGTAAAAGAAAAATCTTTTAACTTATTATTCTAATAATTATTTTAATATTTATTATCAATTGTTTTTCACCAAGTTCTCCACAGATAATTATTACTATTATTATCTATTTTGGCACTCCTGCTGTAAACTCTAATACGTTGGCTACTTATTAAGCTTTTCATAATCAGATTGAAATTAATCAACTAATTGTCTATGTTTTTCAGGTATTTCTTAAATAGAACACCATGTATCTTTAATATAAACCAAATATTTTATAAATAACATGAATTAAATATAAAAATATATATTTACAATCAGGTCTTTTCGATCTTCTGGTATCCCAATAAAAACAATATTCTATTTGATTAGTTGAGGAAATCCTCATTGCCTCTATATACAGTGGATCATGAGTTTCAAATGTTCCCCTAGAAGTTAT
This sequence comes from Miamiensis avidus, assembly GCA_037039885.1. NCBI lineage: Eukaryota > Ciliophora > Oligohymenophorea > Philasterida > Glauconematidae > Miamiensis > Miamiensis avidus. The sequence continues at coordinate 111,810 of JAWVGU010000091.1, forward strand.
TATATATGGACTTACTAATCCGGAAGGTATATTATAGTATTTAACTATTTAAAAACCAAAGCTAAGTAGATAACAAAATTATTATTTTTAATGTTATATTGATAATTACCTTTTTCTTCGAAATCTTTTACCATTATTCTATTCTTTATAAGGGCCATTTCTTCTGAAATATAGGAATCTGCATCTTCTATATGATAGTACCATTTAGTTAAATAATATTTTTTCTTTTTATAAAGCATATAGCTTCTTATTCCCTCCATTTCTATTCCTTCTCCCCAATTATCTCCAACTTCATAAACTGGATAACTTACATTCATTTTAAATCCTCTTATTAATTGCAGACTACCTTATAGATCAGACTCAGGTAACTAAATAAAGGAAAAACAATTTCATTATAATTTTTTTAAATAGTTAAATAATTACCCAATCATTCCATTCATTTGAATATCCAACCCAACTAACATAATAATATAAAACCCCTTTAAATTTATCGTAGTATTCATCAATAATTTAATCTATTTCATATTCCTCAGCTTTTGAATAATTATTTTTTCGCTTTAAAGCAGAAAAAGTCGTTTTTTATTTATTTTTTATTAATATATTCCTTTATTTAGGCTGCTTCTATTTTAAATTATTCTATAACCTTTCTCTTCCTTAACCGTATATGCTTTTCCCTGATTCTTTTTTATTTTATTACTTCAAATTTTTTTTATTTTGAGTTATTTTATTCTTCTACTTTTTCTTTTCCAATTTTCTGATGGAATTTCAATTTCGCTATTACTTGATATACTATCGTCGTTTTTTTTAGTAGAAGAATTTTTACTTGACTTCTACTATTTTTATACGATATCACCACTACTATCTTATGTAAAAAATAAGTTATTTTTAGATTGTGCAGTTCCAGATTCAGTTTTTAAATCTTCTTTTTATAGTTTTATACATAATTTTCCTCCACATTGCTAAAATTATTATTTAGCTATTCATTTTCGTATTCATATCTATCTATTTTCGAAAAATCTATATATTTATTTTTTTGACATTTTTACTTTAACACTTGAGATAGTTAATTATAATTTTTTCTGGAAACATAGTTATTTACTTCATTCTAATTTTATTTAAAATAATCTGTAATATAACTTTAATTCATTCAATTTTAAAATTTTTTTATTTTTTTTATTTTCTATTCGTTTAAATAAGAACTAAATAGTCGTAATTTATTAGAAATATATATTAAATTATAAACTGTATTTCACTAATATATTTATATTTTAATTGCGAGCCAACAAATTATTTATATTATTAACATTTTGTATTCGCGCTAATAGTGTTATTATAAAATAATAAACTATTAAAGATTAAATTGATAACTGTACAAACATTAAAATATGTCAAATATTTAATCCTATTATTAAGCTGATGTATATTTTTACTAAAAACAATTTTATTTAATATTCAAAAAATATAAAATATACTAATAAATATATAGTTTAATTTTAATAAATATACTGTAAATAAATGCAATTATAATAATTTAAAAATAAAATAAATCCGATTTTAATAGTTTTTTTTGCTATTCAAGTAGTAATAATTTTTAAACTTTACTTTGTATTATATTCTATTTTAGAGATTGATCTATAGTTTATATTAATATACAAAAAAAACAAAAATTATTTAATAATAAATCTTTACAAATATTCTAAATAAAATACAAAATTAAAATGGAAGAAGTAAAAGAAGATAAAAATTAATAATATACTTAAAATAATGAACTTACTAATTAATAATCAACCGAACTAGATGATCATTTTGCAATTCTCTTAAATAACGATTTAAGTAACAAATATCTTAGCCTTAATGACATTCAAAATTAGAATTTAATTCTTTATTTCAATGATTTTCATATCTAAATAAAATAAATATTTGATCAAATGAATTAAAATTAAAGAATATCTATCAGATAAATATTTAGATACTTGAAGTAAAAGAATTAATAACAAGAGAAAAAAATATTATACTTCATTTTAGAAGATTTATAAGGTTCACTTTTGTCATAGTGCCTGAACATAATGATAAATTAGTTAAAGCAGGGTTATGTAGATTTTAGTTAAATAAAACTTGTTCTTTAAGAAATACTTACAAACTAATTTTCTTTAATAAATAACAAGAACTTTTCTGATTCTGCTAAACAGGGTTTCATCACAGAAGTCAATACATTAATTAATAAACTTGCTGAAATTTATTATGAAGTGTTAAGTGTTATCATGTCTGATAAATTCATGAATTCTTTAGATTAAATAGAAGTGCTAAATTCTGAAATTAATTTATATTAGCTTCGAGACTTTTTTAGATTGCATTTTTATGAAGATTATTTTTACCAAACTGAAGTAATATAGCAGTTTGTATTGGAAGACAATGTATTGTAGTTTTAAAGAAATTTAGGATTTTTCGTTGAAAAAGAAGTATATTTCAACCTAATTGACTTATTAATATAGTAATTTGTAGAGCATCATAGAAATCTAAGGGCAACAGTTGTAAAGGCAGTTGAGTAATTTAAAAAAACTACATCTAAAATGCAATTGAACAATAAATACATAATTATTGGATATCTAAGAGAACTCAGTCTTCAATTATATGCTAAAATAAGAAAATAGTTAAACAAATCACAGTTAATTTTAAATAATGAAGATCTAATTTTAAAATATTCAAGTTTCGTAATTGAAGAATTTGAAGTTTTTGACTTTTCTTATATTGCTATCGACTCAAGTTTTATTGACTAAGAGCGTGTGAAAAAACAACAGGAAAAGGGAATATATGATTTTTCTGATTTACATTATTCTCAAATTCAGGAGAAATTAGAAATGGTGACTCCTAAACAGTCTTAAAGTCAATGCAAAATGTAAGAAATATTTAGAGAAGATGGCGTAAAGGGTATTCTTGTCACAATAATCGAAGACAAAGTATTTGCATTAATATTAACCAATATTTTTTGGATTTTATAAATAGTTAATGATTAATTTGTTCATATTTTAAGCTGGAGGAAAACAATGATAAAAAAAGAAAAAGGAATAAAAAATAATTCAAGTAGAAACTCTATATCTGCTTTACAAATGCCCGAAAATGAATAAATTGATTTTAGTTGAAGAGAAATTTATTTCCAACAAATGGTTCATTCCCATAAAACCAAAGGTTTAATAATAAGCGTAAGCAGGCAGAATATCTCTAAATTGTCTCAAAAAGGATTTAGCAATGAAAGTGTGAAAGAAATCCAAAGGCAAAACTCTTAAAAAGGAGATTTTTTAGACAGTGCAATTTCAGATATTATGAAACCTGGTCCAAGTATTTCGGCTCTTAATGATCCAAACCAATTTAACAGATTTTAAGCAGGAGCTGCTTCGAATATGGGATAATCATTTGGTTACTGTTTGGCTAATATCAATAAATATGAAGACACCTAAGCTTTTTTAAAAGATTTTGGTAAGACTGCCGCAGTAAATGGAAGTATTACTTATATGATGACTATTATACCCATCTTGGGACCTCTTTTCCTATTAGGAGGGTTGGGGTACTAGTCTCTTATGATCTATAATAATGAAACAGCATCTTCTACTGAAAAGTTAAAATAAACAGGAAAGTTTGCGCTTTGTAAATTTATATTTAATTTATTAAAAGTATGAAAAATAATAATATCTTGTTTTTTTATCATAGAAACGGGTACAGGGATCGGAGGTAGTGTTGGAGGAGCTGTGTTAGGATAAATTTTAATACCTGTTCCTGTTTTGGGAGCATTTGTCGGAGGAGTAATTAATATTTGACCACATTTTTTTATAAAAATTAATTTATTTTTAAAAATCATTTAAGGTTATTGGGGGATTTTTAGGAGCTACGGCATCGTCATAAGCGATAAAACTTCTCGAAAAAAATAAAGTGAAAAATATTGCGTAAAATTTGGAAAAATTGTAACAAAATTCTGGAATGTGGGTCTATGACCCTGTAATTATTGATACTTTTGGAATTAAAGAAAAATTTTTCAAAAAGTCTCAACCGGAAGACTTTATATAATTCCCTGACATGTGGACTACCGTAGTTACCTACTCATTTATCGCTCTATATTATGGGTAAAAAGAATAAAAAGAAAAATAGGTAAGAGAAAAAGATTGGGTAGAGTAAAAAGAGAAAAAAGAAAAAAAATTTTTAAAAGAATATAAAAAATCTGATAAGTCTCCTGACGAGCTAAAAGAAGATTCTTTACAATTTTATAAAAATTTAGAAGAAGAAGAAAAGTAGATGATGAATGATTTGGATAGCTAGAGTTGGCCTGATTCTATTTAAAAGGCCCAAAACTGGATCATTTCGCAAAAATTAGATTCTTTGCAATATTATAAAGAAATTGAAGAATTTGTATTAAAAGTGTTAAAAGAAGCTTGAATAAGATATATTATAATAAATTTTTGTTAATTATAAGTAAATTTATTAAAATTTTATGAAAATATAATGTAATTAATAATATATAAGATTAGATGATTAAAATATTCATTTAGAATTTTTGTATTTATTTTCTATTTTTTGAATTAATGGTAATACTTAACTGTTCCATTCTTTTGAAAAGCTTACCTATCTAAATTCTTCTATTTATGACTTAAATTTAGGTATACATTAGTTAAATTTGTTTTTTTTATTCGAAAAATACTCCTATAAATTTAAAATATTTTGTTATTTCCGTTTATTCTATTTAAATTTTATACAACAATTTTTTACATCAAATAATTCAAATAAATGATCAGAACTATCGAAAATGCGTCCATTTATATTGTCTTATACTAATTCCTGAACGGCTTCATAGTTAATAGCGAAAACAGGAAGCCCTGCTCCAAACATATCTACAACCTTCATTGGTAAATCTAAGCCTGAAGATGAATAATGGAGACCTGTATATATTGATAAAATTTTACACTAGTTTCTATGTAAGAAATAATTTACATATTCCTAAATCAGATGAGGCTAACAGTTTAGGATAATCTTCAGGTTATAACCACATTGTTTAAATTTTAATTTTTTTCCAGCTACCTTGGTTTTTTTAAAACAAATCTTCATAAAAAGACTTCTCAGGACCCTTTCCCGTTATAATTAAGTGTAGCTAAGGATCTTCTGGTGCTGATTTTTATTCATATTAAATCATAGCATTATACAAAATCATGAAATCCTATTAATTAAGGAGTGTTTTTAATCTTAAAAAATGCTTTAATTTATATTTTTCATTCATTCAAATTCAATCTTTTTACTTCGTCTTTAGTCCATGAAGTACTAGAAACCAACAAAATTGGACGATTTTCCTTATAAATTATTTATCCCAATTCATTTTACTCTGTGTAATATGTTTCAGACTCGCCATTTTGTTGTTCGTGTAGTCCCAATTTCAAATATGTTTCATGCTTATTTAATATATTGAAGGGTCGGAATATCTGAGTATTAACTTTATCATATAACACTTAAGCCTTAATTCCCCACTTATCTTATAGGTTTTTTTGCATTCTTTTCGAAACACAAAAAGAAGCACTGCACTTTCTTCCGAAAAATTGCTCATAAAATTTTGCCAATTTTATTATTAGCTTTTATTTTACTCCTAATTGTAAAATAGTATAGCCGTAATTATGAAAATCAATGATATACTCGATTTTCATCATTTTGGAAATAAAATAAATGGTAGAGAGAACTGGAATTGAAGGAGGATTCTATAAAAAATATTTTATTGTATACTCGAAATATACATTTATTTATTAAACAATTTTTATTTTTACCTATACAATCACAAAATTAGGTTTTACTTTCATTTAAAAAGCAAAAAGCCAAACTAGTTGCCATATCTGTATAATTATTCTAAAAATTGCATACACCAAGTATAAAATCCTAGGTAGCTTTTTAAGTTTATCGATAATATTAGTTGAGAGGGCCAATATCTGAATCTTTTTATTTTATAGTATTTAATCATGTGGCTTGTTTTCTAAAATAAACACAATAATTTTAATATTTATTAGTTTTTAAATCCTTTAATTTTTGTATTTTTACCTAAGTACCCTACGAAATACACATTATAATTTGTTTATTAAGTTATTTCAATGCAATGATTTTACATTCTTGGAGATCTTCCAATATCTCCAAATACTAAAACACATCCAAATTATTATTTAGTTTTTTTCTCTCTCATTCTATATAATATTTTTATTCACTATTTAATTAAAATATACAATTATTATAAAATTATAAATATTTAATATATTATTCTATTTTTTTGGCAGAGAAATTATTACCAATCCTAAGAATAAGTCTTGAAATAAAAATAATAGTCTCTAAATAAAATTTATATAAAATTAGATTTTAGTGAAAATAATGTAATATTTTCATATTAAATATGTACATATTTTTATATAAAGTTATAATTTTTAAGTAACTTAACATAAGTATATATCTTAAAATATTCTTTGTTCCATAATTTGCTATCTACCGATTGAATAATAAAAAAAGAAAGCTCCAAAATATTTATTCATATTAATTAAAAGAATGGGGATAGAAAATAATTAAACAAGAATTAAGTTATTATACTAAAAAACACAAAAAATTTACTTAAGTAATAAAAAAAATAAAAAAATAGAAACATATAATATATTTTTTTATATTATTAAAGTGTAATAAAAAATCTATAATAAATATTTTAATAAGAAAAGATAAGAGCCTTTCGAATCAAGTTAAAGTTTACTAAAATGTTTGATAGGTTTTAACATTTTAATAGAAAAAATACATCGAAATCAAATTCAAAATCAATGATATCTATATCAGACAGTAATGGTTCTTCTATCTCTCAAAAGGCAAGCAATTTACAAAAAACTGAAACTCTTTCAAAAAATTCTGAATCACCTTAAAATGGCGATAATGGTGATTAAATATGTTAAAATGGGAAACGAATAAAAAATTCCTTAAGTTCTCAATCATTTTAAGAATAAGGTTCGTCTTCGAATTTAGATAATAATGCACAATATGAAATTACCATTGGGAGCTCTCCATCAACTGAAAAGCAAAATACTCGCAAGTCATACACTTCAGGAATGGAAACCGTGGATTCCAATGGAAAAGATTTAAATTTGCTTTCCAACATACAGTATTCTGTTTGTGGAGTTAATAGTGAGAATTCAAGTTAAATATCTTCTGTCAAAAACTAAAGTGTATCGCATAGTAGCAATAATGGAAGTATTTCAAAAAAAGAGAAATTCATATTGCACTTAGAGTTTTAATTACAAAATGAATGCATAACCAATCCAACGAATGGCAAGCAGTCGACCGGAAAAATATGTGACCTTATTCTTAAGTACCCTGATTATTTCGAAGATTTTTTTAATTTGAGCCTGTATCCTATAGAAGATGTATACCCATACGACAGTATTTAATAATTTTCTGTATAAATATAAAATTGAGTGGTATTTTATTTTAACATTTTTCAGAAAATAAACACATTGCCTTTATGGTAAGTGAGTGCTTTCGAATTGGATTGAATAAAAATGTAATTAAGTTGTTTTTCAAAAGCAAAAAGCGATTGTTTTTTACACTCCTCAACTTTTTAAAAGATCCTGAACTAATTCACCCAGCCGGTTCTGTTTACTTTACTAATATTCTGCTTAATATTTAAAAGTCTAGAGATAAGGACTTTTGGGAGTTTATTGATAAAAATTATGAATATTTCGTGCAACTTTTGATAAAGCATGTTTCAAATGTAGGAATTGCAGATTACATAGGCTACTTGTTGACTTTTACGGAAAATAACAATTTGGGAAAGAGCAAAACAGACAAAATTAAATATGAATTAGCTAAACAACTAATAAACATGGTAATAGAAGAAAATTATGAAGATGATGAGGACAGTTTGCAATTGCAAAATATTCTTAACATAATTGTCAATTTCCTGTGCAATAATATTATTAGCAAAAGATCAGTCTATGCAGAAATTTCAGAATAATATTTGTTTAATCCAGAAATTTTACAAAAAATATGCAAAAAATTAGAATCTTCGCATTTGGACCAGCATAATATTTCGTATCTGGTGGGAATTATTAACTACATTTATGTATTTTTTTATTTCAAAATGGGAGATAGCTTAAAGCCTCAAATTCCTCTCATTTTAGATCTTTTAAAAACTGAATAGGAAAGTGTTAAAAAAGAAAATTACATCAAAACATAATACTTAGAATATGTGATGCCTTTCGGCCTAGGAAGGATGCAGACTTTAGAACTTTTCGAAAATTTTTTTAGAGGAGGAAACAAATCCATAATAAAGGCAGTTTGTGACAGTGATTTTTTTTCCATTATTATCAAACTCTATCAAAACTTTGAATCTAACTCCATTTTGCATAACCAATTGGAAAGAATTATCTAATTATCGATAACTTCATTAAATTCTAGCCAACTGGAAGATTTACTTATAGGGAGAGGAAAATTAGTTGACTTTATAATTAGAAGTTTTTCAAAATAAAATATATAAGCCGTAATAAAGGGATAGCATATGAATTTTCACAAATCCTATATCGGGAGCTTGACACTGATAGGATTTTCATTACAAGATAGTTGTTCCCAAACTATACAAAAAATTTTGAATAATCACTAATATTGGAATAGTTTTGTTACAAAAAAATTGAGTTAGCGAAGGAAATTGTTTAAATTTTATAATTTAGGTACATAGATGACTATATATTTTGTTTGTTACGATTTATATAATATAAATTTTTAAAAATAAAAAGGGGGTGGCAGTGATAAAGTAAACACATCTTTAGAATAAAGCGATGGAGAAAATAAATTGCCCTACGAAATGTAAATGTCTTTAAATAGCGAAAAAACGATACTATCGCCGAGATATCGGTTAAGTTCCAATTCTGCTAAAGAAGAGGAAAAGGAAGATGATAATTCCTATTTAGAATTTGTTTTTGTTGTTGATGAAGAAAGTGAAAATAATAAACGAGATCTTTTATAAAAATGAGTACACAAGGGTGTGGAAGATAAGGAAAATGCATTAATAAATATTGTTTAGATAATCCAAGTAATTCTAATATACTAGCTATTTATTTATTGGTTAATAAATAATTATTAATAATAAATTTTATAGAGAAAACTCAAATAACTGAGAAAGAAATTGAATATATTGTATCAAATGAAAAAATAATTTCGTGTGAATAACTGGAAAAAGCAATAAAAAAAGCGAGATAAGAAGAAGAAGGTAGGAAATTAATTTTTATTTGTTAAAAAATAAACCAATTTTAAAAATATTAGAAAAAGGCATAATTTCTATTGAAGAAGATCTCTATATGGAAGAAGTAGAGTTCACAAATAGTTACAAATAAAAAATAATTAAATAATAGAAAATAGAAACCTAGCTTATAAATGCTGTGGAAAATCCTCCATTAAATTCTTTTAAAAATTCGCCTCATTTTTCTCCAGATGCTAACCATCCGATTTATTTTAATTAAATTTAGCAAGAATGTCCATAAAATATATAATAAAACACTGTCAATAACAACTGTAGTAATAATATTAAATTAAACAAGCAAGTCTAATAAGAATGCGAATAAAATATAAATAGCAATTCCAATAGTTTCGAAAGTCCAGTTCGAATAACACAATAAAAAGAAATAAATCAAACTTAAAGTGAACCTACGAAATAGTAATAATAGAAATTAAACAAAAAAAATAAATATAATTCTATATAATCAGCAGGATTGGAAGATATATCAATGCTTCAGAAATGTAATTCATAAAATGATGATTTATTTATGAAGTCATCATCTTCTTCATTGTCTGTAAATGACGTCGAATATATATAAGATGATTTTTCAGATGATTTTACTTTTTTAAACTGAGTTTATATATAAACAATCAAAGTAAATCCCTATAAAACTAGTTAGTTATACTATTCTTTTTAAATTTTTAAGCACCCTTATCCTTATCTATCATTAAAATATAATATTACTATATCTATGTATATATATTGTCTGACATTTTTAATAAAGTAATATAAATATATAATATTATTAATACTAAATAAATTAAATATTCATTATGAACTGAAGGTTTTTCTAATAAATTGATTCAAAGCTGCCTATTTAATTTTCTACTTTTAATAATATATATTATAGCCATAATTAAAATTATTATTAAATTACTTTGCTGCTAATTAACAACAAATTCTATAAATTACCAAAAATAATTAATATAATAAAACACATCTTTTATTATTTATATTTAAATGATAAACAAAAGAATTTTATAGTCAATTTTTTCTCAATCTACTCCCTTTATTTTCAAATAAAAGCTCCTATTCTCTTAATATTCAAACAGTAATAATCTGTATAAAGTGCTGGGAGTATAAACAAGTAGTTCTACATCTGAAATAAAAAAAGCTTATTATCAATTAGCCAGAGAATATCATCCGGACGTAAGTAAAGAGGCAAATGCAAATGAAATTTTCGGAAAAATTACTTAAGCCTATGAAGTTTTATCAGACGCAAACAAAAGAGTTAAATACTAAATGATTTATATATACATATTATATTCTATTTAAATTTATATTAATTTTTAAATGAAATAAACAAATAATAGAAATTATACGATGCATGTGGAGTATAAGATGATGAAGAAATTTCAGATTCATATGAATCTTAGTCTACACGCCACAAAAATAAGGCAAAATATGAATAATAAAGATCCAAGGATAAAGAAGATTTATTCAATGATTTCGATGCATTTTTCAACTAAAAATCAAGAACCAAAGTTAATCCTCCCTAAAAAGGTAGAGTTGAAATAATATATTTTACCGTACTTTAAAGAGTTAATAAATATTTATTATAGGATCTGACATTCATTAAACAATTACAGTTACATTTTAGGAATCGATTGTGTCTAATATTAAAAAAATGATAAAATTTATAAAAGATATTCGATGCCCTTCGTGTAAAGGAAGCAGATGTGCTAAAAATACTTTTCCCTCAAAGTGTTTTACATGTGGAGGTACAGGAACTCTCAGTTACCGTGATAAATTTGATGTTGTTGAATAAGTTTGTGATAATTGCGAAGGATATGGAAAAGTAATAAGAAATAAATGTTCCAAATGTGAAGGATCTGGATAAATAACTATTGAAGTAATTTTAAACTTTCTTTTATTGATATTTTATTTATTTCAATGAAATTTTTATTGTATATTTTTTTAAAGCATGAGGAAGAAATTAAAATTCCTTAAGGAGTCGAAGATGGTTAAGTTTTAAGGAAACAAAGCGAGGGAAATATAGGGAAAAATGGAGGGAAGGTTGGGGATTTATTTGTAAAAGTTAATGTTTAGCAGGATCCTTATTATAATCGTTAAGGAAATAATATATTTACAGAATATTATTTAACACCTGCGTAAATAATTAAAAATACGACTAGTTTGTAATTTTTACCCTAATATTATAAAAATATCATTTATTTTCAATAGTTAAGCTATTTTGGGTGGTACTATTGCTGTGTAAACTTTAAGAGGAGAAATTGAAATTAACTTAACCTCGAACACTGAAAATGGGAAAAAAATTACTTTGTCCAACTAAGGATTGTAGTTTAAAGATTAAAAATTTTGTGGTGATCATTAAGTCACGATGAAAGTTTAAGTCCCGCAATCATTATCTTAACAGGAAAAAGAAATTTATGAATAAATTATAAATTTAGAAAAACAATAAAATAATAATTAAAGGAGCTAGTATTAAGGTCCTAATAACATATATAATGAAAACAAATAATCATTTTCTCAATAAGATTAAAGATAATAAAGTTAGCCTAGTGAAAACTAAATTTGAATAAATTATAAGATTATATTAATTAATTTATGAGTTTTATAAATAGTGTTTAAACTTTAATATTTAATAAATATATTTTTATTTATTATAGTAACTTAATTAATTTAATTTTAATATAAGATTTATTGTTTTTTGTTTTATATTAAACTACTTGTTTAATTATAAAGTTAATAATATTGGTTATTCTAGTCCTAATGAAATATAATTATTATTTAATTATACGAAAGCAAATAAAATACTTCTTAAGAAGAATATGTATAGTGAGTGATTAATTAAATTATAACCTTTATTATTAATAATAACTAAGCAATAAGTTATTAACAAATGATAATAATTGATAAAATTTGTTTCATCCTTTAATATTATTACATAATCACTATTATAATATTAAAATAGAATTATAAAAAGCTTTAAAAGAAATTTAAGACTATTTTAGAATATATTTATATCTCATTTCAATTTAAAGTATCATACTATTTTAAAAGATGGGCTCTAATAATTCTCAAGCCAACACTAAATAGATTACCGATGATGAAAAGATAAGACACATGCAAATTTATTTGAAATATAATAATGATAGGAAAATAAGTAAAATGCTCTATATGAGACATTTGTGTGAATAATAATAAAAATCAACAAGTCCAGATGAGGCAGATTCATGCACTTTTGGGTGTTATGGTAGTCGAAGGTCTAGCAAAAAAAACAAAAAGAGAAATTTACTGTAAATTATATTATTTGTTAATTTTATCATTATATAAGATATAGGATTCATGAATTTGAATAGATTTTAGAATGGACAAAAATTTGTTAAAAACATGTGAAGAATATAAAGATGATTATTAATGGGCATCTATTATTTAGAAAAAAGTAAAAAAATGTTTAGACTAAAAAAGATTTTCCTACCAGTACCAAAAATAAGATTAGAATTAGATAATATGGGCACTAGGTAAACATTATACATTTAAATTTTATGTGTTTTTTAGTATTAAAAAATTATATAATTTTTTTATGCGTTTTAGCTACAATGTTTAATATTGACATGCAAACTAATTTTAATCGAAATTAAGAGGAGTTTAATTTGGATGATGATGATGATGATGACGATGATGAAGAGGAGGAGGAAGAGAAATGTTATCAAAATAATGGATAATAATAAGATTTAGGAATAAATGGTTTGGAAGAAGAAAATAAGGAAAACGATAACAGTAACTAGCAGGTTGGTTCATCAGAAGGTCTAAACATAAAGAAAAAATAGGGCTCAAAAGATGATAATAAAAATGAAGAAATGATCGTTTCTGTTTTAAGAAACACAGAGCTATTTATTGAAGATTTAGAAAGTACCTTAGAGAATTCTAAGCATAAAGTCAAAAATAACAACAAAATAAGTTAAATCGGGAACAACAATGGGGGAGAAAATAATTCAAGCCAAACAAAGAGCCTTGAAATATAAATAGAAGAGGATGAGGACGATGATGAGGATGATGATTTTTATTACTATGATGAAGAAAAAGATGGATTTAAAATCAAACAAGAACTTGATAAAAAACGGAACTAAAAAGTAATTAAGTATCAGTAAGAGTAGAAAGATAGGCTTAATAATCTGATTGAAAAATCTAAAATTTAAAATGGGTAACAACCTAAATTGCAAAAAGCCTAAACATCTTCGTTTTCAAGTGGGGGAGGAATCAGAAAAAAAAATCTTACTTATTCCAACAACACTGTAATTATCAACTAGCAGTATCTCAATACATAGCAAACGAAAAAATAGTAAGTGAAGATGGTTAAGATGGTTGGATTTTATAAAAAGCAACAGAATTTTTCGAACTATAATTTGGAGACAAATCTCATATTTTTTACTATTTGATTAAAGAATTTAGAAAATAATTTTTGCGTTACTATCACGAAATATTCAATGAACTTTAACTTTCAAAAGAAAGTCCGAAACACCAGTCAACCCTTCGAAAACACAACCTTTCTTAGATTTAAAAGCTCAAACTCAGTAAAAATTATTCTAATAAAAATAATTTCCATATGAGTCTGCATAGCTAGAAAAATTAAGAGAGTTTTATATCTGTTAATGCTTCTGAAATTTAATTAGACGAAAATGATCAATTAGACTTTAAAGATTATTATGATTTGGCTGTAGATGAAATAAAGGATTTTATAACAATGATGTGCGAAGTTATTATAAGTTATTACAACATAGAATTTTTATAATGTCATCGATACGGAAAATTATTGGGTAATGACAATTTGCATAATTTTCTCATATCTTACATTTTCGACAACAAAATCCACAGTTTGATGATGTAATATTGTTCGAAAATTAATAGAGAAAAGGAACTTGATTACGGAAAAAAATTGAAAATATTTGAAAGCGTTTCTCCGGATCAGCTGGGAATAAGAAAAGAACTTCAAGATATAAGTTCTTAATACAACTATTTTAGAAAATAAAAGAGTCTTAAAAATGTGAACAATATACTTCCTAGATAAATGGCTGTATCTTTACCTGCTAATAATTATTTTATTTAATAAAATCAGCCCAATAGTTATGACGATCAATATAAATCGCTCCCTCGACTAAATAAATCTAATGCTATTTCCAATTAGTATTAAAGTCCCAGCAAATTGAAAGTACCTTAAGGTGGAGCTATAGAATTGTGTGATTCTCCAAGTAAAAGGCTTGAAGAATTTAATAATGATGACATGCTTTAATAAAATAATAATAAAGGAAACTAGACCATGCAAAGATAAGAAGATAGTATGGTTTATAAAGATATAATAAAATTGTTCTCGTTAATCCCCACAATCAGCTCTCCTATTCACAAGCTTAAAATAATAGTCAGATGCAATGAAATGATTGTCTAAGAAATAGAAAAAATTAGAGAAATAACCAGCCAATTAGAAAGCGAAACTAGTGCCAGTACTAAAAATAAAAAAATCAATTTGGATGGAGATGATATACTTAATGCCTATATTTATATTTGCGGTAAATCAGGGGTAGTAAACTTATTTTCGCAGCTGCAATTAATTGATGATTTTATGAATCAAACACAAAAAAATGGCCACACTGCATATTTCTTTACCACAGTATATAGCGCTGCATTTTATTTGAAAGATTTCTCAAGAGATAAATTAAAACATTAATGAAAGATTATCTCTGCTAAATATAGATATTAAATATTACCATAAGTATAAAAATTATATACTAAATACAATCTTTTAAAATATAATTTAAAAAATATTTGCTGAATAGATTGAATACTTATAATGTTAATATGATTTTATAATTAATTTTATTATTTAATTCTTTAAGTTTCAAGTAGAAAAATATATATATAGTATGATAATTATATAAAATTATATTTTATTGTTGAAAGAAAATTTAAGTGTTTAAACATATTAATTCTTACTTAATTAATAAAATAAAATACTCAAATTATAAAAATATACTATACATTCTGAATAAAATGAAAGAAAAATATATAATTATATTTAATATAAATTAACACTTTTTATAATATAATACTTAATATTTAAAATTATAATATCTTTAATATAAATAACTCATAGTTAATTAATTTTTGCCAGTATTAAAATTATACTTTAATATTTAAAATAGCTGTTTTTTCGTTTATTGTCATATAACTTCATTTCTTTTTTTAAAATACTAAACTAAATAATCAGAAAATTCCTTTGTCATCTAAATCTGCCAGCACTTTACATAATTATTTCTCTTACTATAACATTATTTGTGTTTTCTTTTTTCTGGCTTCTTCTAGTTTAGATTCTTCTTGGCTTTTACTAATTACAATCACATTTATATTATTTGGATTATGAGTGCTGTTATTTGAATTTCCATTATTAATAGATATTTTATTTGAATCTCTTTTAATTTTTTTCTCTTATATATTTCTTTAAGTAGAACCAGTACAACCCATTCAACTATATTTAGTAAATATAACTATTATAAATAATTTATATTTTAAATATTTTATTCTTTTTTTAGAAATATTATTTTTTATTTGGTTATAAATATTGCAGCTAAATTCAATTTAATATAATTTTTATATACTACTTATCTAACAATAAATATTTTAAGTTTAACTAATATTATTACAATATTTTATTAATAAATTGATCGTAAATTTATGTTAAATTTTAAATATAGGACTAATATAGAATAATTAAATTGGTAAATATATAGGTTCTATATATATATATTTATTTGTTTTAAAATAATATTATTAATTATAAATAATAAAGAATGAGCAATAATTAATAAATAACATGTATTTTTAGTACATAAAAAAAATTATTATTTTATAATAAATGAATTTAAATATTCTAAAATAATTTAATTTTCTTTTTACAAACCATGAAGATATCATTATAATATATTAAATATATATACAATATCTTTTATAATATATCAGAAATCTATTAATATCTTTTTAGTAGTAAAAATATTATTATCGTAATGAACTATTTATTTTAAGTATATCAAACTATAAAACTAAAACTACACATAAAAATATATTTAACATATTATAACCAATAGGTAATAAAGTATACAAATTGATATGTAAAAATTCATGTTTTTAATTATTTAATATAATGATATTTAATAAAAATGATAATTCTAAATAAAGTATTATTGATAATGGAAATATGTTTTATGACACAAAAATTCTTCAAAAATTGTGATTTAAAATGATTACTATTGATTCTCTCTATGTGATTTATTTTCCTTGAGGGATTTTTATAAGTCTTAATATAATTCTTATTGAGAATATAAAAATTATATTCTGATTTTAAAAAAAAAAAAAAACAAAAAAAACACAGCCCACCTTTTCTATAAATTAGAGAAAATATCATGGAAACAATAAATTTCGTGTGTAAAATGATAAAAAAATTATCAAAAACCTCAATAAAATCCTCAAAACTAATGCTTTTAATGGGATTAGCCGCTTTGTATTCCCGATTTAGGGATAAAAACATTAAGCTTCATGGAAAATACTATGTATATGAATTTGATAAAGAAAAGGTATTTTGGGCTGTAATTCATTATCCAAGAAAAGTTTAAGTTAGACAGCACAGTAGTTCTGGAACTCTTAACTTTATAAGATAAAAATCAATGTCTAGAAAGGCTTCAATGAAATGTACTTTTTCAGAAGAAAACCTTCAGCTATTTTAATAAATGAATAAACAAACTCCTATTTATAACGAAATGTAGAAAGAAACCTAGAAAATTATCAAATGTCCATCTCTTGAAAATCTCACACTTTCGGATTTATATTAATAAACCCAAGGGGATAATAATGTGACAATTATATTTTTGCCTGGCTATCCAGGAATAATCAAGCCGTATGACGAATTTTTATATCACTTGCATGAGCAGCTTGAGTAAAAAGTAGAAATCTACTCTCTAGGGTAATAATTGTTTTATATTTATTTGGATACAGAATAGTAATTCTAAATTTTAATTTTTCTTTAGATATACCAATGTAGGCACCAATAAAGGATTGAAAAGTAGAAAAACCTATTCAATGGATGAAAATATTAAACATAAAACAGCCTTTTTATAATAATTAATTAAAAAGAACCCTAAATAAAAGTTCATATTTATTGGTCACTCTTTGGGATCAAATATGAGTCTAAGAATTATTTAAAATCTTCCTAATTCTGTAGTTTTAAAAGCCTACCTCCTCTATCCAGCCATTTTACCCTATGATCTTAATTTTATAGGAAAATTTGCAATTTTCTGCTATACGAAAAAAATCCCTTTTTTAATTTGCCAAATTTTGTTTGCTTTGGTTGTTCATGGAATTCCTAAGTTTATATAAAGAGGTATTTAATAATCTTTTTATTATTTATTAATTAGAATCATAATTACTTAAATTGAAAATAAATAATAATTATAATAATTCAGCAATATTAACACCCTATTTCGGAGAAGTATCTGCATATGCCTTAGTTGAGTTTGCTAGTCTTTCAAATTTATAAATAGTAGCCAGAGTATTTAGAGGATTTTTAGAATAATCTTAAGAAGCTACAGCCTAACTAGTCAATGGTAAAAATGATAAATGTATTTATCAATATAGTAAAAATGACTATATTATCCCACTATGCTATGCTGATGTATTATAATAATAATATCCGCACGTAAAAATCTAAGTAAGTTAAAATATACACCACTAATTCTGCGTATGGTAGTCAAGAGAATAAGGTATTTTAACTGGATAGTAGATTATCAGAGATTTCCCTTTCATTAGCGAGTAATCAACTACTGATTCTTAGCATAGTTCAAGTGATTATGAAGATGAAGATTTGTAATATTCAATTGATTGAATTTATTATTTATTATTATAAATTTATATATATATTATTACTATTATTAAAAAATTAACTATCTAGATTTTAATTATATATTATTTATAAAAAATTTTAATATTAATAGTTTTTTTAAAATATTAAAACATTATTGAACTTTTCTAAATAGTTTATTTTTTTTTTCTTTTTTTTTAGTTTTTATATAATATTAGAATACAAATTTTTCTCATAATGGTAACATAATTACCTAAGCAAAGAAAAAACTAATAGTTTCATTGAAACTATTACGTTTTTAATATCAATAGTTAATTTAAAAAGGCATTTCTTATTCAACATATGCCTAGACGTCATCAATTTAATTTAATAAAAATAAATTTAAAATAAAAATAAAAACAAAATCACAAACTACAATTAAAAAATGGAAATAATTTAATTGATTTCAAACTTAGTTAAAAAGAAATCTGTTGCCCATGTGAAACTTTCTATTTTGATAGGACTAGCTGCTCTTTACTACAAATTCCGATAAAGAAAAATAAAATTGCATGGAAACTATTATATACACAAAGTTTCCAAAAAAGAAGAGGCCTATTTTGATATTATAGAATACAAAAAAACTCAATTAGAAAATCAACATCATTATATCTTTAAATCTAAAAATACCACTTCTACAACCTAATATTCTATGAAATCATATTTATCTCATTCAAATTTAGCATAAAGCACGTTTAATTTATTAGACTCTTAGCCCCATATATTGACAGAAAAAAACATTTAAAGTAATAATACTATCAGATGTCCTTCTTTAGAAAACTTAAGCTTGGATATAATATATAATGATATATAAGGAGATAAATAGATATCTATTATTTTTATTCCCGGATATCCAGGACTTATAAAGCCATATGACGATTTTCTATAAAGTTTACACGAATTTTTATAGAAAAAAGTAGATATATATGCATTAGGGTAATACATAATTTGAATATGCATAATATTTTTTGGTTTGATTTGATTTTCTATCTCAGACACTTTATGAAAAATTTAAAAAATTTAGATAATTACTAGCATTTATTTTTATATTATTTAGTTATACAAACATAGTTAATCATTCCAAAAAACTGATAAAGAATATTCAATGGAAGAAAATGCGCAACATAAGGTTTCTTTTATTCAAAATCTTATAAAAAATAATCCACACTAAAAGTTTATTTTTATAACTCACTCTCTTGGATCTACCATGACTCTAAGGGTTATTTAAAGTTTACCTAATTCTATTGTACTAAAAGCATACTTACTGTACCCTGCTGTAATATAGTACAATAAAAATTTAATTGGAAAATTAGTTATCAGTGTACACACTTGGAAACCATTTAGATATTTTACATAGTTTATATTATATTGTCTTATTCACGGTATTCCTAAGTTTCTATAAAAAGGTATGTAAAACTATATAAATTATTATAAAAATTAATAATTTCTATCATAATTTATATATTTAGCGATTTTTGCATTGTTTATAAACGAAAAATAAGCTCATTTTATTATTGATTTTGCAAGTATTACCAATTTAAAAATGGTAGGAAGAGTTTTTGAAGGATTTATATCTTAATCTGAACAAACTGAAAGAGATATTATATATAATAAAATAAACAAATGTGTGTTTTAATATAGTTAAAAAGACTACATGGTTCCTTTATGTTATGCAGATTATTTGCAACAAAAATATCCTTAGGTCAATATATCTGTCAACAAAAATATTTATCACCAATTCACTGTATGTTAATCAAAAGACCAGGCTATTGCCACAGGTTAATAAATAATAAAAGATTTTCCATATATCATATATGAAAAAGACTAATAAGAAGAAGATGAAGGTGAAATATAATAAATTAAATAATAATAAATAAAAAAATCATGATTTAAGAAATATAATTAAAACAAAATCTATTATAATTCTCATTAAAATTTTTACAAATAATTTATATTTTAATATTGCTATATCATAATAATTTTCAATATTTTTTAGTTAGATTCTAGATTTAAAATGAGAATTTTCAATATTTATTATAAACATAATAGAACTATTTCTTTAGTTTCCCTTTCTTTTAAAAGGAGGTACATCTTAATATATTTATCTCAAAGAAAAAAACTAATCACCATGGTAGGACAAAATCTACGACCGTATGCTTACTTAGTTTATACCATTTAATTTTCTAGATAATCTAAATGATTCCATGATTCTTCATTCTATCCTTCTAACCATCCTGCATATAAAATTTTTTATCTTTTTTTAGTTTTCCATACGAATCATATTTAATATAGATTCATATGCTTTTTCATATTAACTATTTCCTAAACTCCTTATTCTATTCGTGGAGTTGTTGTCATATTTAAAGTTAATGGCATAGAGGAATGATAAAGTTTCAGCGTTTTCACAAGACAATAGCTCTATATCAATTATCTTTTCTAATACTTTTAATTCCCCTTTGTAAATCTAAAATATATAAATTTTATAAATATTTTATGGTTTTTAAATGATTTTACTCTATAAGGAGAACTCATGCGATAAGGATACAATGAAGTTTTAAATTTATCAAATTCATTTCTTTCAAGAAATATTTACTCCATATTATAATCATCAGAATCCAGATTAGTAATACTTCGGATTTCAGATTGTGAAGGACATTAATACATTATTTCACTCAGGTCATGAGCACTCGTATAACAACTATATGGTTACTTTTATAGTTATAAATCATTTTTATTTTGTTAACTTTCTGGTCCAAAAGATAAATTAGATTCTAATTTATAAGAATTATCAGTATTTAACGATTTATTGGGAGATCTGCAAGGCTTATGTACAGGAGAATTAGGCTCGGTATAAATTGGAGGATTATAATGTAAATTCATTTTTGATTCTTCTCTTTCCTCAAAATTTTAAAGGACCTTTCCCAAAGAATATTTTCTATTATTGGTTTTATGACGCATTTCTTCAATCATTTTCTCTGCATTTAGTTCAACTTTCCTCTCTATTTAATTTAAATTGTTTGAATAACAATTTTTGACTTAAACACTTAATTTCTTATCATTATTAAATTTTACTTGGTTTTAAAATTGATTTTATTTTAATTGATTATTTTTTTATTTTAGTTTTCATTTTAATTTGTAGATTATTTATTTAAATCATTAAATTATTATAATTTATCTATTCCTGACTGGTATTTAGGAATGAATGTAGTAAATTTACTTGGTTACAATTAAAAATAATTATTATTATTATTTGTTTATTTTTGTTCACTCTCTTTTATTTATTCACTGTTATTTTATTAAGGTATATTAATATTTTATTTCTCAATAAACACAACCTCTTATTGTTTTTCCTAAACATTTATCATTTATTTTTATAAAATAACTTAATTTTTTCCCTATTCATTTTAAATCTTTTACTAATTTATTGGATTAAATTATTAAGCTTTATAATTGGATTAAAATTGTTAATTAATTTAAGTTTAAGGTTGAAGTTATTAAGATGGCTTGCAATTTTATATAAAATTAGGTTATGAATTTTCTTATTTTTGTTTAGATTAACTTATCTATAATAATTATTGTAGATTACTTTCTTATCCCCAGTTTTTAAATTATTCATCATTCCAATTTGTTATGTCTACAGTATTATTGCGATTTGTATTTGTATTATTAGAAGTATATTTACTATTAATTCTATCAATATCTTTTTAACTAGTAGAAAACTAATTTTTAGAAATTTAGCATGGTTCTTATTTGGCATTATTTTAAATAGATTGGATATATTTAGATTTATTAGGAGAACGAGATTTACTTTATCTTTTACTTTTCTTGGATTTATGGTGTTCTTTGCTTTCTATTCAAAATAAAATTTTAGTTTAGTTTTTTTTATTTTATTTAAATATTATGAGTACATTACTTTTTTATTTATGACTTTTTTTCTTTTCCTTTTCATGAGATCTAGATCTTTTTCTGTATTTATTGCGTTCTTTATCCTCTTTGCTTCTGCGATTATAATGTCTTTAATCATTATAACAGCTAGATTTACTTGTTTCCATTTGCATTTCCTTCTCTTACTTGTTTGCTAAAAATTATAATTTAATTGAGAGTTTTTACTGTAAAATAGATTTTGATTTTTTTTATTAAAATATTTTATTTTATATTATTAATTTTTATAGAATAAAATTTCTATTATAAACTTATTTTTTAATTTTCGAGTCAGATTATTTTTGTTTTTAATATTTTAATTATTGATATTATCCGCTCAATTAAATAATATATTAACAATAAACTAAAGAAAATTCATATATTATACTATGTATTCGGTATATAACTATATAATCTTATACTTATAATATTTTTACATATATGATAACTATATATATATTTCTGTACTATATTAATCTTATATTATCCATAATTAAAACTACTAGGTAAAATTAATTAAATTAAGATCACCATGTAATTAATTCTTTATTATTATATTATATATATTTATATATGTAATTATATATATATATTTATATATGATATTTTATAATAATAAATTTTTTATATTATAATTTTATAATATCTAATACATTTTTATTACTATAATTGGCTAATATTATAGATAGGCAAATTTATTTTTTCAATCTGTTTAAAAGTAATTATTTTTCGAGGGATAAACTAAATACTCAGAAATTTCTATATTTATTTCTTTTCTCCATAATCTTTTCCATATTTGAGATTCTTAAAGGGCGCATAATTGGTATTGCAATCTTTATTTTGAAAAAATAGAATTTGTTTTTATTGAAACTTTATTTTATATATGTTATCTTGTTTTTATATTAGTAATATCTTCAGACATATTAAATTCCCTAGTTACTCCTTATTCGAAATAAGGTAAAGCTTTCTTTTAATCTTTTAAGTGCTATTAAAGTATGTTTCCAATGTAAATATAGCAAATATTATCATTAGGATTTAACTCTAGACATTTTTTAAAGCTTTGGATGGCTTTCTAGTATTCTCCCATGTGCCAGTAGCTGGTTCCCATATTATAATAGGCTTTTAATTAGCCGGGGTCGAGTGAAGCACAGTGTTTATAGTCATTAATAGCTTCTTAGTAATTTCCAAGCATATCTTATAGACATCCTCTATTTAAATAGCCTAATGTAAAGTTACTGTTAATTTGCAGACATTAATCATAATAATGCAAAGCCTTTTCGGTTTTATTTTCTTTTTTCATCAAGTTAGCTATAAATAATATAATAATTATTATATGAATTTAATTAATCAAAATGGAGTATTTTTAAGTTTATTTTATTACCTAAATTATAAAGAGCTTAAATGTGGTTAGGCTTAATGGAAAGACACTATTTCATATTCTTTATGCATTCTTCAATATTTTTTGTGTGATCTCCTATAATAAGACCTAAGTTGTAAAAGGCGTCTGCTGATTAGGGATTGTGTTTTACGCAATCTTATAAAACCTTTATAGCTGCTGCATGATTATGGTATGCCATCAATTCTATATTTGATAATTATATAAAAGAATTTATGTTATTATCGTTTTAATAGGCAGTAATTTGAATGCTTCTTTTAAAATATTTGATGGCTTATTCGTAAATATTTTATTTTTAGAAACACACTCCTAAATAGTTTAAGGCTACAAAATTACAAGGGGAAGTTTTGATCAGATCAAAATAAGTTTTTTGTGATTTTCTAAATTATTTTTACTAAAATAATATTTATCCTTTAAGCAAGAGTAATTCTGCATTATTTTCATTAAAAATTTCAATACCTTTAAAAAAAAAAAAAAAATTAATAAATCTAAAAATTAATTATTTTATTAAACATAAATGGAAATAAATTTTGGATACCTTCTTCTATTATTGACAGAGCCTTGTCTAATTAGTTATTTTTTCTTAGGGCCTTTGCAAGTAATAGGTAAACATAACTACTTTCTTTGCTAATACTCAGGCACTTTTATAAACAAATAATTGCAGGTTAAGTATAATCTAAGTGAGTAAATAAAAGCCCGTAATTATAGTGTATATTATAGTCATTTTCAAAGGTTTTCAAATATGTTAAAAGTCTGTCAGCTTGAATTTGAATAGTCTGTTTATCAATTAAACTTGCATATAAGAGTTTTAATGGAAAGGTGTAGAGCTTATTTTCTTGATTTCCTTCTTCATCATTCTTATTCTATATTAAATAAGGGGAATTTATTTTGTGTATAATACAATGCTTTTGGATATATAATACGCTAGATTTAATTTCTGATAACAACAGGGACATCTAGTTTCTAATAAATAATGTATATATTTTATTTGGGGGCCTTGGCTTTTTTAGAGACCCCTTTTTTATTACTATTTAAAAACTGTGTATTGTTTTATTCTGAATAACAGTTTTCAAACTATATAAAAATGGTTTTAGTATATATTGGTTTTTACTATAATCTCTTTGACTCTTTTTAGCTTGTTATGAATATCAGTTTCTATATCGGGGGTTTTTTCATATTTGTATTTGGATTATTTCAACGTAAAGGAGATATCTATTATGAAATTTTCATAATTTTTTGATAATAACTTATAATGGCTTTTCTGTATTTCGTTTTCCAATTATATGGATTTGCTCTTATAGCTTTATTAACTGATTTTAAAGCATCATCATATTATTTTTATCTTATAAGAGTTAAGCATTTGTTATTATTGAAATTTATGTATAATTTAAATGTTTCAATGTTTTCAGATGTATATTCTTCTGGATTGGTTAGGTTTTCACACTTCAATATCTTACTAATTTATTACAGTCCTTCTTCGTAAATAGCTATAGCTTAGTCAAAGTTATTTTTCTTAAATTCTATATTGCCTTGTCGTTTTAAATCCTCTAATGTTTTCAGCATTGATAATTTTTTTTTTTTTTTTCCTTTGTTAAATTAATTAATTTTATTAGTCCCAAAATTCTTCTGGGTCAACTAATGTCGGTAAGTATAAATAAAAAAATGATGGATTTTGTAGATTCACCTTATGGTACAAAAACCATATAACCCTTAAAGTTGGCTCCCACCATTATTTTCAATTCATATATGATTATCATTCTGCTATATGTTTATAAATAAGCTATAATGTTTTACTCATGATTTGAATGTATATAGAGAAAATGCATCATACATAATAAGATAATCAATAAATACGTCAACTGTTGATGTTTGTGAGGTAATATTATTCATATATGAGATATCCCAGTTGGTGGGGGTACTATTTTAATATTTTATATTCTTAAATTTTATATAATAATAATAAAAATAATATAAAATTAATATTTTATGAAACTTAAATTTATATAATTATAAATACTAGCTGAAAATATATAATTTTTATGTTAAAATATATTTTATAATTTTTATTTTTAGTTGTATTGTATATTGATCACTAAGATAATTATATAAATTTCAAAATAATTTATTAAAATTAAATTATATAAATTAAATAAGAAATTTATTAAATAATTTTATCCCCCACAAATTCTTCCATACATTATTTTTCTTTAATTATTATTTACTATTATTAAAATTCAGACATCTCAATGGGGGGAGGGGGATGGTAAATTATTGGTGGGATTAGATTAATCATGAATTGATAGCATATTAAAATTGTAGAAATAGTTAATTCCAAAAAATAATCCTTTAAAGGTATTTATATATGGTGGGGGTATTTAAATAATTATTATTTTTAAAATATAATCCTCCTTCTATACAGCATGCGATATATATTTTAATATTGCAAGTATTAACTTATAAATAATATATATGTTAAGCTACTTTGTATATCATATGCATTATATTATTATTGATTTCTTAAAAATTCTTATATATGATGATTAATTTTGTTGCTTCATTTCCTAATAATTAAAGTACATATATGACGTATGTTTAATAGAATAAATATAGTGTTAATTATGAAAAATACACTTTAATTTTTGTTACAC
The DNA here is from genome assembly GCA_037039885.1 of Miamiensis avidus. Classification (NCBI taxonomy): domain Eukaryota; phylum Ciliophora; class Oligohymenophorea; order Philasterida; family Glauconematidae; genus Miamiensis; species Miamiensis avidus. The sequence goes on from JAWVGU010000091.1 coordinate 137,996, forward strand.
TAACTTAGTAGTTTTAATGTCAATTTGTAATATACTAGATTATAAATGAATTTTTATTTCCATTAGAATAATTAAAACACAAATAAATTAAACAAAAGGCCAACTAAACTAAATGTAGGAATAAACATAATTTATAGAATAAATGCTAATACAATATCCATTTTTGAGCAAAAAGATTCCAAGTAGAATTGCTCATAAATTGGTGATAATGAATTCTAAACTATAGAAAGTGTATAATTTAGTTAATGAATAATAAGCTTCTTTCGGTGAAAAATCTGTAAACGAAGCCAAAAAAATACTAGAAAATGAAATTAAATAGCCTTAAGTAGCTATTTTAGAAACTAAAATAGAATTACTTTCTGAATATTATTTTTATCATTATTTATTGGGAAAAATTTTATTTTTTGAAAAATAATACACTAAATCCTTTAATGAATTGTAATTGTGTACTAAATTATTGCCAAATATAATGTTTCCTTATTTCTTCTTAGGTTATATAACAGAACTTTAGCACTAAAAAAATAAGTCCATAGATAAAATGAGTCCTAATGTTATATAAGAAGTGATGAAATATTATTAAAAAGCCTACTTATATAAAAGAAGTTCAGGATATGAGTGTGAAAACAATTATTATGCGTTAATTTTTATTAGAATTGGGTTTTTGAGTTATTTTGATTTATAGAAAAACAATTTTTGGATGAAGGCACTAGAGATAAATGAAAATATTACATAGCAATATAATTTTTTCTAATATTACTTCGATAAGGTGGAATGGGGATAATTTGTTTTGAAAACTTCAAAGGATGATTGGAAAATAGGGGAAAAACTACTTATTGATTACATAAAATAAAATCCTACTAAAAATATTGAGGTTTCCAACGCTTACTATGTATTGGGCCAATTCTATTTTAAACAGGACAGAAGATAATCAATGGAGTATTTAAAATTATCCTTGCATTATAATCCAGTTAACTGTAAGGCTAAATATTTTACAATACTATATTTAAAGGAGAAAGGTCTTATTTAAAGAGCAATTGAGTAATATTTTATGACATAAATTTATATATTTTTATATAGTTTGCTTTATTAAATATGTAAAATAATCTATAGAGAATATAAAAATATGGTAGAGTAATTCCCTTATTTTATTAACAGCTATTACATCCTTGAACAAATTTATACACTTTAAGGTAATTTCGAAAAGGCAGATGAAATAAGATAATATGTCATAGAAAAAAATAGAAATATTCCTTGTGTATATATTAAAGCAGCTGAGTATTATTATAAACAATCAAAAAACAAATAATCATCTACAAAAGCAATTAATTTATATTAGTAGTATTTAAAATAGGGTTTCATGGAAGACTAAGAATTAGTATTATAGAATTTGATAGTATTATTGAAAAAATAAAAAAGATAAAACGAATGTTATAAATACTTAATTTAATATTCAAAGTTACCTAGAGAGATAGCCTTTGAACCCTAGTTTTTATTAGAGTCATATTTTATTAACAAAACGGCATGGCAATAAAATATAATAAGGCTATTATATTAAATAGTTTATATAAAGTAATCAAATATATGGAAGTAATATTTTAGAAGAGAAATAAATAATGAAATAATTTCTTTTTTAGATTACTTTTCTATTGATAAAAGTCTTACTTGATTAATTTTTATTAAATGTACTATTAAAATTGATTTATTCCATATAAGTAAATATAAAAATAAACTAAATAGTTTTATAATAATGCGTTAATTTTATAAAAATATTAATTAAATTTTCTTCATAATGGTTAGTTAACTTTTTAATGTTCCATAAATAAGTCAAGCATATATTTATCAAAGTTTGGATATCTTTAAGTTAAAAAAAAATAATGAATGACGCAAAAAATAAATAATATAAAACTTTATTTTACCTTTGCATATAACTTTAAATAATTCCTTCATAAGATTCTTCAAAAGTGGCATATTAGAATGTTTTACCTTATTCATCAAAACTAAGATGTCCTTAAACTTCTAATCTTCTTGGCTTTTTATTATCTATAACAATTTATCTGATTTCCATGAATTTTTCATTTACTTTAGAATAGTTTCCAAACATTTCATTAGCTCTTTCAAAATCAGCTGTAGATTTAAATACCTAAAATAAACATTATTCATATTAATTTATAATATTATTAAAATTAAATAATAATTACTTATAATTTTAATAAAAAGTTTTTCATGGCTTCTTTTCCGGTGGTAAAACATTATTCATGGTCAACTCTATTAAATAAATTTTTAATATATTATTTTAAATAATAAAGCTATATTTTTATTAATTGACTATTTCTTTACTTTACAATAACTGTATCTTTTCCATTTGAGTCTTTTCCTTTTTCAATAGTTACAAAATTATTTCCAGCTTCAAGTAATACCTAGAATATAATAAATTGTTAGATTATTAAAAGTGATGGTAATAAATAATTATATTAAAACATTTATTTACTTATAGGATAACCCATCTTCCATTGATATGGGCTTGTCCGAATTTCTTGTCGGTAGTATTGTAAAATTCTAACCCTTATAACCCAGCATAAATGAAATTTAAGTACTAAGCAATACATAGCTCTATTAAAAGATAACATTTCTTTAAATAATAATAATATTATAAATTAAAAATTGCTCGTTTATACCTCTCCAGCTATCTTTGTGTTCAGGCTGCAAGGCTATCACAGATTCTTAAAAGCAACTAAAGTAAAGAGCAACAGAATCAGCTCTACACTCTTCATATGCAGCAGATAAATTTTAAAAAACACTTCTCCATGTATCTTTTTCTCCATAGTAGGATTTTATCTTTTCTCCAGTCAAGGGATCAATGGTATTTTCATCGAAATTTAATCCATTGGCAGTTTTTTAAAATAATTTACCACAACCATGTCCTAATTTGAATAGAAAATATATTAGAAACAAAAAGATAAATTAAATATCATACTATGAATTGTTACCCAATAATTCGTGGAAAATAACTTTGTGGAACATAAGCTAATCAAACCATTTGACTTAAATATCTTAATCCTTTTAGTCTAAGAATAATAATTGACCTGGTTTTAATTTGGGTACACAATTAGAAAGATAAACATTTTTAAATCCTTCATCTTATCTTATTTCATCATAATTAGGAATGTTTATCCCTAAGGGGTTCCAGAACTACCGAAAGCCAAAATTGATAAACAAGTAAAATCAGGTTTTAAAAATTGATCTTTTTCATATTCTTTAGGCCAAGGAAGCATTTACAAAAACTATAAATTATATTGGAAATATAAAAATAAGTTAATATTGCAGTTTTAGAAATATCGAATTATATAAATAATTACTTGGGCAGCTTATTCTACAAATTATTATGTAATAGCACTTTATTTTTTGTTTACTAAAGATGCAAACCCTTCCCATTCGGCTCTAACCTGTTTTGGGTCTAAGTAGGATTCAATAAATCCTATATTAGTTTCTCTATTAATAAAGTTATGTTATGCTTTATTTTTAATAATTTTAATAGAGATATAATTTACACGATAGGTCCGATATCTTTAACCCAAAATCTTTAACTATCTTTGTGGGTATCAATATTTCCTGTCTTAAAGTGTTCTACATATTTCAATAACATATTTTTTTAAATTTCATTTGAAGAACTGGCAATAGCCTTTTCGAGAGAGTCAGCAACTCTTTTCAAAAAATCAGAAAAGTCTCCGTATATAAGTTCAATTCTAAAAGTAATAAAAAATGAAACCATTGGATTGCAAACTATTTATAATTATTAAATGTAATTTTTACGTGGCATCTTTATATTTGTGTGTAGTTTTACTCTAATTTACACCTTTGAAAAGTTTAAAATTATATAAAAATAATTCATTATAAATTTTAATTGAAATATTATAGATATTAATTCATATACTTGCTACTAAGGCGTGATATATTTTATCTCCGTATTTTAATACTCTAGTATTTAAGGTTTCTACATTTTGAGACTGCAAAAATTCATCAACCAGGTCAATTTCTTCTTTTGTAATGTTTTGAGAATAATATCCAGTTTAACCTTTTTAAGGAGGATATCCAATCTTCTCATATTTTCCCTTATTATTTGCAATTTTATATATATATATAAATATCTAATCGTATTTAGTTAATTTACTTCAAAATTATACATAGGGTGGTTAACTAAATTCCACAAGTTATCAATAAGTTCTTTATTTGATTCAAATCCAGAGGAAACTTGCAAAAATTTATAGAAAGTTTCAGCAGAAACATTAGGAATAAATTTATCATCTCCAAATGATTTGAAATTTCCTAGTTATCGATATAATAAAATAGATATATTGAATAGAAACATATATTTGATAATTTTTAATAAATTAATATATCTATTGATTTATATTACCGCAATTATTGAAAAAAGCAGCACTGTACACTAAAATGGCTTTATATTCTTCTTCACTTATAACTTTAAGGGCTTATTCTTTTAAATTTGTCAATCCAGATTGATAAGGAGAAAAAACTAACTGAAGAATAATAAACAGGGCAGGAGATTCATACGATTTTTAAAAATAGCATATTTTAGCTCCTTCCCAAGAGGCATATGAAAATCTGTAGCAATATTCCTTTTCTGATTGAGTCAGTTAATTGAATTCATCACAGCAATAGATTCCCATGATGGGAGATTCCGTGGAAATAATTGGTTTCTTATTAGGTTACATTTATGTAGAGCAAAATGAAAAAATTTATTTTACTTTATATATGTTGTTTTTTGAGTATAATTATAAAATCTTATTCATTGAAATAATAAAATACACGTTTAAATAAATAGCTTAAAATTATTATTATCTGGTTAATTCAATTACAGAATAGATTCTATCGACTTTAATTACTTACTTACTATAATAATCTCTTATAAAAAAATATTTGCAGTTTAAATATTAATAATTCTAAAATTTGATTTATAAATAATAAATAATATAACTCATATAATAAATCAAGCTTATTTTTGAAGTTTTTATATTAAAATACTACTTAGTTAAGATTTAAATTGTTTAAACTTTTAGTATTCTAAATATATTATTTTTTATTAATACGATTTCACCACTAATTTTAATTTTTCAAAAATACTCAATGATTTTTGTACGAATAAAAAAAATTAATATACTTATCTTTTCAATAACATATTTTATATTGTAGAAAATAAATGTAATGAATTTATATTCTAAGTTTAATTGTTAAGTATGAGAATTTTTTTTTACTAAAAAAAAAAAATAAATATTTTATATAAATTTATTGACTTTTCATATTTATATTTTTAATTTCAAATGTAAATTTCGTGATAAAATGTAATATTATTGGTAATTATTTTTAAAAATAATACTATGCGATTAAAGAATGTCAGTATAAATTTATTATTACCTATTATAATAAACAGACTAAGTTTTTCGTATTTAATTTGTTATATACGAATATATTAACTTTGAGAATTTAAATTTTGTATACTAATCAAAAGTATTAGAAGTGAAAGAAATATACCTATATTAAATTGATTCATTTAAATCAAAATTTAGAAATTTATTTGGTAAAGTGATTATTAACTCCAAAATGCAAACTTATATTAGATTAATTATATCAAACCAATATTTTATGAATTAGCAAATAATTCCTTATTTTTATATAATATAATAATAATACATAACTTTAGAATTTATAATTAATTAAGTAAAAAAAATGAGTTAATTTCAGATTTTTCAAATCTCTTCATAATTTTTAAATTATTTATTATATATAAATATGTTATTCTTTAGAAAAAAAATAAATTTATTAACATCATTATTTTTAAAAAAGTTTAACTCAAATTAATAGAATATAAATTTCCTTTAATAACCTATATATCATTTTATACAAAATAATATTCTCTTAAACATTAGAATTAAAATATAATTCTTAAAATTAGATATCTGATAATTAAAGTTATATTAATAAAAATTTGAATTTTTTTATTCAGAGATGAAAACAATATTCCTGATTTATGTAGCAAATTATATGATTTAATTAATAATCATGTGGTAGTATCAAACTATAATATATTTTTTTTATAAAATTAATTTTATTTATTTTTCTAGAAGATTATAACAATAATATTAAAATCGGCTTTTTCTTTTGTGATTAAAAATTATTAATAAATTTACAACTATTAATGACATTTAATTAATGATAGAACATCGAAATCGTTTTGGTAATTTCCAGTTAATAATTAATTTAAAATTTTAAACTAAGTCAAATTATGAAATATTTAGTATTTTCTTGAGATTTAGAAGTACTATTAATAACTAATTAATAAAACTAAATCTGGAAAATAAATGGGTTGTTTTATCATTTAAATAGCTGAAAAAGAAGCATAAATAATTGTATAAATAAAAAAGAAAAAAAAAAATTAAACTGAAAAAAAAGTAAAAATTTTAAAAAATATCTGTTGCTTAAAAAAATATAAAAGATTAAAAATGGGTTGTGCACAAGGAAAATATGAATATAAAAGTAAATTTGCTTCCATGTCAAAAGAAATGAAATAATCATCAACACCAAGTGAAAGTGGCAATAGCGATACTAAGACAGCATTGAGTTCAAAAGAATAAAGCCCTTGCTCTTTTAAAAATAGTGCATAGTTATAAAAGAAATTGATGAATAGGATTTCATAGAAAATAAGATAAACAATGAAGACTAAATAATAGAAATTGGTGAAAAAGTAAAGCTAGAATAATCAAAAGAAGAAGAATAAAAAAGTGTATAGTCTTTGAAATATAACCCTAGAATTCATAGAATCATTATTGACTTTAAAAGACATGGAGACATTGATATTTGGAAAAAATAAACGTCCACTATTTAGAATATAAAACAAAATCAAGATAAAAATAAGATTGTGGAAACCTCACCTAAACCTAAATAAAGAGCTAGATCTGTTTATAAAATGAATTATCAAATATAAGGTAAAGGAGACTAAGAACCGATATTAGAAGAAGTGTCCAAAAAAGAAGACAAAAAGTTAAACATATTCCAGTGTCTTAGAAAAACTTATAATTTAATCTAAATCAATAAATACTGAAAGAATAGATCTGTTCTTATTCTTCAAATGATTTTTCAGCTAAAATTGAAGTATTTTGAATCAGAAATAGACAAAATAAGATAAAGAGGCAGAAAATTTTTTTTTGCACTTTGCATTTTATAATTATAAAAATATTCATTAAATTATTATTCATATTATTATTAATTTATTAATTTAAATAATTTACAATACACTTTTTTTAACTTAATTATATTATATAAAGCTTTTATTAAAATATATAACTATTTATAAGTGATAATTACATAATTAATTTGATTCTATATATAAAAAAACTTTACCAACTCAAATTATGCATAATTAAATTGTATTATTTTTGCTTATATAATAGAAGAATTTATAATAAAATGTATTATTATTTCTATAATTAAATGCAATATACATTTTATAAATTTTAAATATCACAAATTCTAAAACAATAATTACAAATTAATTTCTTATTTAATATATTTTAAGAAATTTATAACAAAATATTCATTATATTTATATAGTTTAACATACTCGAAAGTTATAATATAATACTAAATAATATTTATTCCATTTCTAATTTATCTATTCTATTATTATTATTTTTATTAAGCTGATAAAATAAAAAAATATTTACATTTAAGATATTATTATGATTGTATATTGTTTTATATATTATTTTTCTTGATTATTTTATTACTGCTGCTGTAATTTTGAAAATTACATTTTTCTTGATATGTGTATATAATACATTTATTCCACAGATAAATATTATCAAATTAAGATGGGAATTAAAATAATTTTACTAAAATTAATAATTTATTCAATTATTAATATTATAATTAAATATATATAAAACTGTCTAATTAATGGATTATATGGGATTAAAAAATAATCCTATGGATATTAAAGTATATATATTTAATATCCATAAAATTTTGGATTTTTAATTTTAAGAGTTATATTTTTAACAAAAACAATTGTATAATTTTTATTTTATGTTAAAACATATTCTTTCAAAAACTATATAATTATAATTATTTATTTATCCTAATTTTTTATCAAAAATACAGCATAAATAAAATTAATTATTATACACTGATTTTTTCAATCACTTAGAATTTTTGCAGAAAGTAATTTAATAATTAATTAAAAACGATAGAATTCTAATTATGTTGCTTAGGAATTTAAAATACATAAAAAATTAATCAAATAATTTTAAACTCAAGTCAAAAATATTAATTTAATACAATTTAAATTTGATGATTATAAAATTTATTAATCTATATAATCTAAATAATAAGATAGTTTTATGTTTACTAAATATCATTTTTTCTATTCTATTGATTACTATATATTTCTAAATATTATTCTTTTATTATTTTTTTCTCACTCTAATATTTATATATAGTAGTAAATAATCTAATAGTAAATTGATATTTATTCGACTATTATAATATATAAGAATTAGACATCAAAGATTTGGTTATATAACTTGCTATGATTCAATTAGGGCTAAATATACCTAAAAGGGATTACATATTTCTTTTGCTCTTTATTTTTAAACTTATGTTTTGGTGTCATTAAACATGAAAATAAAATTTTCTTGAATATTATCAAAATTGAATTTTTCGATTTTAAATTAAGAATAAAAAGAAAGAACTTTTTAACGAAAATAAGCAAGTTAATAAGAATTAAGTTTAAAAGATTTCTATTAATTTTCTTTTAAATACTAATACATCAATCCCGAAATAGAGTTATTATTTTCTAATTCATCTTTATTTTCATCTCCACTTAATAAAAAACTTATTTTTATAGTTGCTTTTCTAATATCTTCATATAACCCTTTTAACCCATTCTAATATGAAAGGTATACTCTATGTTTTTATAATAATTTTCATTCAATAATAAAATATTAATAATATCATTAATTTCTATTACTTTATGTACGCCATAATTTCAGGTATTCTTCTATTTGGATGTGTATTTTAAAGCTCTGTCTTTATAATTTGTCTACCTTTATTTGAGTTTATTATCTGATAAATTTAATCAAAATGTTTTGGTAAGTTTTTATTTGTAGTATTGAATTATTATAAAATATCTATGAATCTATTTATTTAAGTCTATTAACTAAATAAGTAAGAATATTAATAAATGGAATATTTAATCTTTATATAAAATTATTATTACGGAAATAAACTCATATTTCCAACTAAACTGGTTCCAGCAACCAAATTAGGGTACATAAGTTAGAATTTAGCCAAAATAAATTACGCAAATGATTGGGCCATTAGAATTATTTTATTTATATTTAAGTAATTTAAAAGTTATTTTAATAACTTGCATATGTCATCTGTATCACCCTTATATGATGGTCCTCTCCTTTCATCAATTCTATCCATGCCTGGAATGAGAAAATGAATTATTCGAACAGAATTTTCTCCCAAACCCATTTAAAATTTTTTCCATTTAAATAAATAACTAGGAAATCCAGATATTATTACTACAGGAATACTGAATCTGAATGTCCGCACTAAAAAAACAGTGGCAAAATATATTTATTTTAATATTTATGCATATTATTATTAATTACTTCTTCTTTCCTTCATATTCTGAAGAGTATGTTCAGGTTTCTTAAATTCAATATCATCTTCTTATTTTACAAAATTATTAATTGTAAGCTAGAATCTATGGTGAACATCAAACACCTCTTCGTCTTCTTCTTTTTAATCATCTTCTTTATCTTTTTACTCAACCTGCTATTATTGCTAATTATTTTCCTTTGTAGTAAACTTAACTTCAGAGTACTAGTTTTTATCATTGTTTTCAAATGTCTTCTAAGTTTATCCCATTGCTTAATAATCATCTTGTTCATCTGTAGTTATATCAATATTATCATAATATGTTATAAACAATTTATTGGAAAGTCTAAGAGTTTTTTTAATCCGAACCATATTTCATTTTCATTAATAATTTCTTTTTAGGTATCTTTTTTATCTTTTTCTTCTGGCGTAAGTATTCTATAAATATGAGATGCTAAACATTTTGTATGTATTTTTAAAATTAAATATTTACCTTTTTTAATTTTTTTTATACTTGTCATTTGCAAACTATATCTATCAATATTTTTATTAGTAATATTTATTATATTTTATAACTAATCAATCTTTTCCTAGTTCGATCTGGGATCTATTTCAATTTATTATGAATATGAATTTTATGTAATAATATTTATTTCACTTTGTATTTAGTTTTCTATAAACTCTTTTAATTTTTTAAACCCTCCTAATAACTCATTGTTTAAAAATATAATTGGAGTTTTATCCATTTTAAAATTTTACAACATTTGTTTAGTTATTTCTGAATTTTCCTTACTATCTACCCATTCCATTTTTAAGTTGTTCTCCTCGCACAATTATTTCGCTTGCACACTTTCAGTGCAGCTTGTGCTACCGATTATTTTAACTTTTAAACTTAATAAATTGAAATCTTTTTCTTATAAATCTTTGTATTTATTCATTAGAATATTTTTATTATGAATAAGTATATATATTATAACTAATAAAATCGAATTTATTGTATTTCTCGAAATTCAACTTATTACTAATATTAGGTGCAATAAAATATAATGAAGAAGGAGAAGAATAAAATATTAATAAAATCAGATAATTTAATATTAAATATATTAGTGATTATAGTTCTATATTATAGTTTCCTTAAATCCTAAAATTACTATTAAAGTTCTATAAAAGAATATATTATAATATTTATTATTATAGATAAAAAAGTAATTTCAAATTTATGTTTAGTAAATAAAATATTTTTTTATTTGAAAATTATTTAAATGGAATCAATTTTTCATAATTTGAGTAATTATATTATTGCTAAAACACAATTTTTTAAAAATTTTTACATATCAAAAAATATATTAACATATACTGCTTATACTAATAAAATGAGTAAATAATATTTTATCTAGTTAATACCATCTCATGTAATAATTTAACAAATTTAAAATATTTAATTCTGATAATTTAATTTTAAATATTAGGAAATAGAGCTAAAAGGTGTTAGTAATAATATAAGATTAGATATTAGATAGTATATTTAATTAGTTAAATCTAAAATTTGTATTATTATTATTTTATTTATATTATTTGTTTATTAGTTTGAATTTAATATTTGGTGATAGAACCTATTAAATATTCTAAAAATAAAATATTGCAATAGATAAATTAAATTTTATTAAATATACAAATGAAGGGTATAGAAACAGAATATGTAAAGCAACATAAAAATGAATTACCTGTTAATTTTACAATAAAAATTAATAATGATTGTGAAAACAGAAGGAAATCACTAACACAAGCAGGAATGGAATAAGACATTAATATTAATTTAAGAGAAAAATCGAAAACTCATCAAATAAGAAGTGAATTCAAGCGAATAAAAAACCCTAATCTAAAATCTATTGAACCAAATTTGAAATAACTCTAGACACAATTGAATGAAATATATATTCCTTAATATAAAGAAAATAAAGATTTCATTAAATCTAAATTAACATCATAGCGATCTAATAATTTAAGTATACCCTAATAGAAATTTACTTCTACTCAATCTAATATTAGAGAGTAAAATAATACTTATAACGACAAATTACAACATGGAAATATTTTTTACGAAGAATAAAAAGAAGAAGAAATTTTTTTTCCTTACTAAGTACCAGCAGACATTGACCTAGCAAAATAGCATTAAAAGGCTCAATTTTTAGGAAAACCCAAATAAACATCTTTATTGTGCTAATGTTGCAAATAAAATTCTAATAAATCAGCCTATCCCATTTGCTCAAGTATTATTAAAATATATAGTTATATTTAATATTATATTGATTTGAATAATATGTAATCTATTTTTTTTTTTATATCTATAAGCACATATATTAGGAGTACTAAATAAGCAAGGAAATATTGCAGTAACTGCCTATTTTGGAATATTAAAGATTTTGATTGTGATTTTAATATTAATATTTTTAACTAATGGAATATATTAGTCTTATTTGATATTTAGTATATGTAAAAAAAATAATTCTATATGTCTTAGATTTATATTTCCTTCTTTAGCTGATTGGGAATAATGGCGACAGTCATCAGATACTCAAAACAGAATATTTTTATGGCTGGAATTTATATCAATACTATTATTTTAATCAGTACCATTTCTTATTTAAATTTACATAAAAAAATTAACAAATATTAGTAGTAAGTATAGTAATAACATTAAATATCAAAAAAAGCGGAAAATATGAACTGTTTATTAGCTAAAAATTTACCTTAAAATATATCTGTCGATTAATTATACAAGTATTTTCAACCTTTTTCTCCCACAAATTTAGACATAATGGAAATATTTATAGTTAGAGATATTTACATGTACGAAAAACTATACAAAAGCTACAAAAATCAAACTCTAAATTGCCTTAAATATCGATTGCGAAAGGAAAAGGATAAATTTTTGATTTAATACAAAAAAGTTAAAAAAAGTAAATAATAACTAATAGATTACCTTAACATGTAATAAGAAGACCTTTTACCTCATGGCTAAAAGGCATTTATATTTTTAATTCCCATGATGATGCTTTAATATTTAAATATCTTTATAAAAAAAACAAAATATAATAAAACAAATTATATTCCATGTTTAAAGGAATATTTAATCCTGACAATTTGAAAAATTAAGATATAGTTTTAAAATTACCTCCAGACCTTTATACAGATATAAAATGGAACAGATTAGGTATAAATAATTATTTATTTTTAATTTATAATAAATGATAATAATACTGAATTATTAAAAATAGGAATTTCATTAAAAAACAAATCTATAAGAAGAATTATCATCTATTTGATATTATTAGTGATGATAGTAGGGTGTGATATTATGGCGTTCTATTTTATAAACAAAAAAATAAGGTTAGATGTTCTTGATAAATTATCAGATGGTAAATCAGATCTTTCAAATAAAGAATATCTAAAATTGATCGGAACTAAGCTGTATTTTACTATTGTTTATTTTATTCTTGGTTAGTTTTGTATAAGTATGGGAGCATTTTTGATGAAAAAAGTATTGAATAAAGTTAAATCGCATGAAATAATATAGGGAATTTAAATAGAAATAATAATTCATTTAATTTATTATATTATGTTTCCTTATATTTTATTTAGAGTAATTTTATATGAAAATCCGGTAATTACTATATTGTATATTATATTTTAAGTATTATAATATAAATAAATTTATAAATTTAATTAGAATGATACAGATTATACCTTAGAAAGTTTGCAAGATATTTTATATAAAAATGTTTTTATGAATATAATAATCGAGGCTGCCTTTTATAATCAGATTTTATCTGTTATAGGAGCTATTTTCGATTTTCGAGTCCTATATTACAGATGGAAGCTATGGTATAATAATAATGAAACAAATTTGGAAATGATGACACAAGTATAACTTAACAAATATTTTACTCCTCCTACCTTTAAAATATAAAATTATATAGTTATTATGCTTTAAATCTACAGCGTTTAGATATTATCTATATCATATAGTCCAATTAACATATTAATAGGGGCAGTTTTATTAACAATATAGTATTTTTTTCAAAATACTATTTACTTAGGTATACCAAACTTAAAGATATAAACATAAATATAATTACCAGTTGTTTAGAAGGATCTACAATGTATATGATAACATTCTCTAGCATGGGGGTATATCTGATTCACAAATTAACTTATATCAACTCCAGTTAGGATAGAGAAGTATTTTACTATGATTAAATATTAACAGGTTTATTGTTGTTTTTTTTTTATGTCTCTACTTGATTATTCCATTCGTATCAAGATATCGTAAAAAAAGAGAGAAAAAACTATATGTTTAGGAATTGCTAGCTAAAAAATTAAGATAGCATTTCACTCATTCAAATTAAGGGATTTCTCAAGAAGAATACTATAAGTCTTATTTAAAATATATATCAAGAATTGATCCATACTGTGTAGAATTAATTCATAAGGAGTTAAAATTATAAGCTTTAAAATATGAAACTGAAGAAAATTAGGATAAAGGTAAAGAACTAAGAAGACAAACTTAAATAAATATGAATACATTGAAATAATCTTTAAAGACATCAGATTTACTTTAGCCAGGCATATAAACGGAAATTATTTTGAGAGATTTGAGTATTGAAAACACTGGCGATGATAATAGTTCGGGTCATTCAAGTTTTAATAATGAAAATATAAATGATTCTGATTGCAGCACATATAGCATAAATAAAATAGAAAAGAAAAATTAAAATGAAATTTATTATAATTTAAATAATGAAATCATTTGTAATACAAATAATAATGACAGTGAGTAAGAAATGATGAAAAAACAAAGAAATTAAATTTAAATATTACAAAAAAATTTAATGAAGAATTTAATAAATTAGATGAAGTATATCAATACTTATTATAATAAAAGATCAATGTATTTAGAAGATTAACTTCTGTAAGCTAAATAACAAAATCCAGTGCAAACAGTGAAATAGAAAAAAAAAAAATATTACTTTAAGTATTCCTTAAACTTAGTATTCTACTTATTTAAATGTTAATAGTAATATTTCTAAAGAATTAAATTATTCTGATTTGAGAGAATGTGTATAAAAGAATAAGAATGATAATATTTTTTATGAAATAGTAGTAATTTAATAATTTAATGTTTTAATTAATGTAAAAAAATTATGTATTTATAAATATATTAAAATAAATATGATTAAATAGTTTCATATCAAATACAAAATATATAAAAGGATTTTGAATAAATTATGATTATAATATTACTTTTATTAATAATCGTTTATTTTCAAAATTACACAACTAAAGTGATAAATATATAATAATAAAATTAATTTTATTATAACCAATAGAGATTAGTTATTACCTGAACATTTTTTATATTACTCCATAATAAACTCTTTCTTAAAATTAAGTTATTTATAAATAATTTAATAAATAATTATAAAACTCAAAAATAACAATAAAAAGTAAATATTTTATCAATAAATAATGAGTAGAAAGATTATAACTGGGGAATCAGAAAAAAACGAAACTATATATTACAACATAAATACTTTAATGAGTAACAGCTATGAAAACTAAGATTAGCCTTTTAATAGAGAATTTACTTAAATAAGCAATTATTCTTAAATAAATAGTGTTCCTTTAAAGAATCCTTCATAAGGCACTTTATTAAATAATAATTAATAATCTTAAGCACCATAATAATAAGAATAAACTAGATAAGCAGCATTCAACGAAGGGTGCACCTTAGCAACTAATTCTGTTGATCTTAATGAAACAATTTAGAATAATTCTCCGGAAGTGAATATTAAAACACTTGAATGCACTAATTATATCTAAAATTAAATGCCTTAACATCCTCTTTCAACAAAAAATTAAAAGCTTTAAAAATAACATATCACCTTCCCAATACCTCCTAACTACACCTAATAATATGAGAAATAACTAGAAAATATTAAATTAGATCATGCCCCTTTTGATCCGATTTTAAATCTTAAAGAATAAATTTAATAAAAAATGAAAAATAAAGTCACTAATGAATCAAGCAAAACTAATAATAGTAATAGTAATAATTGTACTAATCCTACTTAATTATCTCAAAAATAACCGTTAGGGTCAAATAAGCCTGTTGTAGCTTTATAAGTTTAACCTATTTCATTTAATTAAATAAAGGAAAGTATTTCTATTATTCCAACACCTTAGCATATTAACAAGCAGGAAAAAATAAATGATGCCAATAGTCAAAGTTAACGTTATACTCCAGTTGCTCACATGCATTCTTAATATCCCAGTAGTTTTTAGTAGCAGTCATAGTAGTAAATGGTAAATATTTAAAATTAGTAAGAAAAAATCAATGAAAATAGTAATACAAACAATGAGAATGACAATGAAAATAATAGGAAAAATATATTCTTTGAACCATAGATGTTTTAAAATTACTTAAAAAATTAGAATTTAAGATCATAGAGTCAGCCTTGTTCAAAAAATAATCTTTCTAATATTCCTCAACAACAATAATAATAATAATCATAAAATTAGTCCAAAAACTTGTAGTAATAGTAATATGCAGTAGGAAGAAACATGTAAGTCTACACAAATCCATTAAACCCATAATAGTTTAATTGTCTAAATGGGAAAGATATATCAGGGATCAGGTCGGTTTAAAACTATGGAACTTAATATACTGTGGGTTCAAATGGAATATAATAAACTGTAAAATTGAGGAGTGCGTCATAATTTACTCCCTCCCAATAATAATCACAATTAAAATAATAAATGTAATATTAACCTTAGCATTATATAAAATAATAATTTCAGCCTGAAAAATAGATTAACTAGCAATAATCTATATAGTCTCAAAATTATTTCTAAAGGTAATATCAAAATCAATCTCATAATTAATAGAATTAAGTAAAATAGTAGTAATAATAATAAAATACATTGACATATTAATAAAATTAACAAGGAGAAAAATTACAGCTTTAAAAGTTGCAATATTATCACTAAAATAAACAGATAAGGTCTCATTCAGAATAGCCATCTTAACAAAGTTAAAACAGTACGACAGCTTATACTCCCATCTTATCTCAGCATTAATAATAGTAGTGTTAAAAAATAAATAATAACCTTTAAAGAGGAGATTTATAGTAGTTTGTTGATACTAATCTATTAAATTAATATTAAAAATATTAACCAGGAATTTAAGTGTTTAAAAAAATGACACCTTAATCTGCATTGTCCTAACCATTCGAATTAAAGTAATAGTAACAAAGCATAGATATGCACATTGACTATAAAGTTCCTTAGCAAAGATCATATTCAGTAAACTCTGTAAACCCTTCACAGAGACCATAAAATATTAATAATATTAATTTTATTTAAAATTAATATTAGTAATAGAATCAAAATTAAAATATTAAATTAAGTCCCCCTTTTCCTAATTCATACTAATAGCAAAGTAGTAACTAATAAAATTAAGTATTTTAATAATGGCAGTAATAAGTTTAATAATAATAAAAATAATAGAATAAATAATAGGAAATATATTAAAAATAGCAGTCTTAATAATTATATTAATAAAATTAGAGACAGAATTTATTATAAAATTAATAATAATATCCAATATAATAGTAATTAATCCAATAAAATTAGTTTAGTTATATGACTCCTACGCCTAAGAAAGAATTTTAAGCATATTCTTCTCCCATTGTCTCATAGTTCAGTACAACAAATCAGAATAACATAAATTAAATTTAAAATAATAGTCATAGTGGAAATAAAATTATAAGCTAAATATAGCAGAGTAGTAATAGTCATAGAAAGCCATAACAAATATCAGCTTACAAATAATAACCCTGTATAAATCCAAATAATATTTAGTTAAGAAAATCTAAAAAGATAAATTCATAAGTTTAAAGATAATAAAATTAGGCGATCGGTTTTTTAAATAATATTTTTACAATGGGACAAAGAAATTTATAACATGTTTGAAAATTTTTGTAATTAATTTTAATATTATTTATTTTTATTAAAAATAAAAAATAGAACTAATTACAAAAATAATATGAAATAATGAGTAATTAATTTATTTGAACAATTATTTTTATTCTTAATATAATGCTCCTTACATTTTGTATATTACAATCATATTTTTAATACACTCTTTAATATTAATTGAATATAGGTAAATAAACAATTTATACATAGTTCTAGTTATTTATATTATTAGTATCAATATATTTGGCAGCTGTGAAAACAAGATTTATTTTCTTTAACATCTTGATTGGGTCCTATATCATCGCTGAAACAGCTTTATCCTTATGATCTATTGCTTTTAGATTAACTTTTTCTGCTACTTTAAGTTTTTTCCTTAGTATTTGCTAAATGTGTATCTTTGCTATAGTGTAAATTATAGTCTAAGTCGTCTTATTGTTATTGAGATTAATACTACTACTATTGTGATAATCTATTTGAATGATCGAAGGAGTAATCTAATTTTTTACTTGCAGAAAGTGTAAAATGAGTATTGAAAATATCATCTGCATTGTAGCTTTTAGACTTCTACAATGGCGTTGATATTTCCCCACAATGACTTTCTGCTATATTATGAAGGATTACTTCTTATTTAACTCTTAGAATTTTTTTAAGTTCCAAAGTTAAAATATCACTAATATTTATATCTTCTATTTATTCCTATTCGCAAAGTTCGTTAGTGATATATTTGGCCACTTCCAAAGCTTTTGCTATACTTTAATTTTATTCTTTCGTATTTTTTTTTTAAAACTTTCTGAATCCCTTTGACTAGTCCTACTTATAGCCTTAGCACTAATCAAAAAAATATATTAGAGGTACATAGGTCCTCTTTGAAAACCAAATTTAATTTTTTTCCCATATTTCTAATATTACTTCACAAATATCTAGTTTTTCTTTTTTGTGTTTGACCAATTCTAAATCAAATAAATATTAGTTTTAAAAAATTTAAGTTTTAGATTTAAATTAAATTAAATTATATTAAATTTTACCTATATAGTTTAGTAAAATTTTTTCTATAAATTGAGAACTATTATCTTCATCATTTAAGTATTTTATTACTTGGAGTACAGTTGATATTGAATTATTTTCCTAAATTATATCAATTTCTCCTGTCATACTATAATTACATTAAGAGTCTAAGTAACTATCATCCACATTTGTATTTTTATATGAACTGGCAACAGAAAATGATTGAGAATATATTTAACTGCTTTGATTTTGCAAGAACTTCATCATATTTTCTATGATTTATAAATTAATATAATTATTAATTCCTGGTAGTTAGGTTTTAATAGCTAGAACAATAAAAGCATTTGAATAACTACAAGTTTAACTATCAGAATTTGAACTTCCTTTCAAAGCAGTTCCCAAAAATGTATTTAATATTGAATTAACTTATTTAGGATTATTTGCTTAATTATTATGATATTCAAAATACGGTTTTATAACACTATAAAATAAATGAACTAAAAAATACATATTTGCTTTTAAAATTAAAATAGGGCATTATTCTTATTATTAATCCAAATCTTCCTTTATATTCAAGACGATATTGTCAATTATGATTTAATTACTCACTTTTAAATTTGAATAAACTTGTAAGAGTTTAAATAATACATCACAGATTACTTCCTAAATGATTTCAAAGTTCTCAGAAAAGTCAAGGGACTGCTAAGAATTCTGAATTTATTATGCTATATTTTGTTATTCCGACTTTTAATTTGAATTTTATTTCCGAATCAATTATCTTACTATTTATAAAGATTAAAGTAATTTTTAACTTATCAACTGGACTACATTTTTATCTAAAATGGGGATTGTTAAAACTGATCTAAAATAATAATTTAAAGTTAGCTGATAAGTTATTTTATTTTGAAAATATATAATTATATTACTGAAGACTATATAAGGATTTTATGCCTAATTCTAAAGAATCTTGCACATCTATTGAAGCTTAGTCAACTTCTATCTCGACTTTAAGTTTTTTTAAACAGTAATCAATTACAATTTGAAATTTATTTTAAAGTTCTTTTTTGAAGGATTTGTGCACACGAAAGAATTGCAACTAAATAGGAATATAATTATTAGTAAAAAATACATTTTATTTAAATAAAATTATGTAAATTAAAATAATACAGAGCAGACAAAATTTCTCCGAAAAATAAGGAATCATGTTCTATCTATTAAGCTCTTTCGCTATAATATTTGATAAAAAATTCAGATGAATTACTAAATTATTCGGGATATATTTCAAAGAATTAGACGAGAACCGATAATAGAAGAGTATTTAGTTAATTTATATTTTTATCAATTTATGAGTTAGTTTCTAATTGGAATGGAGAAATTTCTTAAGCAATATTTTATAATTTTAAACTAATTAGATGAAATATTTCATCAGAAATCAACTAATCTTCTTATTATGAGTTATCTTCTTCTTCTTGTGAGCTAATTGAAACTTAATTTTATATCTATTATTTGGCTATTTGTTACATACTTTAATCTTAATTTTATAGACTTTTATAAAGATTTTATAAAAACAATAATATTGATTTGGCGAACTCTTAAGAATCTAGGGAAATAAAATAGCTTATTATTTATTCAACCAAATTTTTGTTTAGCTAGCTATGAGAGGAAATAAATATTTATGCTAAATTATCTATTGCACATGTAATCAAGGGAGATTAATCTATTTAATTAATAATTGATTAATTAAATTTTACCATATAAGTTAATTATTTAGACTGTTTGTAAATTACCTGTCTACTATTTGAAAATGGAAATATAGTTATTAAAAAATTTTAAATATTTTTTTTTTAATCTTTTTATCAAACTATAGGCTAGCTGTAATTAATCCAATTTAATTGAATATTTGGCAATTATTATTTTAATTTTATTTTTCATATATTCCTATTATTAAAAAATCTTGTGACTTCATATAAGTCGTTTAACAAATTCTCTGAGTTTATAGTTGTGAGACTTAGGGACAGTTTAGCAAATTAGTCTAGAGAAATGGCAAGCTATACCCAAAGAGAAACGAAAAAGAATTTAAGTCAGTTTCATTGTAATCAATCATATTTAAAAAATCATAAAATTCTTATCTGGCACCTAGGTTTATAAGTATGGGTTCATACTATACATTTATATTTGTTCGTGAGGTATTTTTGGCAATTTCGCTTAGATCTTTTAATAATGTAGGATGAAACTTCATTAAACTGAATAATATTTCTAAATTTGATTAAAATATTCCTGCTACACCTCCACTATTATTGTAGTGATTAGTGCCTGATATATATAAATTAATTAAGTAGCCAATCAATTATAATAATTTGTAATTTATCTTTACTGTTTAAAGATTCGTTGATGAAATCTTCTGATTTAGCTGGGCTAAGAAGAAACTCGTCGATACTTATAGATGCAGAATGTTTTCGCATTTAAAAGTTTTATTTTAATTTACTTCCACTTTAATTCTACATTGATTTTAAGTTTGCAAATAGCTAATCAGAATAATTTAATTGGTGCAAAAGATTAGTTATTGACTTTTTAATATTTAACATTTGTTGAAGCACTTCTGAAGCTAGGTAGTGAGAAATGAATTTGTAATTAAGGTTTATTAAAGCAGATATTTTTGGAGAATTTTATTTTTTTTGTTTAAATATGATAATAATTTTATGGCCTAATTTATAAAATGATGACTTTGTGCTACATCTATATCTTATATATTGGTAGGTGTTGAAATACTAAAACTTTTAAGTCTATTTTCTTGGGTTTATTGATTTATATTATTCTAATCTTAGTCGTATAATTCCATTTACTAATAAATTAATTTTTTTAAATTTTTCATAGTTTCGTTGCCTAGTTCTTAGTAAAGTTGTTGCTTTTGCAAAAAACTGGATTCTAAATAAGTTAAATATATTTTTATAATAAATACGAAAAATTGCTACTACTTTAAAGTTATTTGTAAATTTGTATTATTTTTAATAAACTTAATTTATTTTAAATTAGAAATTCACCTTAGGATAGTACTTCTAATTAAATAAAGGCAGACATGTTTAATTCGATTTATGAATCACTTCTACTCATATTTTAGACAATTTTTTCTAAATATATAGAGGTATTAGCCAAATTCAAATACAATAGTTTTAATGTATGGCATTAATTCTGAGGATTCGAAAATATATCTGCATTTTCTTCCATGAATAAAACACTTATTGATTTTAAAAATATATTAGATATTGTTTTCTATGTTATTTTTTTTTATTTTTTATCGTTTTTTTAATTAATATTTATGATTGCATAGTATAAAGTCATTTTCATAATCAATTATTAATTATTTAATTGATTACTTTATTTTATCGAATTAAATATTTTTTAGGCTATAAAGTAATATATGTTCCTTTTGAAATATAAAAATAATAAATTCTTAGACATGAGAGTAATATTTTATAAAGATTAGTTTAATTTTACTGAATATCCACAAATTAATTAAGAGTATAAGAGGGAGGAATTATTAAAGACTGTAAATCATATTGATAAATTTTTTTCTTATAAAATTATAATTTAAATGCAATTATAAATTTAATAAAAAATTACATTAGAAAATTAATTATTTTTTTTTTTAAAAGTTTTTATTACTAAATTTATTCTATTATTTAAAGTTATATAATTATTAATAATAATTTATAAATATTTCAATTCATATTATTAAAAAATATAAGAATATTATTATATTAATCTCATTCTCCTTGCAAATAGAAGATCCAAGGAGGATAGTTACCTTTTTCTAATTTTATAAAAAAGATTTATTATAATATTCAAAAGTAATAAAATGTATATAATACCTATCGATATAATTAGTCTTCCATTATTAGAGCCTCCAGCAGCTTTGAATGCGACGGGGATTGGCAACGGTTTTTTACCCTAAATTAGTAATAATTAATTAAATATACACAATTGGCAATGCAGTAAATATATAACAATTTTTTACATCGACTTTAATGGGAGATTTAACTGATGTTGTAAAGTTAGGATTGTCGATTCTTAGAGTGAATTCTTAAGCTTCAAAGAAGGGATTTTTGAATTAAATAGGTTCAGGTTTTTGTCCGACCATTTTGAAGGGTCCTTTAGGTTGAGGTGCGGTTGAAATTCCATTAAGAATACATTGATATTCTCCTCCTTCGACAGATTAAATAGTTAATTAAGCCTGCGAGTCTCCGAAATTGCTGGGTTCAAACTTCAAACTATAAGTGACTTCATTTCCTTCAACAGAGTCTGAAGGGTTGACCTAAAAATGATAAATTACAGGGTAAATATTAGTGTAAATAGAGATTAATTTTTTACTTATTGAGAAGGTTGTTCTAATACGAAATCGAGTTATTGAGGAGCTTCTTTTCCTCCCTTTGCTTTGGGATCTATGGCGACTGGTTTGACTCCAAGTTTATCTATTCTGGCTACATAGGTGGTTGGTTTTTTGCAATAGTTGGTAAATTTGAAAGATTGGGTGATTTCACTTCCCAAGGCGGATTTAAAGGCCATAGATCGTTGAATGGTTGAGGGAGCCATTCCTTTGAGTGAAAGGGGATACAAAAATTCTCCTAAAAATTTAATTTTAATTAGTTAAAAAGAAAACTATATTAAGCAATAATAATTATTTTACCTAGTTCAGGAGATTTCAATTGAACTTTAGCTTGCTCATCTTTAACGAGAAGGGGTCTGAATACAATTTCGAATCCTGATTCCTAAATTTTAAAATAATTTTAATGACAAACTGATGTACAGCATTATTATTATTACTGAATGAGGAGGAATGAAGAAGCCATGAGGATTAAAGGTGATGTGATCACTATCAGCGACTAGTTGCTCTCGTTTAATTTCCACTTCTTCATTTAGGGGATTTTCTATCGTGATGAGTTTACTTACAGTTTCTCTGACGATCGACGTTAATTCAATTATTTTTTATTGATCAGGAGCGTTAACTACCAGATTCTACAATAGCAAATTGAATCAGTTAGTTATTGAAGTAAAATTAAAATATATAAAGTTTATTTTTACGATTTTAAAGTGTTTGAACTCATGCGTTTTTTCATTTTTGAATGTGATCGTGATAGAAGAATTGGCCTATTTGAGTCCGTAAAGACTTAGTTTATACTCTTTCAAGGCTTCAGCAGCCACATCAAAGGTATTGGCTCCGGAAATGAAAATAGACTTATCTTACTGATCTAGGGCCCAATAAACTTTGAATCGCTGGAGTTACTTAAGCCAGTTCTTGATAGGAATGATTTAAATGTGGGTCTGTTTGGCTTTGCAAACGATGTCGAAGACCTATTCCGGGTTGGGGGGTTTGCTTTCTCCGAACAAATTATATAGTAGAGCGCTTCCATCTGGTTAAAAGAAGAAAGGCTTTAATAATATTTATGTTTGTATTGTTTATTTGTTACCTGGGAGGGGGAAGAATAGGTTTCCTTCGTGCTAGACCTCGGTGATATCGGGGACTGTTTCGTGTTTGGTCATGGTGAGGGGATGGTAGACAACTTCGTATTCTGCGGAGGCGTTTGCAGGGATTTCCAGGTAGTCTTTTCCTCTGAAGAAGTCCTTGCAGGAAAGGAGGGCAGAGGACACAGAGACCTTGATTTTGCAGGCTTCGCTGGTGGGGTTTTTGACTTGCACTTTTTAGACTTGCGGGGTTCTGACGATGGTGGCGAATCGGAGTTCTTGAATCTACTCTTGAGGCTGGGCGATACACTTTCCGAGGAGAGTGACGTAGAGAGGGTCAGAGCCTTCGATATTGCATCTGACTTTGTTAAATCTGATGTCTGAGTCAACAACACCGGGGTGGAAGGTGACAGTGAAGAATTGGTCTTCTTAGGGGGGAAAATATCCTATTTTTATATACAATACGAGAATGAATGAATGAATTAATAAATTAATTAATTAAACTAAAGAAGTACCTTTAGCAGGGGAAATCGTGAAGAATTTCTTGCAGTAGGTGAGGTCCCAGTCGAATTTGGCTCCGACGTCTCCGAGGTTGCAGAGTTGGAGTTGTTGGGCCTTTTTGGAGTGGATGACGACTACTCCGAATCCTATCGTGTCTTCCATGAGTTTGAGTTCTACTCCGTGGCAGGTTCCGTTGATGTTGAGGAGTTTGCGTTGCTCTTGGTTTTCGATGATTTTGAATTTGAGTTCTTTTCGGAACTGGTGGAGACGGAGTTGGGGGGCGAACTGAATTTCGATTTCTTTTTTTTCTCTGGGATTGAGACAGAAGTCCGTTTCCGGGAGGACGGAGATGAACATTTTTTTGAGTTCTTCCAGTTGTTTGTCGAAGTTGAAGGTGAGATTGACGGGCTTTTTGGAGTAGTTGATAAGTTGGACCTGGTGCGAGACCTCTTTGTCGACGCGGACGACGCCGAAGTCGACGTTGGAGTCTTCAGATTTTTCCAATTCGAGTTTGAAGGGCGTTCCCTCTCCGAGGATTCGCACTCCGATTTTGTGCAGATTGTTGATGTCAAAGGTGACGGTTTCGTCGTAGCGGGTGCATTCTCGAGGGGTGAAGGTGATCGGGATTTCCAGGATGTTGTGTTCCACTTGCTGGATGAGGCCGCGCTTGTCTTTGATGTTTTCGATTTGCAGGGGCATGATTACTTGTCCGGAGGCGAGACTGACGTCGAGGTAGGGCTTCTTTTCAAAATCAGTTTCGACGCTCATGGCGCCGGAGTCGCGGTTTCGTACCTGGAGGGAGGCGACAATGGGGAGGGGTTGTCGGAGGACGAAGCAGGGGCCGAAGTCGTAGGTTAGGAAGGAGAAGTCGACGCCTGGTTTTCGTGCGGAGCCGAGGAGGTGGAACTGGTAGGAGGGTCCGGAGGTGATTTGGAGGGAAATGAAGGCCTTGGATTTGAGGAGGGAGTAGTCGGCGAGGGGGATGAATTTGACTTCGATTTGGAAGCTTTCGTTCTGTTTGACGGTGCCGTGTTCCGGGAGAATTTGTATGAAGGAGACGCTTTGCGATTTCTTGATCGAGAAGTCGAAGTTGAACTCTCCCTTGTTGAAGATTTCAATGACTTTGCTGCGCTGTTCGTTCACGTAGATGTCTCCGAATTGCAGTGCGTGGGTGGCGTGCGGGTCCAGCGGCGTCGGCACTCCCTTGAAGAACACACTGTGGTTCAAGATGTACCCGATTCCCTTGATGTTCAGCGATACGGGGCGGCTCTTTCGCTTCAAATAGCACAACAAGTTGAAGTTGTACTCGCTTTCGACTTGTGGGTGGAACGTGATGTCCAAGGCGATTTCGCCCTGCGGCTTCACGGTGCCGGACAGCGGCGTCACGGTTAATGAGTGTCCGTAGTCTTGTTCTCCCTGGATCGACGCCTTGTCGAAGTTGAAGGAAATGGGGATCTCTTCTAGGTTCTGCAAGTGTACGGTTTCCTTGTTCTTTCCGCCGATCAGAAGCGGCCCGAAGTTCACCTTTCCGACGTCGAAGAAAACGTTCGGCTCCACGACGGTCCCTGCGATCAGGAAGTGTTGCTGCAATTTTAATTCCGGAATTTCGAAAATCCAGTAGCTTTCGTGTGTGCCGACGACGTCGGGTGTGTACTCGAATATCATTTCGAACTTCTTTCCCGACAGACACACGCCCTTCTGCGTCACGCACCTGAAGAACGACTCGTTCGCGACATTCGCCTTCGCACTCGGCGGCAATTTGTCCATTTCTATTCGTTTCCATTCGAATTCGTAGCCCATTGCCGTCGGGTTCACCGTGTAGAATCGTTTCACGTTTTTCACCTTCGTTCCCAGACTCTCGAACTCGATGATGTTGTATGAAGAGTCGATATCTGGTTTCTTTTCGCGGTACTTGGAGGGCGGCAACTCGAAGTGGCAGATCGGTCTTTCGGCCTCTCCGTCGAGTTCGATGACAAGTGGTTCTGCATTCGGCTCCAAGTCGTCGATGGAAATGATGAGGAAGCGCTCATTGTTAGAGTGGATTTCCGTGGGCTGGAACTTCACTTCGAACTGTTCGTCGCAGTTCGGTGCCAGCTGTCCGGTTTTCGGCGTAATGTAGAAGTACCCGGGGTCGACGACGGGCTGGTTGTTGTTATCTTCCGCATATTGGATGATTTTGCACGAATATTTCAGTTTAATCAGTGACGTGTTCTTCACTGTGAACGTGTGGCTTCTCTGTGTGTACATCAGTGTTGGCTTGAAGTAGATTTCTCGTGTGTCCACTTCGTACCGGGCGAAATCGGCCACGGCGGAAGCCTTCAGCGACACGTTTTTCTCCGATTTCTCGATCACGGTGTGTTCGGGTTCCGGAATCGGTTCCTCGTACGGCACACAGGCCTCTTCTCCCTTTTGCGGTGTCGGCGGTCTGTTGTGACTCGCATCTGCATTCGCATCTTCGCCCTTCTTTCCGCCCTTCTTTTCGGCGGCTTTTTTCGCTCCCTTTTTCGCGTTTGCAGCGTTGAGGGCCTCCTCTTCTTTTCTGCGCGCCTCTTCTTCTTACTTTCGCTTTTGGTACCAATCAAATTCGCGCTGCGTCACATACCTTACATTCGTCATTTGGTCGTTCCACTCTTTGAATGGCTTTTGCTGGGACTAAGTGATTTTCTTCGTTTCCAAGAACAGTTGGAAGTTCTTATGAGTCACAGTTTTCATCGACTTGAAGAGCAGCATGATCGATGTCGACGAATTCGCACCCAAATGCCCGACTCTCGGGTGCAAACTGAAGTCTTCGCAGCCCTGCACATTCCAGTTGAATTTAATCCCCTCTGCAGAGTTGTTCTTCACTGCGAAAAACAGTTTCTTCTCCTGATTGATTACGCAGTCGCCCAGGTCGACTTCGTCTTCGAGTTCCTTCGGCAAATTTTCAAACACAATGTCTTCGTAAAACCCTTCTCCTTGCACCATGAATTTGGTCAGTTCATAAGGGTTGAGCAAAGTTTGCACAGAAATCGTCCACTGTTTGTTTCCTGGCTCCTGAGGCTTGAATTCGACATTGAAATTCGCGTACGTTTTCGGCGTTAAGCTGAACGAATTTTGGTCTACAAATCTGAAGTTTTCGTTCGCATTCAAGTCCCATTTCACTGTAGCCGGCACCTGTCCATCATTTTTCAAAATGATCGGAAGCGTTACGGATTTGCCGACTCTCACTTTCGGGAATTTCAGCATTGGCGTCGACTCATTGAAGTACTCTCTCGGCTTTTCGAGTTTCACGGTCGGCATGGCTCCTTCTCCCTGAGATTGATTGATTTATATATATATATGTGAATACACATTAAAAATATTTTTTTACTCTTAAATCGAAAACTAGTTTCTGTGTTTTGGGATTCTGCTCTCCGTTGATGACGGTCGCCTCGAAAATGCCGGCGTACTGCGCCATTATGGTCGGCTTGAAGAATACCTTGATGTAGGTGTGTTCGTGAGGGTGAATTTTGGCTTCCTTCTTGCTGATTTCGAATGCGAAGTTTTCAGTTGAGTTGGGATTTCTTTTTCTCACATCAAATTTGACCGTGCAAGGCACCTTGAAGGGGTTCATAATTTTGAATTTTTCGAAAATTCCGTCGGGATGTTTCGAAGGCACCAACGTTCCGAAATAGAAAGTTTTTTCTTCATAGAAAAACACGTTCGAATTTACCATGTTGGAAATATTCTGCGAACTCATCTGCGAAGGCACGATAATTTGTTCTTCGAAAATAGACTCGAAGTTGTCGCAATTGATTCCGGGAATGCAAGACTCTCCGACCACGTCATATTCGATACCTCTCGGTGAGTCTTCCTGTTTTAGGATAAATATGTATTACTACATTCAACAATAATAAACAAATAAATAAATTACGGGATTTCTTCCGGTGACGTCGATGGCTAGTTTCTCTTCGTATAGCTTCATTCCGGACCCGGAAAACTCGATTTCTATAGTAGCGCTGGAATCGGCGGGAATGGATCCTGTGGCAGGGTTGATAGCCCACTGTCCAACTCTTATCATGCCGGGAGGGTCTTCGTTTTTGCCTCCCTTTTTGCCTGCACCTGCTGCTTTTTTCTGATCTTTGGCTTCTTTTTGGCTGCCTTTTTGCCTCCCTTCTCCGGGGCTTGGTCTTTCTGCAGGGCGGCCTAAATTCGGGCTTCCAATTCTTCGTTTTGAATTCTCTGCAGTTCCTTTCTGAACTCTTCGTTTTTGAAGTCGAATATGGTGTAGTTGAACTCGAAAAGTCCTTCATTTTTAACTTCAAAGAACAATTTTTTCTACTCGTTGAATTGAATCGCTCCGAAGTTCATATTTTTCAAAGGACTTATGCTGTACTCAGAGAAAACGGCATTCACCTTGACGTTGATGGGTACGGGTTTGAATTTTTCCAGAGTCTTGCCTTCCAAAATCTCCATTATAATGTCCGTATTGTGTCTCTGCGTGTGCAATTTGACTTCCCTATCACTCTGGAATCGCACCAAAATCTGCTTTTCCTACTGCGGATCCAACTCGAGTTTGCTCGGCTCGATTTTGAAAGAGTTTTTGAAGAGGTTCTTTTTCATCATGAAGGCAAACTGCACCTTGTAAAGTCCGTTATTTTTCACAGAGTAGTATTGGTCCTTTATGTCTCCCACTCTCACAGCTCCGAAGTCCAACATGTTGTCCTCGTTGTTTTCTGGGAATTTGAATTCCACCGTTATGTCGAAAGCTTCCGACTCAATGTTTATTATTTTCACTTCTTATTTGATTCCCATATTCTCGACATCTTCTACCTCCAAAGTGATTTGCTGGCTGAATTTCTGCTGCTTAATGGCCTTAAAATTGACAGAAATCACGGTTTCCTGCGTAGGTTTCAGTTCTCCACTCGTGTTTTCCAGAGAAAATTCTAGATTCAGGTGTTTAAATTAAATTATTTGAATTTAATTTAATTGAATTTTTTTTACCTTCGGGAAGGGCTTCCAGTCCAGTCAGTCTCCATTTGCAGGGAATGAAACCGTTATTTTTCAGTTTGATTTCCTTGGTGTCGCTTTGGTTGAGTAAAAGTCTGTCAAACAAAACAGGTTCTCCCTATTTATAAAAAGCAAATAAAATTAAATAAAATCAAATTAAATGCACCCCCCCAATTACTTCAATTATATCAACGACGGGCTTGGCTCCGAGACAGTGAATGGGGAGGATGACGGGCTGAGGATTGTCCTTGATCATAATGATGACGTCATCTCGGAACTTTCTGGGTTCGGTGGGAATGGCCCAGACTCTGAGTTCGAAGGGGATATCATTTTTGGGAATTTCCACTTCTTCAGGGTCTAGGAAAAATATGCCCTTTCTATAATCTGGATGGTTTTCCATGACGGTGCTCATCAGAGCGAACTACAATTTCGTGTCGAATTTGCCCTGATTAGAAATTCTGAAAGTCGTCGAGTTGACTCGTTTGATTTCGGGTTCGTCACGGGAGTCTGGGTTTTTGCCGATCAAGAGCGGGCCGAAGTCGAAGGCCTTTTCTTGCGAAATGTAAATTTTGCTGAGATAGGATTCGGGGGCCGTCTGCGGTCTGGACTTCTTGACGTTCCAGTAAATATTTTTCGGAAGTTGCGAAACCGTTGGGAAATCGGCCACGGCGCGCACGTCCACCTGGTACTTTTTAAGCGAAAAGAAGTTTTCGAAGTCCAGTTTCCCTTCGAATTGTCCGATCGTTTTCGTGAAGAATCGCACGACCAATAGAAGCGTTTTCTTCGCCGGAATCACCCATCGCTACTTGTCGTCCGCCAACTGCTCGCGTTCGAAGGTGTACTTCGGAGGCGGCGGAGGCAAAAGCGCCAGTCTTTCTTCTTCCTCCTTCTTCTCCTGTTCCATTTTTTCCTTCAGTTGTTTTCTATTCAGAGTGGTGACCACAGGTTTATCGGTTGGTCTTTGCGGTCTTTTGCTAATGGATTTCTTCTGAGGACTGCTACTCTATAATTACTATTATTATTATTCTTCCGCAACATAAACCGCTTCATCAAATTGCTTGGAGTTTCTGGATTGTGGCTGATGTTGTTGTTGTTGTTGTTAATCACCCTACTGTTCCTCGGGGTTTTGCTCACCCTCCTACTCCTCCTCCTATTACTGTTATTGCTCTTCGAGTTCTTTCTGCAATTGTTGCTCTTTGGTAAGGGGGTCGGGAGCGTACATGTTTTCTAAGGGAGTCAAAATAGAGAAATACTTGTTCGTTACAGAGCCTTCTGCCAATACTTTGCGTCCACTTATGCTTTTTGCCGGTTTCGTCAGGATCTACATGAACTCAGGCTCGGGAACGGGGAGCGTATTAGGATCAGGATACACAGGCACAGGAACGAGTTGCATAAAGGTCTTCAGTAGTTGTGGCTTATTATAATGGTAAAACACCTTGCTGACACTTCTTTTTCCAGCATGCAGTAATTCTGTGTAATCGAAAACGGTGGGTTCCTTATGGAAAAAGTAAAATTTTTAGATAAAATAAAATTTGTTTGTTTGTTTACGACAACTTCGGGCTCTTCTTCTTCGGCTTTGCCTCCCTTTTTTGTGTCTTTTTTGACGGGTTTCTTTTCTTCCTTTTTCCCTTCTTCAAAAACTGGGTCGTACACTTTCGGAATTTCGAATTTTTCGTTGAATTTATTTTCCATAATGAGCAGTAGTTTCTACAATTATAGATTGTAAATTTATTTGGAACTCTACTTCTTTTAAACAGCGTTTCCATCCTATTGTTACTATTGTTGTCCTTCTTCCAAATTGAATTACTCGTCTTCATTGTCACTCAATTATCTGGGCTCGAACACTTCGAAGAGAAGGGGAGATTCGGGAGGTTCAGCTGGTTCCTTTTCTTTCTTCTTGACGACTTAACAAATAAATTATGAATGTCTAATTATTACTACTATACTACTATTTTTTTTTTTACCCTTTTTAGGTTTGTCAGGTTAATCTCTCTACTAAGGTCCTTTGCCTGGTTTCTTTTTCTTTTGGGAGCATCTTCTTCTGGAATAACAACGATTTCTTCTTCAGTCTTCGGTTCCATTCCTTCCCACTCAATAATTTTCCAGATTTCGAGTCCTTTTTCTAAAAATACATGCATACATAAATACATACATTTAGGTATTGTTTTAAAAGCAATTGCAAAATAAAAAAATTACCATCAACTTGCGGCGCCAGGTGTATGAACTGAAGTGATTGGTTTCCTATGGCTCTCATTAGAACCTTAAGACCGAAGTCTTCATTCGGGAAATACTTGCTCGTTAGTCCGTCGATGATGACTCCAGCATTGCAGTCAGGGAAGGCGAGACGCGCTTTCAGGGCCTCGACCAAGGTGTCTTCTGAAATGTGATAGAACTGGGCTTCATTGACAGGACCCCATTTGGCTTGGAGTTCAGGAGCCTTTTTCCCGGCCTTTTTCTCCAATTTAGCTCTATCTTCAAGGATTTATTCTTTCTAGACATTTAACGCATCAAGTTCTTCTTAAATTTTTTCCGCACATTCTGCCTTATTTTCTAGACACCAATCCACAAACCCTTCCATACTCATCACGAATCTTTGGTGTTTTTCCCCCATTTGATGAGCCTAAAAATGATTTTAATGATGATGATGATGATTATATTAATTAATAGTAAGTAATTAAGTAAGTAAGTAAGTAAGTAAGTATAAATAGCTTTTACAATATCAGTTTTCCCACACCCTTTTGGACCGTAAAGGATGACATGGTGCAGCAAGTCTCGTTCTACTTGCGCCGGATAAACGGGCTTGGCTTCCACTATGTTCAGTTCTTCCAGTTTTTATTGCAATTCGAGTTTTTCTTCTTCTGTCAAGGTTTATCCGACTGGTGACTGTACTTGGCCTTCTCCTTCTGCAGCTTTTACCTCATTGGTGTTTTCTGCTTTATCAAGTCTGGCTTGAATTTCGTCTCTTTGTCGCCTTTTATCGACCTGTTTTTTGATTTGGGACCACATTTCGTCTCCTGGGTTTCTCACCTTTACGAAAACTTGCTCGTTGGTGTCCAATTCTTCGAAATCGTTAAGAATTTCTTCGTCTTATATATACTGTTTGTCGAAATCTATCGAATACAACTCTGTGTCGTAATCGGAAGGGTTTTTAACTTCCAAAACGCAATAAGAAAACTGGTCGTAAGGCAAAACGGGCCCGATTTTCGCCAGCACGGGCTCAAATTCCAAATTGATTGAAGTTCCGAGTCCTTTGCATGGAATCGGGAACTGTTTGGGATTCTAGTCAATGTCCAAAACAAATTTGTAAGAGTATTCCTTTTCGAAGCCGGGGAAGAAGTTCACCGCAATAATTTGCTTCTGTCCAGAAAGTATAGACCCACAGTTCGGCTCCAGTGAAAAGCGGCAAGGTTCTTTCTATAATGAAAAATAAAAAATTTGTAGCTATTAAAGAATCGTTTTAATTTACCTTTTTGTCGGCCATCATTTCCCTTTGCGGAACCAGTTTCCAGTCGCAGGTGATTTCCTTGTCATTGACGAGTCTTACGAAAATCGTTTTCCTCTGTCCGCAGAGCACCTTTCCGAAATCGACCAATTCTTCGATATTTTCCATGAAAACTTCGGGAATCGTAATGTTGGAAAGCAATTTGACGTAGTATTTCGCTCCGTTTTTGACTTCGACGGGCACAATCACTTCGTTTTTCCCGAATTTCACGTTTTTCTTCGCCTGGTAGGACACGGTAATGGTGGCCTCTTCTCCGACGGGCAGTTTCGTGATTCTTTCCGGCATCAAACTGTACCCCTTCGATCTGTATGAATTGCTGTCGAAGGTGATGTCGATGGGTGTTGTTCCGAAATTTTGAATTTTGAACTGCATTTTTCTCGGCTTTCCGATAACGACGTTGCCGAAGTCGCAAATGTACTGACTCAGCACAATTTTTTCGTACAGTTTCGTTTCTATTCCCTGGTGCATTTTGCTGGCCTGCGTCGTGTTCATCGTCTGGTTCATCGGCTGCAAAAGGATTTGGTTTTAGCTGCCTCTTTCGTGTCCGTATCCCTGAAGTAATAAAAATAATAAAAATCAAATTTAAAATACAAATATGCGCGTTATTGTTACTTCTCTGCTTTCGAGTCTGTCAGTTTGAAGCAGTCTTTCCTGTTCCCGTTTGTCGAGAGTCTGCTGAATGTAGTCACAGAAGAACTTTCGGTCAATTTCCTTTTCGATTTCCGACTGAATTTGCTCGAGCGACTTGACTCCGGCGCCGACCTACTGCTGCGTGTCTCTTTTGGAGCCCTCCTGCGCCTTCGCCATCAGTTGCTGTCTTTTGAGCGTGTTTTCCCTCTCGACCTTCTTCTTTTCGAATTCGTCGTCGAAAATGCCTTTGAATTGCGCGACCTCCTGTCTCGGCAGGTTCGACAGAATGGCAGGATAGTATCCCTTTCCCTGCACGACGACCTGCTCCGGTTCGAAGTAGCCGACCTGCACCATGATGATTTCCTTGAACACATCCGGCATCACGGGACACACCTTCACAGTGATTTTCTGTCTTTCGCCGCCGATGATGCGGCCGTAGTCGGGTGTGCATTGAATGTATCCCTTTCTCTTGACGGTCACGTACAGGATTTTGTACTCGAAGGTGACTTTGCCCGTGTTTTCAATGTAGAAGTCCTTCGACACCCAGTCGCAGAACCGGATGTCTCCCAGCTCCAAATTGTTCGAACTCAGTCTGTAAGTGATCAGCGAACTGTCTCCGATCAGTGTGCACTCATATTGCGGCCCTCCTTCCACGTGGCAAACGGCGCTGGTTTTGAATCTTTGCCCGCCGAATGCATTGTAAACAAACTCTACCTGCTCCACTTCTCCAGGCTCCAGGTACCCCGACAGCGGCAAAATGTCGAACACCTCGTTGATCGGAATCGTTTGCTTCTCGCCGCCGCCTGCACCTACCCCTCGGATCGAGTTTCGAGAAGAAACTGAGTTCTTGTCTGATTGCTGCTCCAACTGGTTGTTCGCGATCAGTTCCTCCTCCACGAATGTCCACTCGTAGTACAGTGGCATTTCCGAAATGTTTTCCATGTTTATGATCATTTTCTTTGAAGTGTCGTTCAAAATAGACCCGAAGTTTATCAAATTCGTCTCCAACTTTATATTAGGGAAACAAACTTCTCCCACGAGTTCCACAGCCTCTCGGTGCGGGTGCTCGCTGTGAACAATCTGCAGTTTTCCCAATTGCTCTCCACTCATTCGGTCGACCTTAAGTCCGGGATCTAAGAATAAGTTAGTTAGTTGTTAAATATACATATTTAAATGTGTTTTGTTATTTTGTTATTTGAATTTACCGAAATCTACTCGGAGCGTAGAAGACTTGCCTGGGAGGAGGGAAAACTGGTCTTGGCTGATGTTGAAGGGCGGCTGCACCTTGATGAAGAAATTGACGGGCAGGGCAGATCCGCAGGTAATTTCAAGATTCTTCGAAATGTGTTAGAAGGGTACGTTCTTTTCCCAGCTGTACTTGAAGTGAAGTTTCTTTTCAGAAAAAACGAGAGTCGGTTAAATAAAATCTCCCTCGATAGTCGTTGTGTACAGAGTATTAGTTTTTCGTTCGCTTCCCACTACAGAGTTCAAAAAGAAAATTTCGTTGATTTTGCCCTTCTTCGTGCTCAGAGCAGTAAACTGGAACATGATTCCGTGTTTCGGCGGTAAAATGAGGGTTTCTGGAATGATTCTAAGAGAAAGAGAGAGAGTGAGAGAGTCAAAAAATATTGTAATAATTTAAAAATAATATCTAAAAATCTATTTCTTACTCGAAAATGGGGGGCTCTTCACCGGGATCTTTGTCTTTTTTACTTTTCGCCTTTTCCTACTCAATGGCCTTTTACTTTTTATCGAGTGGTTTCCTCTGCCAAGTCAATTTTTATGGCTTTCTTCCTTTGTTTTCTACGAAAATTTCGCGCGTAGTCTTTCGGTGAGTGTACTGCGTGTTGAAATTAACCAATTCGAGATCTTCTTTGCAGAAAATAGTGGACCCCCGTCCCTTCGCCTTCAAAACAATGTCGATATCGAGTCCCTCCTTGATGACAAAGTGCAAAATGTCTTAGAATTTCGTCGCATCATCGCAGCAGCAGATTATTTCCACTTCCATCGACTCGCTCGGCTTCAAAATACCGTGCTTTTGAATCGGCTTGAAAATCGACACTTTGTTTTTCGTGAACGCGTGGAAGTCCGCCTCAATTTTCGAGTTGTTTTTTATCGTCACCTTTTGCGAATAGTCCGTTAAAACGTCCACACTCCCGAAGTCAAGTTCTCGCAACCCGTTTCCGACCTCTACAATCGGCCCAATCGAGTTCGCCAAAATATTAATGATGTACGGAAGTCCTGCGCAATAAATGAATGAGTAAAATGAGTAATTTTAATTAATTAATCAATCAATCAATACCGTTGTTGGCTCCGATGATGTTTATTTGCAGAGGGAGCGTTATTTCTCGCAGCTTATTCGTCACCAAAGTTACTCTGATCGTAACCTCCTTTCCCGCCTCGATTTCTCCTCGGTCTTGGTCCACGTTGTAGGTCGCCAAAATGTTTGACTCTTCGTTTTGCTTCAGCACTTCGAATTTGGCGTTCAGGTGTTTCGAGTTGTTGATAAGCGTTATTCCTCGCGTGTCGGGGTCTCTCAGGAAAATGTCTCCAAAATCAAGTGTGTCTCTGGGCTTAATTTCCACCACAGGCACCTAACACTCAGCCTTTATGGGCAGAGAACACATGTCTTGTCCGACTCCGTCGATGTCCAAAACAAGCACGGTTTCGTACTTTTTGGCGGAGCGCGGAGTGAATTTAACTTCGATAACCTTCGTTTCCTTCTTCTTGATGCAGTCCATTGCAGGATTTATCACGAATTCTTTTTCCGTCAACTTGTCATCTCCAGGAATTCTGTTTTTTGGGGATATTAAATTTAGTTTAAGTTAATTTAAAACATCATTATTACCTCAATTTGAATCGGAAATCCACTGTTGACTCATTCGTCAACTCAATTTTCACTGTCTTTGTAAATCGGTACGACACTTCTTTGAAATCTATCAATTCCGTGTTGAAGCTGAACGCCGGAGGAATTACGTGTCCGGAACACAAAAGACTTTCCAAATCTGTCGAACCTTCGAGTCTGAATCTGAAGGTCTCCTTAAATTCTCCTGGAATGCTGGAACAGAACCTCACAGTGATCGGTTATCTCTTTCCGACCATCAACGTTCCCTTGTCGTGTTCAAACGAAAACATCTTCCCGAAAATTCTTTCGTTCGGCAACCTCTCATATCTGCACTCGATTTCTCCCCTATTTTCGAAAGTAATCGTCGTTTCAAAAACTTCATTTACAAATTTATTTCCGATCGGCAATCTTTATAAAAAAAAGAGTTCGCATATTTTAAACAATTTAAAAAAAAATAAATTAAAATTTTTATACTCGTTCTATGAAAGCATCGCCTTGGGTCCAATTCCTTCTCCGGCCAAAGTCAAAGCAAGTCTTTCTTCGGAACACGAAATATTGCAGTATGCGATGCAGGAATAGTGCAACGCTCCTTTCGGCACAAAGGTTATGGTGATGGTCATTTCGCTGTTCGGCCAAATCTGCCCCTGCTACGGCTCGATCGAGAAAATGTCATCTTAAAACAAAAGCAAGTCATCTTCGATCGCCTTTCTAATGTTTTTGTATTTTCTTTCCAACATAAGTTCCGCCTTCTTTTGTCTCTTCAGCAAAATCGCCTATAGGAGTAATAAAAATAAAGTAAAACAACGAAAAACGAAAAATTAGTTTATTTTTTATTACTTTTTCATCTCTCTGATCGTCGTCACTGTCGTCGTGGTCTTCGATTTCGAATTCCTCCTGAATGGCTTCGTTGTTCACGATTTCCTTGAGCAACATTTTTCTTCATCTTCTTCTTGCTGTAACTGCATTCGCAATCTGTTTTTCTTTTCCTATTCTTCTTTTTCAGTCGCGAAAGCTCTCCACTCGAAATCCACCTTCACTGAAGACTTATTAATTATTTGCAGCGTCTACTACGTTTGCAAGCCAATGTAAGCATCATCCATTTGGATAAAAGATTTAGATAAATAAACATTCGAATTATGAGCAATTCCCATAATCGGCACATACGCCTACAACTTGTCGTACGCCAAAATCGCCTCACTTTTATACGTTTTGGCCTCCACAGGAAAGAATCTAAAAATTAATTTCAATTTTTGAAGAAAAAAAAATTTTAAATATTCAATTACCTTATACAAATTTGTTCATTTTTTCCGTATTCTAAAACTCCCTCCTTTTTATCAGCATCAAATCCCTGAGGAAGGGTTAAAAACCATTTCGTTGTTTTTTCTCCTAAATTTCTTATGATCACAGGTTTTTCAGTCATGTATTTGACGGGACAGTTTCCGAAATCCAAAGAATCAGGAAAATCTATCATGGCCCTTTTTCCAACGCAATATATCGGCACTATAAATTGTTCTCTTTCCGTAACAACTACCAAATCATAATTATAATCGATTTTCGCTTCAGGACTAAATCTTATATAAAAGCAAGCTTCCATTCCAGGAGCAATCTTGTAATTAAAAAATATAAATAAACTTAAATAATTAGCTTTTACTTTATAATAAAAAAAGAAAAATAAATAATTATTTTTAAATAAAAGGGCCTTGTTTAAAAAGTATTTGGTTTTCACATATATATCTACTATTTTTATTTTTATAACCCATTTATTCATATTTTTTTCATTTCATATTTAAATTTTTAGTTATTGGAAACTTACCTTATTTCCGGCATAATTTTAATCATATTATTATGATTATTCTCCCATATGTCCTTGTTTTCTTGATTTCGCATTAGAAGGTGCGGGCAATACCTTTCAAATTTAAAATTTAATTTATTTATCATCTACGTAATCATTTAAGAATACAAATTTTTTTTCATTTAAACAAATAAAAGAAAGAAAATAACGGTCAATTTATAAAATATTAAATGAAATATTTTCTTACCTAGAATAATCGAGAGTCAGGTTGCAGGATTTTTACTCTTCTGGCGACCTTGTCTTTATTTCTCAATTTAAAAATTTTTTCTTTGAGTTACAGGGGTTCATAATCCGTAAAAGAAAGCACACTGGGTATAGCTTCAAAAAGGGGCTCGTCCACAGGAACTATAGTATCTGTGTATATAGAGTAATCCGCCAAATTCAAAAATTTGACTATCTTTTATTTGCTGTTTATTTCTTCCAGAATATTCCCTTCTAACTGCTTCTACACCAATTAACTAGGTGTCTAAAATTTAAAACATGAAGTTAAAAGTTGCAAATTTTAAAATTGAACCAATGATTATATAAAATCTAACATTGCTCAAATTTGCTATTTTATAAATTTTAAATTTGTGCTTTGAAAAAATTGTTTTTTATTTTATATTTTAAATTTATTCAAAATAATGCGAAAAACTAAAAATCTTGGAGTAAATCTCCATATATTTCTTTTCTAAAAAAACAATGTAGTTCTAATTTGCCATTTATTTACTAATTTATTGAGTGTTTGTTTTTTCTACACAGTTTTTAGGGAATTTTTATTGGGTCTCATTTGCGATTTTACTTTACTTTTTATTTTAAATTCGGTTTCGCTTTATGTAATATTATTATGTTATATAATTTGTTGTTCCTTTTTTTAATGTTTACAATATATAAAACAAACTATTTTATTAATATGAATATGAAAGAAAAAAAATCAAATTACAATCTTAATTTATTTGTTTTTTTTAATTTAATGTCAAATATATATAACTCCTGTTTTAAGCTACTTTAAATATATTAAGAGAAATGCATTTCCATTAAAAAGCTTACTTTTTTGCTATCTCACATAACAAAAAATTTGCATGAAATACTTGTCTACTACTTATTTGCCTTCATAATTATCAATTTATGAAACAATATATTTATTTATATAATACCTCTGTAATTTTTAAAAAACAATTTTATTTTTTTATTTTATATTTTTATTATTTAAATTTTTTAAATATAAAAATTAAATTCTAATAATTAAATTTAAATTATTATTATCCTTTAAAACAATAAACTTTATTT
Organism: Miamiensis avidus; assembly: GCA_037039885.1. Classification (NCBI taxonomy): domain Eukaryota; phylum Ciliophora; class Oligohymenophorea; order Philasterida; family Glauconematidae; genus Miamiensis; species Miamiensis avidus. The sequence goes on from JAWVGU010000091.1 coordinate 177,749, forward strand.
AATTTGATATTTATTTCAGATTTACAATTATAAAAAAAAATACACGATAAACTTATTTCGAACTAATATATTAATTATAAAATTGGCTTTCATTCTTTTTTTTAAATTTTTAAAATTAAAATATTTTATCATATTTTTAAAAATTAAATTAAAGTTATAATTTTGTTAAGAAATTTCATCACTAGGCATCATCATCATTTTTTTTTCTTATTCGATTATTTCATTATTTTCTGAAGAAGAATTTTTATTATTTTCTTCATTAAATTTTGAATATTCTCCGAAACCTCTACAAAATTTGTGATCAATACTCCTATAATGATAAAAAAAAATAAAGTAAAAATTATATTAATTGTAATCCTACCATGCATCAGGTAAGTATTTGGGCTTCATTTTTTCCAAAAAGAAAAGTCGCCATTCCTTTATAAAATCTATAATTTATTCATCAGTTTCAAGCTATTATACTATTTTTTATCCGTGTTTATTTCTTTAGTTTCTTTTTACATTTTGCTTAAAAAATATATAAATTATAATAATTGGAATTTTAAATAGCAATTTATATTAAATGTAATAATATTTTACATCAAATTAATTTAAATACTGATCCAATCCAATACAAAAATCGATAAATTTTTAAGTTATTTTGATTTTTCCGATATCTTTTTTACTAAATGTAAGCTCTTCATCTTTTAAAAAGGGAATTTTGCTATTGACATCGGGATTATTTCGTAACTCTAGGAAATTTTATCTCAAGTTATTTTTATGTCTCTCTTTTTGCTAGTCATTCTTTTTTTTTATTAAAAAATATAGAATTTTTACTGTGATATATTATTTAATTATATTTACTATTTGATCCTTATGGTCTTTGTAAGCAGCTCCTAATCGTGACAAATAGAAAACTTTTTTCTGGAACTAATGTTCATGATTTACTTCTACCAAATCTGTATTAAATCTCTCACACAATTCTTTTTTCTTGATATCATACTCTTTGGAAGCCACTTGGTGGCATTTAAAGCAAAGCAACAAGATATCATGAGATCTGTGACTTTTGAATTTATTTGGGAAATGACTTCTATAAAGAGGAGGAACAATGTGATATTTAACAAAATCCTCTTTGGCCCCGCACACCTATTACAAATGTATAAATAAATAAATAAATAAATGTAATTTTTTTCATTTTTTACCACACACTTATTTTCTCTATGAGTAGTGTAATACTGGTCCTCTAAATCAACCTCATTTTTCAATTCTTCGTTGGTTTTTCCACTCGGCTGGAAATTCAGTTTTAAAGTTAGAGGATTTTCCTTTACAATTACTCCCAAGTTATTTTTTAAATACCACTCTATTTTCTTTTTATTACAATTGCAAAGTGCCAATCCTGAAGGAGCTAACAACTAACAATTTTCATATGGCTCTTTTTATACAGTGGCTCTCTTTCTCAATTTTTATATTCTTTCTTCTTTTTACCTTTGGTATTCTTGTTGGTCTAAAATCTTTTTATCTTTTTATTGGATTTCCTCCAATTTTTATTGTATTTTTCTTTATTTTTGTTGATGTCTTCCTTTAGTTCTTAAATTTCTTTACCAAATTTTTTTAAAAATTCATTTTTTTGTAAGCTTTTATCATATTTCTACTTCATTTCCTAAACTACTTTATCATTTTCCTTGAAATCTTACAATAAGAAAATCAGTATGGATATCGTAATTAAATCTTATTCAGAACTCAGTCCATCTAAATAGTAATTCTTTTCTTTAGCAACTTTCTCTCGCAATTTGGCCAATTCCAACAAGAAAACCTTGGCTAATTCCTGTTTTTCAGTATCAAAATGATGCATAATTTTATGGTTAGATTTAATCAATTTGAATCCTAAGGCTAAATACTATTTTTCGCAAAATTGTTTTGGTTCATATTTTTTAAATGTTTATTATTAAACTTCACATAATTTGTCCAACGCCACTTCGTACCCATCTTCCTCCACCATATCTTTCAGCAAATAGTATCGCAAATAGGTTAAATAATGGGAGTCCAGCGCAGCATAGCAAATTTATTCTTTACTCAAGGGTCTGTTGCTCCATTCCGAAACTAAAAAATTTTACCTTAATTAAACACATTTGTTTATATTTGGAAAATAATTTATTTACCCTACAACTTCTTCTTTGCATTTTTATCCATTTTATATTCACACAGTCTCTCCCACAATGCCACCAAGGAATTGTCTTTATTTCTAAAGCAATGTTCAGCTAATATTTTTACATCACAATAGTTGTGAATTTTTAATTCATAGTCCCTATACAACCATTGCAGATCATTCTGACCGGCATAAAAGACTTTGACAATGTTCTTATTTAGAAAAACTGTATTAAGGTCTTTGATAACTTATTTTCCTAAGGCCAGACAGTCAACAACGAAGTCTCCTTATAAAGTTGATATTTAAATTAAACAAAGAAAGGGAACGTAGGTTTTTTAGAAGGACTACTCTGTATCGATTCCTATTACATTTTCTTTGAAATTTCTTGCATTTTCATTAATACTCTTAAGTAATTTATAAAACTGTTCCTTAGTATCTATATATACAATTCCTTAATAATTTTAAATAATGGTTTCTAGTTTTTCATTGAATTCCTTCTTTTCTTCTTCGGTTTCTTCAAATAAATTTTCTTCTTCTTCATCTTCTGATTATTCATCTTGGGAACCTTCTTCCCAATCACTTCCCTCTCCTTCGATAAGGCTATTTTGCAATTTGATCACTTCTTCTCTATTCAACTTTTAATTAAAGGTATCCATAAATGGTAGCAAGGGAACCTTGTTTTTCTTTCTAAAAATTATGTCGGCATCTTCATCTTATATCTTTTCCTTATTTTTATAAAATACTAATTCTAATTATTCTTTTTTTCTTTTTTTTGGCTCATTTCGAACTAAGATTATGCCTGAATTATGTTTTAAATATTTTTATTTTATTAGTTTTTTATTTAATTTAGCTTATTATATAAAATTTAATCAATCAAAAGTTAAATATTAAAATATTATTTTTTTTGTTACTTATAATTACTTATATTTTATTAATTTTATAGCTACAACATAAACCAATAAAACCTGACTGAATATTATTCACAAATAATTAATTATTATTATAATCAAAGATAATGGAATATTCTGATTTGTAATATATAAATTTTTATAAATTATATATTTTAATAAAGTTAATATTATTAAATTTATCATTTTGATTATCCTTAAATAGTAAATTACTTTTAAGATTATTATTGTTATACTTTCTACTACATTTAACTAATATTTAATAAAAAATCTTACTTTAAAAAAAGACCCTTTTTTTGTTTTTAAAATATAAATATAAACACATCATCATTTGGTATTTCTTAAGCAGTCACTATTGATCCTTTTTTCAAATAGAAAAAATCCGATCCTTAAGACTGGCAATCTCTTATCACTTAAATTTGAATATCAATCGGCTTTAATTTTAGATAAATTTAATATAAAATATTAATAATAAATGCATTTAGATTTATTAAATAATATATTACCTCATTTTAATTTTTATTTTGCTTATTATTATTAATAGTTTAATGATTTGCTGCACTTATAGTTATCGTGCATTGTGTTTATTATTACGAATTATATTAATTTAATTGCAGTTAATTTGCTTAATGAGCTTCTTATTAATCGAAATCATAGCTTAAAAAATAGTTCTGGTGGGGATTTTTTTTTTAATTTAATTTTATATAATTTATTGCATTTCTTCATATTCCTCAACCACTTTTGTGTAATTTTATGAGTTTTAAAATTATTAGTTACTTCTCCTCCCACTCAAATTTTAATTTATAATATTGTTATTCTAACCTTATATCTTTGAAACTTTTTTGTAGTTCCACAAGTACTCCGGTATATTAATTGTTGCAGTAAAACCATGTTTTGCCTATTGATTTGTTTAATTATTTTGTATAGGATTTCATATAAAAACTGTGTGACTCATATTTTCAAATTTTTATGAAATTTCTACTAGTTTATCTTGTTGTTCATAATTTTAATTTATTTTACTGTTTTTGTTTTAAAAAATACTTTGTCCTTCATAAGAAAACAATTTTTTAGAGGTAAAAATAGTGCCATCTAACATATCAACTTCTTCTTTAAATGCCACCTTTTTTTATTTTGTTTATATATAGCTTAGTTTAGTAATTCTCCAAATTTGTTTTATTGAATATTCATTTAATTTATTTCAATTATAATTTTAATTTCAAAAAATAAAACAATTATTATTGATTGATCTACCTAATACTATAAATATATAATTATGTAAATTTATATTAATTTATAACCATTAGCCTTTAGGTGATTTAAATATTTGACACAACAAATATCATTTTCTAGAATTTTATATTATATATGATAAAAATTATAAAAAATAAAATTCACAAAAAATACAATCCCATTTTATAAATGAAATGAAATAAAATATTATCTTAACTTCATATATTCTTAAATTAAATGTTTCTAAAGTAATATTTTATATATAATCATTATCTTCTGCATTGATTAAACAATTATTATGATTGATAAATATTCTTAAAAAAAATTATCATTTATTTACTTATATATAACATAGAAAAAATAAGAATAATCAAAACACAAAAAATTAAAAATTTAAACAAAAATATTATACCAATTTATAAGAAAATTTCAAAATGAAGTAATTAATTTAATTTTAATTTTTATTCAAAAAATATAGAACTCATACTCAAATTAAATTGCATTCCTTATCATTATTTTATTTATTATTTTAATTAATATAGCATTTAAAGAGCGTATATATTCTTAATAGGAATCTTAATCTTATAAACATAGCAATTTCTCATTAATTAGGATGGAGAGACATTAAGGATATTTTTGTCATAATAAACAAATGAAGAATTTTAATAAAAAATGAGTTAAATTGCTACTTTAAAAAATAAATAAAACTATACAGTATTAGAAATAGATGGTGAAATATCATAAAACAAAGGCCAAATATCAGATATCAGTAGTTTATCCAATATTGCAGAATTTATCAATTTACACTCAATTTAAATTAATTTGATGTAATAAATATCAGTTATGTTTATATTCTAAAATTATTTTCTTATCTATAATTTTGTATATTTATTATTTAATAATATTTTATTTATTTATTTATGTGAAGGAATAACGAAATTGATAGTGTAGAATCAATACAACAAAGCATCTAAAATTTACAATTTATAGAATACTTAGATTTAAATTTGATGTAAAATACCTTTTACTCTTACTAGTGTTTAACAAATGTTCACTAATTTAATTGTCGTTTTTATTAGGAAAAATGAAGGATTAAATGATTTGTCTCCATTAAATAATATGGTAAATAGCATTATCCATCCTCTGAAATAATTTATAATAAACTTAACGTAATATTTTAAAACTTCATTTTGATAACTTTACGTATAAAATAATTTTTTTAGAGATATGTGCAATAATAAAATAGTAAATTATTCTAATAAGCAATTTGTAATATTCGACAAAAATACATGCTAAGTCAAAAGTTGTTCGGGTAGTTGTATAAAATGTGAGCAGACAAACCCAAACAACTGTTTAGAATGCAGTAAACCTAATCAATACGTCTTTAACTATTAGTGCATTTCATACGATTAATGTTAATAGAAATTAGGATATTATCCTGAAAATTTACCCTTTAACGCGTGCTTAAAATGTATTCAATTTTGTGACTTGTAAATATTAGATTATTAAATTATATAAAATTTAGTGTTTTATTGATTTTATTAATTTATTAATCTTCCTTTTAGTTGTAATAATTAAACAACCTGCATCCAATGTGGAGCTCACTCGTTCATGGGAACTGGAAATATTTGCGTTTAATGTACAGATTCTCACTGTTTAGATTGTAAAAATGCCACCAGTTGCAATTAGTGTGATGCAAGTTATTATAAGATTTAAAATCCTACTGAAAATTAGCAATGTGAAGCTTGTTCTGACTCTAATTGCCACTATTGTTCGGAAAAAAATTAATGTACTGAATGCAATTACCACTATTTTTAATTCCTGATGGAGAAGATCCATGTAATTTATATATCAAAATATTGTATTAATTTAAATATAAATTTGCTGAATTTCAAGAAAAATTGTGTGATTAGTGTGGAGATTTAAATTGCAAAAAGTGCAGTGATGCAAATACCTGTAATCAGTGCGATAAAGGATATTTCGTAACGCCCCAATAAACAGATGACGAGTAGTAATAACAATGTAGCAAATGTAGTTTAGGATGTGCAGAATGTGAAGATGAAAATACCTGTACTTAGTGCTTCAATGATGGAGAGTATATTTATTATGGAAAGTGTGTCAATAATTGCAACATAGACAACGGATAATTTGAATATAAAAGTGAGTTTGATATTAAATTTTGCAAAAACTGTATTTAGAACTGTGTGGTTTGTAATAATGAAACCCAATGCTAAAAATGCAATAAATAAACATACTTAAGTGGAACAGATGACAAAACATGTTTGGATTCTTGCCCTTAGGGATTTGCATCCATAGAGCATTTTACTTACAATATATGTGATAAATGTTCGAAACTATGTGAAGATTGCACAGACGCCATTGATCACTGTACTTCATGCAAAAGCGAATATTTTTTGGTTAAACCAGCGGATTTCGAGAAAAAAGGATACGGGTCCTGCAGTATAGCATGTCCTTCTGGATTCTATCAGATTTAAAACTAATAAAAAATATGCGAAGAATGTGAAAAACCATGTGTTGAATGCTCTTAAAAGGCGAGCCAATGCACAAAATGCAAGACAGAGTGTAACTTAATAAATAAGAATAAATTAATATGATTTTTTTATATCATGAATTTTCATTATTTTTTAGACTATTATTTAGATAATAATAAATGCTTAATATGTGGCCAAGATTGCTACAAATGTAAAGGAGAAGATTAGTGTACAGAGTGTATTAGTAATCTATTATTAGAAAATGGACTTTGCGTAAGTGAATGCTCTCCGGGATATCTAGTAAATAAAAACTCAATTTGCATAAAAGAAGGGAATGCCAAATGGTTCTGGATCGCAGTTTTAGCATGTTTCGGAGTTTGCTTTATAATCTTGATTGTTTTCTATTTTGTCAGAAAGAACAAAATTAAACGTTTAGAAGATGAAACTCTACGCAGCGAAGATTAAGAAGATGAAGGGGAATTACGTCTATATTAATCAATGAATTCGACAAATTGAAAAAAGAAAGATAAATTAAAAATTAAAGAATGCCTGTGTTTATTCATTTTTTAGTTTTAGATAGTTTTTTTAATGTTTATTTTTTATTATAATGTTAATTTTGATATATAATAAATATGTTATAGAACTAATTTTTATTTTTTTATTCACTTAATTAGTGTATAGTCAACTTTATTTTTAATATCCTTTAAAATGTCTTAATTTTATTTTAGTTTCTTTTTAGTTTATTATAATTTATCCAAAACAGTTTGCTATTCAAATGCTACATTATTTTCATAGTGTTTGTTTGTTATTTCCTTATCTTAATTTTTCAGATTTTTATTAAATTATTGGTACAAAGCAGAAAGAGAAATCATTTACTAATTTTATTTTTAATCGCAAAAATCACTTTTATTTATGGTGTTAAGACTCGTTTCTTCAGTATCTTAGGTAAAGTTTTAAACTTTTTAATTGATATTCCAATTCTCTATTTGATTGTGAACTTCTTTCAGTTCATTGAAAGTTTAAACAGTCTTATCAATTTACTAGTTCCTATCTAAACCTCTAGCCTCAGAAAAATATTCTTCAGGTATATTTTAAAACAGAACATCTAGTTTTTCCTTAAGTATTAGATTTTATTTTCTGCGTTTTTAAAATTTATTAGTTAGCAATGTGGCCTGAGATTATATGTACTTTTCGTATTCTAATTATTTTTTATTAATTTTTCTTGTTTTTCTTCCTAATTGAGTAAATGAACATAAGAAGCCATGCACGCATTTTCTATGTCATCTAATTCAATTTTCATATTTTTTTAATAAGAAAATGCTGAGTACACTTCATTGATATTATAATTTTAAAAATCAGTTTATCTTTCTTACTTTTTATTTCTATTAATGTTTATTATACTTATCCCTTCTTTGGGAAATCTCTGTTTTTATAATTATAAAAAATATTATAAATTTATAAATTAAATTAAATTTAATCAATTTACATTAAAAAAAGAATTTCTTAAGGCAAATTCACTTAAATAAAACAGAGTCTAAATAGAGTTTTTAGTGTTCGTAAATTCAAAAACAATTTTTCCTACTATAAAATCTTTTGGTATTTTCTTTTCTTTTTCAAGTTCTCTAACTACAAGCAATGCTTATTGTTTAAAAGAATTAATATCTGATTAATTCTTGGGTGGGAAATAAAAATTTAAATCCTTAATTTCTTTTTCTGATGCTTCTCCTATGGTTTATAATGAGTTTAATAAGAAATTTAAAACACTCATAAATTTCATTTGTTGATTTATTTCCTTTGATTTTGCACTAAAGCAATTTTTTTCTATTCGAAAGTTTTTTAAAGAGGAAATTTGGGGAGGAATAAACTCTAATAAATTCAAATTGTTGATCAAAAGCATTTCAAAGTTAACTTATTTAATTAATGAAGAATATGGAAATTATTTTAATTTTTATTCTGACTTAGTAGAGTTTTTTGAAAATTAACTTAGAGTAGACTATGTTTCCTACATTTATTTTTAATAAGCGAATTTTTTAATTTTTCCTATTTTATTTACTTTAAATTACTACTTTTTGTATTTTATAATAATTATTTCAAATCACATATTAATTAAAACACAACAATTTTAAATTTAAACTATTGGAATATGGAATATTAACATATTTTTTTTTCTTAATATAGGGATTAATTTTTATTAATGACTTATGTATAATAATCAATCAGTTTTTATATGAAGCTATAATAATAAATTTAATATTAATAAAATATTTTTTTTTAGTTTAGAAAATAATAGCTATAATAACTTTAAATGCTATTATTGAATTATAAATTATTTGCATATAACTAAGTAAAATGTTAATAAATATTAGTCTTAAGTTTAATAATAAGACTTTTAAACAATTTAATTATTTCCAAACTATATTTTTTTTATCTGTAGAAAAATGTGATAAATCAGAAAATTAACTTAATACAATATTATCTCCTTTAATTTAGTTTTAATTTAAAAAAATCAGCTGAATGTTGTAATAAATCCATAATTATATAATTTAAGGCTACCACATTTTTAATTCACTCCTATAAAATAAACTTCTCGAAAAAAAAAAAAAAAAATTACTATTGTTTATATAATAAAAGCAAATAAAAATTGATAAAAATATATAAATGAATAACTAAATAATACAAAAGTTTGATAAAAAAATATTTTACAGTAGTCAAAAACCTCCAAAAACTGGGCTATTACCCAATGATATTTCTCCAGTAAAAAAAATTTTACCGAAATTATTTCCTGGTAAACCCTCAAATTAGATATAATCATCTCTTAATGATAAATAATTGAACGGGCATGGAATTTAATATTATAAAATAAATAACCCGATAGGGAGTTATAATTCAATTGATTTCTAAGGCAAAAACATCAAACAATTAGAAAAACCAAGAGGAATTAGCTTCGACAAATAGTTAAACTAGAAATCTAATAATATAGCGGAAAATTAAACTTAAAAATTGACTTATACGAATGCAAATTCCCTGAGTTAAAAGAATTAAAAAATCAATTATTAGTAGCAATAAAAATAAGGAAAAGTTATATTTTAAGAAGTAATGTCTGTAACTAAAAAGAGAAATGTTAGCAACCAATAACGAAAATTAAACAATTCTTTTCACCAGTCTGGCACTAGTAATTTTATTTCTAATATTTACTTAAATTTATAATATTTTGCTTAATATTTATACTTATACAACATTGAGTTGATTAAATATTTTTGTTAGAATTATATTTAATATGAGATTTATTTTAATTTAACTATTTATTCTAAATCATTGATTGTTAGACAATTATATATTAAAAAACTTAATAAATAATTTTAGTAATTAAACTGGGAATAAATTTTGATACTAAATAATAATAATTTAATTAAATTTAGGTGAGTCAGCAAATATTAGTAGCTAAAATGAATAAAATCATCCACTTATCAACAGTATTGAATCTCTGCAATAATAATATGGTTTGAGGAAAAAGAGCAGACATGATGTTGACTTGCCCCGGTTACAACAAGGAGAAAATAAAGAAATAGAAGGAAGCAGGGATAGTGGGGTAAAAATTCAGGAAAATTAGATACCTAAAGCAGCAAAGCCCTAGAGCTAAATTAATGGCAAAGAGTATAAGCAAAATAATATATTTTTATAAAATTTAATTTTATTTCTTTTTAAAATAAAAAGGAAATAAAATGAGAGTTTTGCAAACTAGTTAGAATATACTTCAAAGTAAAACACAGATATAGCTAAAAGTTAAATAGAAAAAGAATAAAAAGCTTAAGATCAATAAAATATGACTAACTATTAGCAATTTTAATAGCAATAATAAAAGCAATAATAGCAGAATTTTTAGAAAAGTTCTGTATTATAAAAGCGTTAAAATTCGAACTATGAAAATGATTAATAAAATAAATAGTAGTAGTAGTCGATAATTTAACCCCAAAAGATATAAAAATATAATTAAAATTAATAGAAAGCAGGGAGTTTAAGTGCAAAATAAATGAATGATTCTTAATATTCTCCACTTAAAAAACCTAAAAATATATATGGATCTAAACTACCAATATCTTTGTCGCAAAATACTTCTCCCACAAGATACAGATCACCCTAAAGTACTATGATTTATAAAGTAAATCTAAGAATATTAAATTAATTAATGATATATTATTCTAGAAAATTATCAGGGCGCTTCTTATAGTGCTCACAATTTATATGATGAGACTTAACTACTTCCAGAAAATGAGCTTCCAGTTATATAGGAAAGTAAAATCAGTACACAAGGGTTAGGAGTATTGACTGCCTATGGAGCAAATACACATTAGGGATTAGTTAGAAATTATAATGAGGATAGAGTCTCTATTATATTGAATATAATAAGACCTCCTAATAAAGCGAACATATAGAATTGGCCAAACTGTTCTCTCTTTGCCGTTTACGATGGACATGGAGGATAATAGTGTGCAGATTTTTTAAGAGATAACTTGCATCATCTTGTATATAATTAAAAATTTTAATTTTACCTACCTATGGTGACTTTTCTCTTTAATATAATGTTAATTATATATAAATAAAAATATAGATTGTTTAAGATGAATATTTCCCCTAAGACCCAGAAAAAGCAATTTCTAATGGATGTGAAAAAGCAGAAAAACTTCTTCTGTAGAGGGCTGAAAAAAACGGTCTTGTGGATAGATCAGGTTCATGTGCAATTATTTCATTAATTGTTGGTATTTATTTAAATTATGATGAATATTATTAAAAAATGAAAATTTTCTTTAAAATTTATTCGCTTTTTTAATTATAGAAAAAAAATGTTACATTGCAAATATAGGAGATAGTAGAGCTATTCTTAGTACAAATCTAGGAAAAAAAGTAGAATCTATGTCTGAAGATCATAAACCTGGATTAGAATCTGAAAAAAATCGTATTATTTAGAATGGAGGGAAAATTTACTAGTAAAAAATTAAATATTTAACAGATTTTTTACTTAAATTATTTATTAAATATAAAATATCAGAACCGAAATACCAATATTCAAATCTGTAGATTCTAATTTGGGAAATCATATTTTAAAAGGCCCCTTAAGAGTTTTTCCAGGGAGACTCTCCGTATGTCGAGCTTTCGGAGATCCTGAAAGCAAAATAAAAAAATATGGAGGGATTCCCGGAGTTATTATTGCTAAACCTGAAATAAGAAGTTTTGAAATTTAAGACTAAAATACAGATTTTTTGTTATTGGGATGTAAAGATTACATGTTTAAATATATAATGCTAATAGTTCTATTTATTAAAATTGATTAAATTAGGTGATGGAATATTTGATAAATTAGAAAATGAATAGGTTATATAATATATGTGGGATTGTGAAAAGGAGTGCAACAATAATATTCACTAGTTTGTTGGTTTAGGAATAAAAATATTCTGAAATAAAGTATGATTTATAAGAGTTTTGATAATATTACTGTTCTTATTGTTTCATTTCCTAATTTAGAAAGATATTTTACTAATTTTAATGGAGAATAAAAGAAAATCAATTGAAAAATATATAATGATATTTAAGCAACAATAATTTAATATGTCATACTGGTATCAATATCTAATTATTTTATATAATTCTAAATTTTTCAAATTTTTATAATTACAATATAATTTACTTTTTTTATATTATTATAAATATAAATTGTATTCTATATTTATAATCTTTCATATTCCAATTTAGAATATTTTATAATTATCAATTAAAAGACAATTAAACTTTAGTTAATTAATATATTTATAGTTATATTATATATTAAATACTAATTATAATAAATAATAAATGTGAATAATTAACAAAAGGCTAGTTCTTTTTTAGAATAAAAAAAAAATTTATTATTTACATAATAATTAGCAAATAAATCATAATATAATATGAATGAAGATCGAAATATAGATCAATATACCAATAATGAAACTTGCTGTATCGAGGACGAAACTAATAATTCTCATAGATAATAAACTCATATGATGAATACAAATAATTCTTTTATTGAAATTGCGAACAGATTCAAAGATCATGATGATAATGACATTTTATAATATCCGGATAAAAGTTTAATCAGTGAGTCAATAGAAATAAAAAATAATTAAGTTATTCAAAGTTTTAGTAATATCTAATTGAAATTAATGGAATTAATATTCAATATTTTATATTAACATTATAGATTAGGATGAAAATCTTTAATCTTAATCTTAAAATGATAAAAATAGCATACACTTAAGAAAATCATTTAATGAATTGAAAATGAGTAGTGATAATAGCAAACCTTAAAGTCCTTTCAAATCACCTTTTTCTTAATAATAATACTAGAAATCTCTATCTTCTTCTCGCGTTTCAGGATTAAGTATTCTCAAATCTCCTATAGAAGATAAAAAATTATTTGTAAATTAATTGTTATTTTAATTAAATAGCATGTATCTTGCCTTAAAATTGATTATTATTTATTTTAATAATATATTTTATAGGACAGTTCACCTTTACAAAAAAATTTTAAAAATAAAAATATAAATAATTAAAGTATTTTTAATAGACTTCAAACTATTATGGAAAAATATCCTTCTAACCATGATTTTTAAGCATAATCATTTTAAGAATAAAATTCTAATTTGAATTAATAAAAATTGGATATTTTTAAAAATAAAAACACATAAAAACCACTATAAAATGAATAAAAGAAAATAACATTTGAATCCATTAGTATTACTAAAAGACTTGTTTCAAATTGGAGAAAAGGGAAAATTTTATTAACAGTAATTATTAATTAAATATTAAGGAGATTTATAATGAAAAATAATTTTTAACTAATAGGAATAACTTCTAGAATTAATAAACGATTTAAGTTATTTTCAATAAGATAATAATAAAATCAAATCAAATAGAATAAAAAATTCATTAAATACTTTAAAGCATATAATTTTTAGTAGAAAGTTTCTATAGTTTATTTTGAAAGTTAACATTATTTCCCCTAATTCCTACTTTTATTTGTTTTGGAATTTATATTAGTTAGTTATTATATTTTTATTGCTTATATCAACTTCAATTTCCATAGTATTTGAAATCAAATATTTAGTAACTTATTTATTGTTTTTGTATGAACTATATATATGAAATCTATTAATTAATAACAAAAAAAATAGGAAATTTTCTATTACAAAAGAGAAGCACTAAGAATAATAATTTAACTTTCATTTATAGTACATGTTATAATTAATTTAAATACTGGATATTATTAAAAAGGTGTTTATATTAAGGAAAGGAAAAAAATATTGAAAAAATATGCGCAAAAAAATATGATTATTGATACTCTATCAATAGTTCCTTTTATATATTAAAATTATCTACTTACCTTCTAAAAAAATAAAGATTTAATAAACGGAGATTTTATTAGATTTTGGCTTGAATTAATTTTATTTTTAAAAATATTTTCTTTTTATTCAATTATATTGTAAATAAAAAATTCCTTTGAAATCAGAGATGAATATATTACAAAGTTAAAATTATTTAAACTGATATTTCAATTATTAGTAATTGGTCATATTGAAGGTTGTCTATTTTATTTTATAGGAAGATTAGAATATCAATACTTTAAGTATAATATGATAAATTATATTATTCATAATTACACCATTTTATATATATAATTAATTAGTTATACTCAAACTTGGGTAACTGTAAACAACTTAGATACTATTTCATGGTGGGAATAATTTATAAAATGCTATTTTTGGGCCATTTCTTCTGTAAAATCGCATATAAATTTATTTTTTAAATCATGAATTAGATTTATCATGTTTGCATAATTAATATTTAGATGATAACTGTTGTTGTATATTTTCCAGTGACTATACCTGAAACAATATTCAGTTGCTTCTCCTTCTTTACTACTTGTGGTATTTTTGGATACAGCATTAACACTCTCGGTGAAATAATGAATGAAGTTTATAAAAATAAAAAAGAATATCACTAACAAATCAAATACATAAATGGTTATATGAATAAAAGAAAACTTTCACCTTAGCTAAGAAGAAAAGTTAGAAACTACTTAGAATATATTAATAAGGGCAAGATAATGAAAACTACGAAAGAAGAAAGTGATGTCTTGTAGCTTTTATCATAGTAATTTAAAATATATATATAGAATTTAGTTATTAATTTTATAAAAAGATAAATTAGAGAAGAAATTTTATAAGAGGAGTCTATTTAAATATTAAATAAGATTAGCTTTTTGGCAGATAATTTTTCTCAAAAAACCTTAAATAAATTAATGGTTTTTATGGAGGAAATTGATCTAGCGGAAGGGGAAGTAATTTTTAATGAAAATGATGCCGACGATGATATTTACCTAGTTCAGAAGGGAAAAGTTATATTGTATTATCAGTGTAGGCAATAGAATCAATAAGAAGCTTAAACGCATCCAATAAAAATTTTGAAAAAAAACCAGGCTTTTGGTGAGCAATCATTTTTCACAGGAAAGGTTAGGTAATTATATTTTTAATTTACAAGAAAAAATATATTATTATATTAAAAAATTTGGAATTTTTAGAGAAATATCAGCTAAAAGTGCTGACTATACTACACTTTATAGAATTAAACGAAAATGGATTTTATAAGTTCTGGGGGAAAATGAAAAAGATTTTGAGATTTTTAATATGATTTAGGAAGAATTGAAAAATAATAATTTTTCCTTAATTTCTAGATAATGCTCCATTTGTTCTAAACATACTCATCAAGAGTAGACATGTCCATTACTCCATTATTTGCCAAATAAGTTCCGTATATTATGTTAGTATGACTGCATAGTTAAATATAGTGATATGCAGCAGAGGGGGAATTATTCTCGAGTTCGAGCACATCACAAAAATGCAAAAATGAATTATTTTTAAAATGTAATTTAATTTAATTTATTTTATTTTTTATTTTATCTTATCTATTACATATACATAATTTTACTTACAAGAAATAATAAGCCTCGAATATAGTACAAGATTTCAGCATAAACACCATTAATAATATAGGCTCTCTTAATTCAATTATTTTTGAAAATGATGAAGAATTCGATGAAAAATAGTCAGAAGAGGAATATTACAGTGATGAAGACTAATTAGGAGAAGACAGATAATTAGAAAATCAATTTTTAGTGAACTAAGTGGTTTATAATAATACTAATTAGGAAGAAAAGAAAAATTAAAATTAATAATAAGATAATAATGTTTCAATTTAATTTATAGATTAGGATATTGCCTCATTAGAGTAAAGAAAAAATAGTAATTCGATAAAATTTTTATCAAATGAATAAGGAAAAAGAAAGTTTCTAATATTCTTAAGTAAGTTGAAAACTAAAATAATTAATAATCATTTAGAAGTTGTTAAATAATATAAAATATATAACCCATTCACACTCCTAAAAAAATCAAAAATTAAATAACATATGATAGTTAAAAAATATTTAAGCTAAGAGTTGCTCTCAAAAAGGAATCTTAGCAAACAAATACCATTCTAGTAATAATATAAAAGATTCACAAACTAATAATTATAATAATTTGTAATAAAAGCCATTAAATTATCACATAAGTATTGGCTAAAATGTTTCTAATAAACATTTATAATCTTATTAACATATTGAAGATTAAAATGCAAGGAATTCTATGAATGATTCAGCTCAGTCTTCTTTTGATTAAACTGTTCCATAATGGTATCTAATAAATTATTTTTAATTTGTAATATTTTATCTTATATCTTATTATTTTATTATTTTTTAGGAAAATAAGAACAAGAATATAAGCTGAAGCTAATGATAAAAGAATAGCATAAATAAATAAAAAGATTTTATCTGAATGTTATGGTAAAAAATTCTATAAAATTATAAAAATATGTTATTATCTATTATATATAGATATAGAAAATCCTTTAAGACCAAGATAGAAATCATAAAATGACAAAAATGATGTACAGCTTTTTTATTTAAAATATATATTTTAATGAAAAAAGCTATAATTAATTTTTTCAAAGATCAATAATATAATAGAAAATACTGAAAATTAGAAAAGTTATGATTAGCAAGTTGAAAAGAGTTTATATTTTTATAACCACTAGAAAAATTAACTATCAGAGGATTAATACGATATAAATACAGAAAAAAATTTGAAATTTAGGAATTACAACAATAATAAAGGAAAGTAAGTTGACTTTTTCAAAAGTTTGTATACAATAGAGAATTTTGATTCTATCAAAGAGTATAAGTAAACAGATTGAATTTTTATTTTTTTTTTTTTTTCATTATAAAAACAAAGAGCTCTATAAATTTAATAGATATTACTACCCCTAAGGAAATATAACTAATATACTGAAAACTGTAATATAATACTTTAATATAATTTTTGTAGATTAAGGTTTATTAAATTTATTTATTATATAAAAAGATACCATACATAGATATAGAGAAATTAAAAAAAAGAAATAATAAATTTAATTATATCTTAGGTAAAAAACAAAGGGATTTAAAAAATAGTCAACATTAATTTATAATAAAGGTTTTTCTATTGGTGGAGGTATTGATTTTGATAATGAAGCAAACAAAAAAGGTTAAAGAAAATATTCATGTCTTCTTTCAAGAAATATGTGATTTAATAATTTATTATTGCTATTTCTAGCTTACTATTTAATATTTATATATTAACCTGTATGGATTTTCTCTATTTATAATTATGAGTATATTTTATAAAATTCATAAAATATAAAAAAAAAAGGTTAATTAATGAATTCTTATATATGGAAATAAAAGTTAGACCATCAATCAAAATATTTTGTTTTGAATTATTAAACTAAGAATAGAAGTTTATAATATAAAAAATCAATTTTTAGTTTTTTACTTTAATTGCACAGGGAAATATAATAATATATAATTTTATAGTAGGGATTAAATATTATTTATCATAGATTATTTATTAATTAGTAATAACCGATCAATAACATCCATAATATTTGCACTTCTCATAGGAATTTAAAGTTAATTAATTTATCAAGAAAAAATAAAAATAAAAGTTTTAAGTACGACCCTTTAAAAACATAATTAACATCCTTAAACGAAAAAAATTTGATAAAACATTCTAATCTTAGCAATATTTGATTCTTTTTTTTGTGAATTTTGATATAAAAATGTTATAAAAAATAAATGAAACCAATGAAAGTTATTGTTCATATTAAAATTTAGGCGAAACAGCATCCAACAAAGAAGTACAATCATAATTATAATTAAAAAGCGGTTCTGACTCAACCATGGTTCATTCGTAAAATCCGAAGTAAAAAGCAGAGGTAGCAACAATATTATTACATTTAAAAAATAGCTTTTAAATATTAAATTAATACTGAAATTAGAAAGCATCAAGCATGTAAAAACATTCTAGTTATATGACAAGCAAAAATTACACACCCTCAAAAATGAAATCGCTCTAGATAATAATTTCAATATTGTGCTTGAGGATTATGAAGATGGTATTTAAAATCTTTATTTATAATTTTTCATAATATTCTATAACATTTAATATAAAATTAATACTTACTTCCACATATATATATATTTTTAACTGAAATTTTTGAATATACTTATTCATTTTTCAGGAGAATCAATAACTTGGTACAGATAGTAAGATAATGATGAGGTCAGTGGAAATGAGATAATATAAAAGGATGATATATCAACTAATAATTATTCTCCCTAAACTTCCAAATTATATCATGACACTTTTGCAAGTCAATAAAAATATTTAATCAAAGATTTAGAATCTGGATAAGTTTTGGATATAAGGTAATTAATATATTTTTTATTTATAAGCAATTACGATTACAATTATACTTTTATAGAAACAATGATTAAATATATACACTAAAGAAAAAGAATAGTATAATTCCAAGAAGTACAAATATGGAATCCTGTTGGAGTAAGTGGTGGGAATAAAAAAAAGAAATAAATAATAATTTTTTAAAGGCATGTTCCTTGAATTATTTTTAGAAGATATAGGAATTATTAAATATTAAAGAAAAAGATTTGAATCCCTTGATTAACTAGGTAAAGGAAATAAATTTAACTGCAATAAATTATAATATATAATTTTGACAAATATATATTAAAAGTTGGATAGTAATGGTTAATCGCCGTTGCATTATGCATCTTAGTATGGGAATTAATAAATGGCAAATATATTACTGGCCCATGATGCCGATATTGAAATGGAAAATAGTTTAAATTAGACTCCCCTAATAACTTGTTGTTTTTATGACCATATAAATTTGGCATTGCTTCTAATAAGTTGTGGATCAGATATTAATGCCTAAGACGTGAAGTATAATACTCCTCTTCATTATGCATTTATGAATGGTAAAATATAAATCTACTATTAAATGAATTTAAGTTTTTCATAGCAAATTTAATAAATTAAATGCTTTTAGGTAACAAATTACTAATTGAAGCTTTAATGAGAAAACCTAGCCTAAATATAGACATTAAAAACCTTGAAAATAAATTACCATTTGAACTATGCAGTGACGATAACTTGATTAGATTGTATCAAGAATTAAAATTAAAAAAAAAGCAGCTATAAAAAGAAATAAATAAGGTTAAAATAATAAATATAACAAAAGAATAAATCAATAAGACCTTCATATCAGGCAAATAATAAATATTCTAAAAAAATACACAACAAAAGCCTGAAAAAGATATAAAATTGTTGAGTTTTGAATCAGAAGATAAATACAATTCATTTCAATATCAAGAAAAAGTTATTTCTAAAAAATAATCATAATAAGATTTAAATATTTCCATAAAAGAGTCATAATCAGGCTTAAAAAATTAATAGCACAGTTAACAGACAGATAGTATATAAAAACAGTCTTTAAACTCGTTGAAGGAATAAAAAATTAGATCGGATATGTTTAAGGTTATCGGTTAAATAGGATAGGGAAGTTTTGGAGAGGTTTTTTTAGTTTAGCATAAAGATAATAATCAAAAATTTGCTTTAAAAATGTTAAGAAAATCAGATTTATTAAGTATATTATTATTTAAATTTTAAAAATTTTTAGATTTAATAACGTATAAAAAATTTATTTAGAGCAATAGATGATGAAATATGCTTTTACAGAAAGAAATGTTTTATCATAATCTGAATGTCCCTTTGTAGCCAAATTGCATTATGCTTTTTAGACATAGGACAAATTATTTTTAGTTATGGATTATGGACACTATGGAGATTTGGGGACCCATCTTTAAATTGAAAGAAGATTTAGTGAAGAAAAAGCAAAATTTTATACCGCTCAAATTTTATTAGCTATTGGTATTTTTAGAAATAAAAAAATAAAATTATTTTTTTCAAAAAAATTTATATGTTTTTATGTAATAGAACATCTACATTTTCGTAATGTAATTTACAGAGATTTAAAATCTGATAATATAGTGGTTTGTAATGATGGATATATAAAATTAACTGATTTTGGACTAGCAAAGGAAAATGTACCAGAATTTTCTCATGGCGCCTAAAGTTTTTGCGGATCTGTTGCATATATGTAATGATATATAAAAAAATTTGTTATAACTTTAAAAAATTTACTTATCATTATAACTGAATCAGGCCTCCAGAAATGCTCAAATCATCATCAACTCATGGTAAATCAATAGATCTGTATTTATTTGGTGTCTTACTTTATGAATTATTGACTGGTACTCCTCCTTTTTATTCTTCTGATAAGTAAATAAATATTATTCTTGTTTTTTTTTAAAAACTTATAATAATTAATTTTACATAGGGAAACTTTATATCACAATATTCAATTCAGTGCAGTAAAATTCCCTACCTATGTGTCTAAATCCGCTAAAAATCTTATATAAAAAGTAATGAAAACTAATAATTATATAAAAATATTTAAAATTGGCCAATCTAATGTCTTTTTTATATAATAATTTGTAGCTCTTGCAAAAAGATCCTCGTTTCAGACCTACCTATGAAGAGGTAAGAAGACATACATTTTATAAAGGATTAGATTGGTAAAAATTAGAAAAAAAGGAATTATAGACTCCTGTACCCACTATAACCAAGGAGAGAGTTAAAAGAGTTTATACAGATATTTATGAAGTAGAAGATGATTTCAATCCAAATTATAAACCCAAGCACTTGCAATCTTGGACATTTATTAATAATAATCATATTTTTACTCAAGAAAAATAATACAATCAAATATAAGAAAACAAATAATCAATAAAAGAAAATTAATCATCTAATAGAAATTTAAATTTCTTATAACTTAATGATCATTAAACATTCGAATAGTGATTTGAGTAATTTATTAAATTATGGTACAGTTAACTTTTAATCTAATTAATAATTTTGCTATATAGAGTTTCAAAATAATTCTTATAATTATTTAATTTATATAATTATATATATAAATCATATATTTATAAATTATAATTTTATTTATATTAATTTATTGTGATTATCTTCAACATATTTATATGTGTATATTATTTCATTTTAGACAAGAAGAAAGATTTAATAGTAATAACTCAAACTAATTAAGGGAGCCTATATTAATTTTTATTAACTAAATTACTTAGTTAAGCATATAGTATGTATTATATATTATTAAATTACAAAATTATATTATAATAGATTAATAATAATTATCAAAATATAAATCAGCAGTCGATATTCATTAATTTTAATCAAGCTTTGATTTTTTTGGAAGGAAGTTCGTTTAAATTATTGTGCCATTGATCTATTTATCTATTATTTTAATAAATTAATTAAATAGTTTAACAATTTTTAAAATTTAGGTAGCAATTTGTACTCATTAATTTTTCTAAAAATTGCTCCATCTAAGTTGTCTACCAAAATTTAACATTTATCTTTATCGATGTTCTTATATGCAGAAGGGCAATTCTGAGAAACTAATTATACTACAATTCCTAACTATTCTTAAGTCAAATGT
Source organism: Miamiensis avidus (assembly GCA_037039885.1). Taxonomy (NCBI): domain Eukaryota; phylum Ciliophora; class Oligohymenophorea; order Philasterida; family Glauconematidae; genus Miamiensis; species Miamiensis avidus. The sequence continues at coordinate 199,549 of JAWVGU010000091.1, forward strand.
TTCATTCTCTAACTAAATTTATTTTTATCACTAAAGCTCAGTCCTTCTGGTTCTTCTTCTTCGTATATATCAGCGACTCCAAGGATATTTTGAGTCACTTTTTCTATAATAATAAAAAAGCAATTTATCGGTATGATTTCGAATTGCAGGTAAAATAAACAAATTATGTTACTTGAAGATTATATAACTAATTAAGGTAAGTAATTCTTTACAATTTTTTTGAAATATTTTTCCATTTTATCGGCTAATTTGTAAATCCACTATAAATTATTTATTTTTTTTTTAGTTAATGATAATTTTAATTCTAATTATTAAATAAAAATATTACAGATCCCTCGGCATTATAAACTTTACAGTTATCCCAAATTAATTAAATTTCATCGCAACATTCTTCTGCCACGCTGTATTGATGTTTAGATAATTTCGCTTTAACTGAGGATAAATCCATGGGGAATTTAACTAATACAGGATAGTCTGTTAATCCTAAACCTAATTTTATTTTATAAAAAATTAATTTTTTTATATGGGAGTGATTTGGTTTTTATAAAATAATATAGAGCTATATTTTCTAATTCAACTTACTTTTCCAATCGACAGGTTATCTGAATTCAGTAGAATCTGGTTGTTCTATTAGCATTCCAACGATGAGAGAGAGTTTTTTTACTCTTCTTTTCCAATATTTGTCTATCTAATAATAATATTTTATTTAAAAATATTATTTTCTTGAGAAGTAATAAATTAAACTATAAAAGACATAGTTACGATGCAAAGGTAATACTAGATCTAAATTTTATTTAAGGAGCTGCGGCCATAAAGAATAAAAATATTTAATAAATTACTTGAAATCCTAGTGTTATATAGTTAATTAATACTGTTGTTTTTAATATATTATATAATTTGGTTTAATAATAAGCTTTTAATTTAATAAAATAATTAATTGCTTTAATTAATACATATTATAATCACTATACTTTCCCTCGTTTAGATTAAAAATTAATAGTTCTCTGTACAGTTTGCATTAATATAGCGCCCAAAATATTTAATACCTGTTAATTATCTAAATAATAAAATTATTTTTGTATATTATTGCCCGATATATAATTATAATCTATTATAGATAGAATTTGTATATAAGATATACATTATTATAACTAAATTTTAAAAATTGAAATAAACAATTTTATTAATTATAAAAATATAAATTATGATAATTTAAATTAAATACTAAATTATTTATATTGATTATATTGAAAGTAGGAAATATGAAATCAATTATTCATTTATGAGAAAATTTAGGAGACAGATATTCTAGTATTAACCTGAGAGAATTTAAAGCTTTTTAACAAATGTCAATAGCATCTTAAAGTTATAGTTCTGTTAAGCCAACTTATTCCTTCGGTATTTAACTTAATAGCATTTTTAAATTTTCCTTTTCAAACCTGAGTCTTTCATCTTTATTTTCTGAAATTCTTATAAGCGATTTCAGATTTTCAAAACACTCTTCTATCATGATTTTACAGCTTTTTTAGCAAAAATAAAAAACTTAAAAATTATTAAAAAAACAAAAACATTTTTATATTTTACTTGCACGGATCAAAACATCCCTTTTAGAGCTAAACTATAGAAATTTCAGAATTTTTGACATCATTGGTCGCAGTGCTTCCCTTCGAAGCTCTGTTGAAAAAGACTCCCTTGAGTCTTTTTTAAGGACTTGGCGACAAACTGGCTTAGTTATTAAGCAAGACCTATTAAAGAAGAGAAAAGAAAAATTCCTGTGCATAAAAGGTTGCAGTTTTTTCTTCTTCATACAGAAATTCTATAAATTGTTTTAGAGCTTATTTTTTTTGCTCTTCCGTACCCTCGTTATAAGTAAAGGCGGGAGAATAATAGAAGATGGTGAATGCTTGCTTTATATAGTCTTCGGTAAAATTCGGGAAATTATTTTGGAAAATTCTGGAAAATTCATCCAAAGAGAGTATTTTTTTCCTTTTTTCAATTTTATACACCCTTATTTTGGCCAAAAAATTTTCTAATTTCATTAAAATTTTTTCCGCCTTGTACTCCAAGCAAAAACAAGCCACAGTTTCAAAGTCGACAAATTTTATTACTTATTGCTACTGCTACTGGTAGGTGTGGAAGTCTTAGACTATATTATTTTCTCCATTCTTGTTGGTGGAAAATTGAGTGTTAGAATCTCGAATAAATTTCTCAAAATTTTTAGGTAAGAATGAGAGTTCTTCTTCGTCATTAATAAACTCACCAATGAACTCCTCAACCAGCGCTGTACTTTTTTTAAAAGTCAAATGAAAATCTGTATTTTCCTACTCATTATCAGGAAAAAGGGGTGTATTTTATAGCCCCAACTTCTTTCGGTATAAAAACGCCATTTTTAAAATTGATTTGAGTCCTGCACTACTTTGGTAAAATAGCTTTTTTTTTTATTATTGGGATTAATTGTTACAAAATATATTAATTCTTAAAATTTATTTATTTATTTTACCCCGACTGCGTATCTGAAAAATGTCGGCTTTTTTCTTAAAGATGATTACAAATCCATCAGTTCGATCCCAGTTAGTTTCGAAAACAAAAGAATCTTTCTAGAACCATTCCTATGTGTTTGAATAGATTAAATAAAGTTTTGAAGAAAAATTTGACCGACAGTTTTATTTCCAAAGGTTTGCAAAAACCACCCGGCCAAATAATCCACCAAATTCTGAATATCCCTTTTTCTCCAAAATAAATTGTGGTCACTAATAACTTTCTATCCAAGAACAAAACTAATTAAAGAAGCTGTGCACTGCTTCGAAAATGTAAACGGACTCGAAAACACATGTATATATTAGTCAAAGGGAGATTTTTCAAGAATTGGCTTATTAAAGGTACAAAAATAAATATATTTTCCTTTAATTGTAAACTTTATATGTTACCTTGTTTGGAGGGATAATTATGTTGATTTAGGTGGATTTGTCCGACTTAAACACCTTTTTTGAGAGCTTCGCAATGGTTGCATCCTTTTCGTTTAAAAGTTTTTCTTGCTTTTCTATTTTTTTTGACAACTAATTATCCTCTTCTAAAACTCCTCTATTTTTACTTTTGCCTCTGACAAGGTGTTCAAACACAAATCATCATATTTATCCAAAATTTTTACTTCCAGTTCTTCTCTATTTGTTATTTTAAAAGTCGTTTCCTAGCTTAGCTAATTAATCAAAATAATTCAATCATAAAAAAAATGCAATAATTTAAAAAAGAATTATCAAAAACAAGTATATTTTTAATTTGCTATTACCTAATTTAAGTCTCTATTCATTTTCAATCTGCAGTCTTCGACCGCCTATTATAGTGCTTCCATTTACTGTTCCTACGCATAAATTCTATTGTAAAATTCTTCTTCCAAAGCCTGGTGGCCTTCGATTATCCTTTCCATTTGTTTGATTGCATTCAAATATTCTTAAGTAACAATAGCTTTACTTTAGCCAAGCATTCTAAATTTTTTTCAATTTATCCCTAATATTAATGCTACAACTGTTTTCGTCTTATCAATTCTTCCGAAGGATTATAAACTTTGGAAAATAGCTTTAAAAGATCAGAAAGAATGAACTGTTCCTCTAAAAAGTCTATTTCAGGTATAAGTTTTATTAAAGTTCTGGTGAGTGCGTCTTAGTCATTGCTCAAGTGAACAGTTTACTCCAATAGTAAGCTTTAGATCAATTTAAACTCATTTTCAGCATCTGTTAATAAATTGTATATAATAGAAATAAATTAAATTAATTATTCTGATTTATTTACTTGGCCTATTGAGATTTGAATTTGTAATAAAATCTTACTACAAATCTGCTATTTTTTGCAGCCTTGTTTGGTTGAGCTAATTTGCTTCGAAAAATTTTTTTGTTTCAAAAATTGCGCGTGCTCTCTCATCCACGAACCTTTACAAAATTCCTTTAATTATTTAGCAAATTTATTACGATCTGATAAGCCCCTAATAATTTAATAATAACTCTCTTTTTTTTATGAGTTCATTTCTTCTTAAGTTAGGAAAACATCTAAATTTAATTTAAAATTACTCTATTTTTATAAATCATTTGTTTATTATAACTGCATTTTTTACCTTAGGCTTCTTCATTTTATTCAGTTATATCTGATTCACTTTTATATTGCTACTGTTTAATTGGAGTATCCATTTCACTATTTTAAAAGTCTTTCACATTGGAACCCGTATTGGGATAGTTATTGTTTATCACTTTTAAATGATTGTTAAATTTATTTTGAGAATGGTTAAAAACTTCATAACTTTCTTTCGTCGCAAGTCGATTTGTGTCAGTTCCTACACTTTTCGTTTGAGTAAGCGAATTCTTGGAGTTATAATTCGAAAGATTTTCTTCCAAAATTGATTAATTTTTAAATTTGGTATTTTATTTCTAAATATTTCCCTAAACTCTGCATTTAAAAAATTATAAACGGATATGAATAAAAATAAATCAATGAAGAAATTAAAATCATAAATTTATACTTTTCTGACAATTCCAAATGAGGAGACTTTAAAATTGGAATGCTTTCCTGAGAATCATCTTTTATGCTCGTTAAACTTTTCGCTGTTTCTGATGAACCTTCAGTTGCTTGAATTGAAGTTTGATAGGATGTTGCTTGAAAAAACTTATTTTTGGACAGAGGAGAATTCTTATCTTATTATGCATCAATAGTAGCTTTTTGTTCGCTCAATGATAAGAATTTTAAATTGTCCTGAAAGCATAAAACTAAGTCAGAAAATATTAAAAATAAAAGAAATTTAGTCCTTTTTTTTACCTATTTTTCTTGCTAAAATTTATTTTCTATAATTGTATTCAAAAATTACTCCTGACTCTGGTGTAACGTGAGTTTCTTCTATCGAATTTCATTGTTGTCATTTATATTGGGGAGGTAGTTTTTATTTATTGAAACTTTGGGGTTGTTGTTATTCATACTTAATCGGGTTATTAGTTATTGCTATTTGATATATTCACTTGAGTTTTTTAGCTATTCTATAAAGTTATCATCTTTGAAAACTCTTTCAGCCAAACTCTTATTTTATATTGTTGACTGAGATTTCGTATTCCGAATGGCAGAGTTCTAACTCATTATTCGATTTCTTTTTTTGAACTCTGAATTTTTAATCTGAGATTAAGATATATTTTATAAACTATAGTTGTCCCCCTTGTCCTACATAGGAAATTATACCTGATCACTAGATTTATTTTAGCTATCCCCATCTTCGCAGGAATTTTTAACAATTTAGGGATAAATAAGAGGTTTCTTTTAGTTATTTTCCATCAATTGTTTATGCTATTCTTGTTCTTGATAAATAGATAATCTATTAATTTTATTTAACTAGAAATTATTATTAGAATGTAAATTATTAATTAGTCAGCATTATTATTAAATTAAAACATATTTATTTTTATTTATTCTAAATAAATTCCCAAATACTAAAATTGAATTACATTTAATTTATTTATGATGGCTTATGTAAATATATATGTGTTTTTTTTAAATTTAAATTATAAAAATATTTAATATATCCTTTTTACTTATAATTATATAATATTTTATTTATTTATATGTACACTACTTACTCTATATTATAAAGAAAAATTGAATTTTTAGTTAATTAAAAGTATATCATTAAATTATTCAATTTATTTAACTTTCTTAGCTTATTTGAAAATTATACTAAGAGCTATCCTAATCTATAAATTTTAGATTATTTTCCTAAAATAAAAAATAATTATATTTAAATTACTAATTCAATGTAATATAAATATATAATAGCTACGTTTGCTAAATGAAGTAATGTTAAAAATGTGGTTTGGACTGTGATTCTATTTGCTTGATCACCAAAGATATCATGTATTTATTCTACAACATTTTAATATGTGATTTTGCTAAGTTAGTTTCCATATTCATCTTCCTCTTTTATTTTATTATCCTCTTCTTACTCCTTCCATAGATATAAAAAAAATTATAATAGTATTGAAAAATAATTTGTTTATTTACTGCAGTTATTTTAGTTTTGATTCTATCCCATAATTCTTTTTTAATAATTTAATTGGAACAGTTCTGGCCTTTGCCTTAAAAAATTAATAAGTTAATTTTCTTATTTAAAAATTTTGCAAATTCTTAATATTACATTATATTTTCCTTAATTTCCTTCTTTTAATACATTTAAATGATTGTTTTAAAATGCTTAGACTTCTGGAAATTAGGAATTTACATTATCATCCATATCATACTCATTAAAATCATTTGCACTGTGAATATCATCTAATTTTTATGTATTATATTGTTATTGTTTGAATTCCTACATTTCCTATATTAAAATTTTTGCGTTCATCATGTAGTTCATCTAAAATCTTATTAAAAAGATATAAATATAAAATTATAACTTCTATACTATTCATATGGTAATAATTATATTATAATTTTACGAATCAGAAAGAAAAAGATTATCCATTGGTAGCAATTATTTATGAGTAATTTCATCTGATACTTCAGTTTCTGAATGCTCTACTTTTTTTTTCCAATTAAATATATCTTCTCTCTTTTCCCTCATATTTGTATCGAAATTAATTGCTGCCTTTGGCCTTTCATTTTTATTTCTTTTTTCTGTTTTTTCAGACTAAATTTATAATATTCTATTTTCTAAAAATTTATTATCAAAATTAAAAAATATTTAATAATTTTATTATTTTTATAAATAAATACTTTTTTTTTAATATTCCAATCACTCGGCTACATCCATGTTTATTTACTAAGTTTATTATAAATAGGAATTAATAACATTAAAAGATTAAAAATTAATTTTTATTTTATTTACTTTTCACTAAATATTTTAGTTCCAATTCCAAAACTAGTTAGATTCTCAGGAGCTGAAAAATAAGACAGTTGTTAAGATGCCAAACTTACACTTTAATTATCCTAAAATAATAAATTTTTTTGATAAATAAAATCTTTAAAAATATATTTACATCGGAAGTGTAGCCATTTGAGTACTCATTATCTTAAGTAAAAATCTAAGAATGAGTAAAATTTAGAATTGGCATATTGTCATTTTCTTCTTTAATCTTATTATCATCATACATTCTTGGCTGCTATTATGAAGAATAATCTTCAAAATCATCCTCCTGTTATATTACGGGCAAGTTGTTATTCTATTCTAATTACTCATCTTGATCATAGACTAAGAAGTTATTTATTTCATTAAATGTATTCAAATCATCTGAGTTTAAATTGAAATCTGAGTCTAGTTAATCTAAAGGAACTACTTAATTAAAACTTCCTAGATGAGAGGTGTTCACATCGTTCACAGTTTAATTCAAATTCTACAAAAAAATGTAAGAATACTTAGATTCATAATTTATATTATCTATCTATCTATTTATTTATTTATTTATTTATTTATTGTCCATTACAATATCTAGTTTTGAAACATTAAAAATTTCCTAAGCTGTTGATTTCATCTAATCTTTATACTAAATTATCTCTGGACATACTTATTTATTAAGTGACTTTAAGACTTCTTTCACACTACCTTATTGAAAATAATAAAATCACAAAATACATTATATGAAATAAAAGTATCTAATTTACAATCTAGACTTGGAATATTTATGTAATTTGATTAAAATATATATTCCTCCTATAGTTCGGAAAAGCAATTATTGGAAGTAATATTAATGGCTAACTTTCGATCAATCTTGAAAAAGTAAAGATTTAATAGAATAAAGCAAAAATATATTAAAAATTAAAATTTAAGTGTAAAAAACTATATTACTGTTGAGTTATTAAGGAGCAAACCCTTATTTCCTTATTCATCAAATTTCGCAGAAGTTTATGCAAATAACGGGTCTATATCAAATTCCAAATCATATTTTACTATATTGATATTTTTTAATTGCTTTTCGAGGGTTTTGACTCCACCGTAATCCTATTTCGCCGCATTTTTCATGATTTCTTCAGCTCTTATTCTTTGCTACTCGTGTTCTTATTCTTGTACATTATAGGGATTCATTGAATCTTCCCCGTCATTACCACCACCCTACAAATCGCTACGTAAAATTCCCCCAAGTACTGAATATGTTTGTTTATGTACTTAATCTACCCGATATCTATTCAATAATTTTATTAATATCTTCTCTCATATATTTTTATTTTTGTTTTTTTTTACCCATAAATCTTGGCTCCTACCGCCAAGGTAGAAGAAACTTTTTTCCATCCATGTTCTCCGTCTTCAATTTTATCGAAATCTGTTAATTCTTTGCAGTTGGGAATAGGAACTTCAAAGGCATTTTTGGCTGTAATTTTCTATTGTTTGCAATAAAAATTAATATCATTATATTTTTTGTCTCATAAAGAAAGTAATTGGTTTAGCAAATAATATAATTATTAAAATATACATTTTTCATCAGCATATTTAATACAACATTTGCCAATTAATCTGAATTCCCCTTAATTTTATTTGCATCTTCCACATTATATTCCACTTTGTTGTTTTCTTCTTCACTATCATCATCATTTTCTTCTTATTAAAATTTTCTTTCCCTAAGATTCTATTAATTGGCTCCATTTTCTTCTATTAAACGATGATGGTTTCTTCCCCTGCTTTTTTTACGATTTTGTTTTATTTCCTCTATTTCTTTTTCTTCTATCATTTTTTATTAGTTTAAATCTTTTTCTTGAGAGGTTTATAAATCCTATACATACTCTTTATTTTCTGCTATACCTCTATTTCCTATTTTTCTCATTCGTGAATCAGATATCCCATAAGTATTACTATTATTCTTATGAAATGATTAATACAATTATGTTATATATATAAAATGATAATAAATGAATGCAAATTTAATTACCATATTTTACAAGGAATATGATTTATTTATAAATTTTAAAAGTTTATTTCTTTAGAGGACTGTGTTATTTCTTTATATATAAATTATATATATATAATTTTTTTTGTTTTTTGATTTTAATAAAAATAATATTAGCTAAGAATAATATTTAAAATTTAAATCAATTTTTTGAGGTTATTTAATTTCATTAAATACAATTCTAATTGTAGTATTATTAATAAATATATAGCTAGTTAATTGTAATTCCCGCTTTCTTTTAACACTACTTTATTTATATTTTGAAGATATATACATTAGATAATTTAAATATAGTAATTATATAATTAATATAAAAATTCACATTATTCATTTATTTTTTTTAACTCTTCGTTTTGCTGATATAGCTTTATCATCTGTAGCTATTTCTTTTCTAACTCCTCCTTTTATTTTAGCTTTTTTAATTCTTTTAAAGCAAGCCTTAAAATTTTCTATTTTTCTTTTTTTTACATTCTTTTTCATGTTATATGTCTTCAGGTCTCCAATATAGAGGCTTTGCTATGTATATATAGTATATAGTTGAATTTAATAAATCTCTATTATTTTTTATAATTTAAATTATATTACGAGTGCTAGAATATTTTTAAGGGAATTTAAGCTTGAAGTAATGCTCAGGCTTTCTGTGTATAATCTGAGGAGACATAAATTAATACTATACATATTTATCTACTTAGGGAACAGATTAATCATACAAATTTTATGGATAAAAAATATTTATAACTGGATGCTGTTTCTTTTTTACTTTAAATAAGTTTATAATATTGTTTATATCTTATATAATTAAAAAAATGATTAATTACCTTATTAGTGCGGAAGATCTTCTTAATTTGGAATCATAAATTCATCAATTGTCGGAAAATGATGACACTGTGTCAATTACTCATATGTTTTAGTTTGGAAATCATATTTTTTTAATAAGTTTTTAGTCGATTATATACCTTGTTGTAAGACCTTATTTGGTACATTTTTTAAGTTAGGAGTACTATAATAAATATTAGTGGCTATATGTTTGCAAGGCAATTATCTTTATACAGTTTAAATCTTCTATTATTTTACAACTTTTGGTTCTAGATTTGTGTTTCCATAAATTTCCAATGGATTTCTCAAAGGAAAATTACTATACCTGCCTTAAGGCTGGTTTATTAAATTTTTACTACTCAATGATGAAGAAGGGTTGTGAATTAAAGGAGCACAACTTTATCTTTGACAAATCATTCTAGTAATAAAAATAAAATGGAGTTATAATTCACTAATTTTGTATTATTTTAATTAGAATATTAATAAAAAACACACAAAAAAGAAAAGGGAAAATATTTAACTACAATATTTAATTGTTCTTTTTAGAGATTAGAAAAATAAAAATTTATTTCCTAGTATATAAAGCAAACGTTAATATATATTATGTAAAATAGAAAGAAAATTTTTTTTATGATTTTCAATATAATATGAATGTATGTACAAATACTCTATGTTTTTATACTAACTCACATATGAATATATAAAATGCTTTGACTGCAGAGAAAAAATGTTTCATAAAATAATTATAATAATTATTATTTGATTGGTTCATAAAACTAAAATTCTAAAAATATATGAAATCAATTCATTCAAGAGAATAATCTTTCAATGAATCCTTTTTCTTTTTTGGGTTCTTCTTTAACTAAGTTTTTAGCGATTTATTGGCTTTTGCTCAAAACTTAAGAAGCGTGAACGGGTTGAGTTTATTATATAACAGTGCTTCCTTAAGGAACGTAGTATTAAGCGGGAATTTGGCTTTGGTAAACCCATTATCCAGATTGAGCATATTGAACAGGTTATTGAACATATTGGACGGGTTATTGAACGACTTATTGAGATTAAGATAATTAGTGATGAGAAGCATGAACTGATTGAGTTACGGGTTATTGTAAGACTTAAGAGTACATAGGTTATTATTGGACGACTTAGGGTCTTTAGACTTAGTATTCGATTTCATCGTATTCAACTCTTTCAACTTATCTAGATTGGGTAATATATTCAGTTTTTTCTTGAGGAACATATTCAATTCTGGTAACGGGAACCTAATTTTATATAATAAAAGATAAGCTTGATTGTATAATAATTTATTTCAATTTTATTTTGCTTGTTTATTTAAATGTATATATTAATCAATAATATAAAATAAAAGTATATAAATTAAATTATTATTATTATGATAATAATAATAATTGAAATTATAATTGTTCTATTTTATCATATGATTAATTAATAATTGCTAAATATTGATAATGAAGATAATAATTACGTATTAAACTTTGGTAACGGGGACTTTTTCTTCAACGGTTTCGTATTAAACTCTGGGAACATATTCTTTTTAGTATTCGATGGCTTGGTAGTCAGTTCTGGTGACTTCTTTCTATAAAATAAAAAAAAATTATATAATTATAGTTTCTACTTGTTTAGGTTTGGAATAAAGTAAAGTAAAATAAAATTATTTATAAAAATTTATAATTACAGGGACTCTTTCAATATATTTTCTTTCGACTTCTTAATATTCAACAATATTTTATTCAATATTTTCAGTAACAACTTCTTCAACCTGATGAATAAGAGTAAAATTAATAAGATAAATATTGCTTAACTAGATTTGTATTATCGAAAATTTCGATTTTCGAAATTTATATTTTAATTTTATTTACTTGTTTGTATTCAATTTCTCTTCTTTCAATGGGGTAGTATTCGACTCTGGATTCTCCTTTAAGGTTTTAGTAAGTGGATTAATTTTGTTATTGAACAACTTAGGAGGAAATAAGAGTAGCGGGTTAGTTAACATATCTGTAAGGAGAGGAAGCATAAACTTGAGTGGGAGCGAAGGTTTAAGGGCAGAAGGTGCATTATTAGTTTCCTTTGTCATTGCAAACTTCTTATTAGTGGTGGTGAGAGTGATGAGATTATTCCATTTGGGGTTATTATTCGTTGTTTTATTCTTGAGAATTCATTTTTTGAGTTTATGTTATTTTTTTGGGGGGTTACCTTTGATTTGCTTTTTTTATTTTTATATTTTATATTATATTGTTTATTTATAATTATATTTTTTAGTATGAGTAATAATTTATAATATTTTATTGCCTTTATTTATCTTTATTGCTTGCCGTAGCTTCAAATTAATTTACTCACTTTTTATTTTATTTATTTTATTTGGATATGCTCATTTCTTTATTACTTAGCGTAATTTATCATTAACTATTACATTATAAATTAATTTTATTTACGAATTATAATAGCTATCCCTTATATTCAACACTATAGTATATAAATTTTATTAGTGATTTGCTTATTTCTTTTTTACCACTTCACCTTAATATAAATATTTAATTATTATAGTATGATATCTTTTATAAAAATACCTTTGTAATATAATTTTATTTATTATTAAATAGATATCTTAAAGTTCACCAAAATTAAATAAATTTGGACTAAAAAATATTTAATAAATGAAAGTAATTATAATTATTATGGTTTGTTTTATATAACTTAGAATAAGGAAAATAGGGGGTATTAATTATATTATCGACTTTATCTGTATACAACTTGATAAGTTTTAGCCATCACAAATTTGGTTAATTAAGTACAATTGTATTTTTTAAAGACATTACTATCAATAAATTTGAGATTATTATTGTTATTCTTATATAATTTTATAGGAAGAAATGTATAGAAAAAATTAAATTAAAAGATTTTTATAAATTAATAAATGATATATTTAGAATAAAATATAAAATATATTAAAAGTAATTAATAAACAAAAATAATAGATTTATAGTACAATTAGTTAATATAAAATTCAAAATATAGTACAATAAGATTTTTCTTTTCCACGATTAACCTCGTTTATTAGCTCATGAAGAGGTTCATGTTTTGGATTAGTAGGATCAATAACTCCCAAAATTTCAAAAAGTTAAGTTTGATTTAATTTCGTAAGATAGTTTTTGACTCTTTTCTTATGTTCTTCAGGGTCCCTATCTTTAATTCCTCTTCTTAAAAACTTGGGTATTAAAGGATTTTCAAATATATCATCAGGAATTATGAAACCAATGACTCTAAATTAATTATAAAAATATATTTATGTCACAATTCACAGATTCTTAAATATACATAAATGATAATTAGATACCTTTCGAATGGTACAGGAACTTCTCCTTCTTTTAGATCTGGAGAAAGTTGATGTGCTACTTAGAAATCAGAATAAAATTTTCTTATTTTATTTGCTACTAAAACTGCAGACTCCTCTAAAAAAATTATTATGAATAATTTAATGAACTCTATAAAGATATATTGAATATTATTACCCTTATGAGGTATTAATTCATTGGAGTGAACCATAGAAATAATGCATGATTCAATTATTTTTGTATCTTTAATTGCCATAGCTTGGGGAAGTGTTACTTTTTTCTTCTTTTTTATTTTATTTACATGAGATACAAACTTTGGATCAAAGTAGTCTTTTATGAAATGTTCATCTGCAAAAATTTTATTTAAAAATTAATATATGCATACATATATATTTAAATTTTTTTTTAATTACCCATTTCCATAATAAAATTTCTTTTAAGAATTGTTATTTTTCTAGAAACTATTCCCCCAATATTCTCAAAATTACTGTGTAAATTAGCCAATTTGTCTAGCTTTTCTTTAATTTCATTCTCTTTAATTTAATTAATTATTAACCCAACAGCCTTAAAAATGAAACCTATATCTGGAACTATATTGTATATTATAAATAAATTTAAATATAATTTTTTTTATTTTATTTTAAAGTAATTACTATAGTCACTTATAGTTGTTAAAAATTCTGCAGTTCCATTTGTTTTAATTTGGAAAACATCAGAATCAGCAATTAGGGCGCTTTTTAATGAAGAGTCCAATCCCCTCTTTAATTATGTATAGTATTCACAGAGTTTTTCATTTGTATTAAATTAGTATATGACTTCTAACCTTTCTTATTCAATTTCTTTTTATTTATCATCGTCAATTTAATCAAAATCTTTACTCTAACTTCTACTTTTTTCTTCTAATTCCCTTTTAGTGGGACCTTATAAAGTTTTCCTTTTTTCCGAAACCCTACATGAATAATCTATATCCAATTATCCTTCATCCTTTGTTTACTATGTATTTCTATCCTTTAAAATGATAGATAACATTGATTTATTATGTATATAATAAGTAAAAAACGGGGCTTATTTATATATTACCCAATCATCATCTATTTCTGAAAATGTAGGATCAGTATCTAAAGTTCTTTCTATCCTATTTGTTATTATAAATGAAATTTAATTCTTTAGGTTTCTGTTTTAATTAATTTTATTATTAAATTACCCTTCAAAAACGAATTCTAATTACATTAATGTGATTGCTTGATCTTTCCTAAAATATTTTTTTAGAAAATGATTAAAATTTCTTATATTTTATTTACTTACCATATTCCTCTTTTAGAAAATATGAAGAATTTGAGAGTATTTCTGAAATCAATATGCATTGCATGCTTTTTTTCAGATTCAGAATCGAAATACTGTTCTATATCTTGATATTTTGAGTGTGATTTCCTCATCGCTTTGATTTAGTCAATAACTTATTTGTCAAACTTTAAGTCCTCCAAAGAAAAATTCTCTAAATCATGACCATTCATAACTGCAATATCCTTCAAATAATAAAATTAATCTGCTTCATCTTTCAAGTCAGCTTTCTCAACATCTCCTATTCTGCTTAGATAACTTTTTAACTCTAAAAACCTTCCATGTTCCATAGCATCTTCTTTTGCGAAAGATTTTAAAACTTTTAAAACTGCTTATTTATAAGAGAGGGGACAAAATTTATTAACATTTTTCTTATTATTTATGCATGATAATTAATATTCTTTTGTTAATTCTGATAAAACTTTTCCCAAAAACATGCACACCCCATTCCCATAACAGGCTAATTAAAAAGAAAATTTTTATTAATATTATTTATTATATAATTGTTAATTTTATTATACTCCATTTTATTGACATCCATCATGAGAACAAACTAGTTAAGCCCCACTTTCTATACCAGATGCAAACATAAAAGACCCAGGTTATAATAGAGGAACTATATGTGGTCCTAATTTTATAAAAAAGTAAGAACATCTTCCATATTCGTCTATAATTTCTGTTTATGATTCGTTTAAATATTCAAGGTTTTCTTCAATTCCCCATTTTTTAAATCTTTATTTCATCGTATCGTAATAAAATTATTTATTTGTTAATGCTACAAATTTACTGATTCTAGCTATTGAAAATAAGTTTTATTAATAACAAATCTAAATTAAAATAAACCTAAATTTACAAATTATATATTTATTTTTAGATAAGGTTGGCATAGTAGAAAAATCTGAATCAGACTTATCTAAAACAGAAAATCTAGAATAGTTGCTAGAAAACATTTATTTAATTTTTCTATTTTTCTTTATTACTTTTATTTTTAATTTTGATAAATTTTATTTTTTTACTTTTTTGAAATATTTATTATGATTTATTATTAAGAATACTTACTTATACTAATTAATTGTATAATTGTAATATATATATATGATAAATAGTATTTTTCAAGTATTCAATAATTCTATATTTAGAATTACAAACCATCAACTTTTTTTTATCGATGCAATAGATCTTTTAAACTTTGTGATTCTAAGGCTAGTAATATAGTGTTCTAAAATAGGGGACTATTTATAAAATATTCATAAATAATATAAGCAAGCAATTATTTATATAGAGTTTCCTATTTTATTAATGCTATTTATTATAAATTATACTAATATTTGGTACGAATAAGGGCGAATAATTAAATTATTATTGATTCTAATTATCTAATTAATTCTGAAATGTTATATATAAAAAAATAATAAAACTATTTTTAGTTTATAAATAAATTAATTTCCTTTAAAAACAAAATATATATAATTAATATTATATCTATCAATTTTAAATAAATTTATTTCTTCCCCAGTACTTGGTATTATTTTCAATTTGCTTTACAATTGGTAGCTATAACCCTATACAATCTCTCAAAAAAAAAGCATAACTAAATTTGGAGTAATAATTAAAGCCTCAAATATTCTAAAAGCTGGTTTTTCCTTTTAAAAAATCAAGTGCCCAACAAGTTAAATGATCAAAAAGCTAATAATTAAGATAAATATAACTACACCAGTTATATAAGGCAATTTATTTTTTATGAGTATAGTGATCAATTAAAGTATAAAATAGCAAATAGCAGTAATTGCATTAATAGGACTATTTAATATTTTTAGTAAAAATAATAAAAATGTGATTTAAAGAATTTAATACAATATACATATATATCTATAGTTATGATATTACATATATAATAAGAGAGCTAACAATGCAAAAGAAAAAGAATATGTATTGCTGACAAAGCACATCTAAACTAAAACAAATAGGCAGATAAAAGAAATTAAATGGAGATAACGATTATATTTTGGTTATGGTAATAATTAGCAAATGCCAATTCGTAGACTAGGTCTTTTCCTTTAAAAAATGTGTGGAAAATGTGTTTTTAGTTTTGTTTTTCCATTTCAAGTGTATAATTACAAATTAAATAATTTATTATTTATTATTTAATATACATATATATTAAAATATTGTTTATAATTTATATTATAATTCTATTCATTAAATAAAGTATTTATTATTCACTTCTACTATTTTTTTAATATAATCTTAATTAATATGCAAAAATATTTAATTCAGAAATGAATTAAATATTTTTTTTATAAATATTTTTATTATATATTAAAATATTTAAGGTTTTATATTAAATATAGTTTATTAATTATATATATATATCATAAAATATTTATAAGTAAATAATTAGATACAATATTCCACGAGAAAAGTAAATTATTCTTGTAATATTAGCTATTCACATTTTATATTCCGGATTTTTAGTTTCTTCTTCATTATTTTATTGCAGTTTTTATATTAATATTGAAATGTCGTCATCAAACTCTGAAATATCAGTTTTTGTAGGAAAAGCTAGTTAAGCTCTTCTAGAAAACTCTTATTTTAATTTTTCTTCTTTTTCATTTTTTTTTTTAATAGCATCTGATTTTATTATCTCTGGAACATCTTCTAATGTTGTTAATTCTCCTCTAATAGATTTTCCCATTTATTCCTTTACTTCCTAAATGCTCAAATTTTTAGATAGTAGATATTATATCTTACTTAATACTGTTTCCATTGTCATATCACCTCCTATAATATAAATTTAAATAAAATGCTTAACACAATGTATTAGAAGATGATGATGTTGAATAATTTTCATTACCAAAAAGAACTCCTATTTTTTTAAAACCGTTCCAGTTTAATAAATAGGAGATACACTTGAGTAGTAGCATTGAGAAATATTAATTATCACAACACCTCTGTCGACAGTATCTTTTAGAATAGTCAATAGTTCAGGTTTGTTTGAAGGGATATTCCCCTTTTTTTATAAAAATAATTATAAATTTACAACTTTATTAGGAATATATTGCTTATAGTTATAATTTTATTTTTTACTGAACCATAGGTCTCTAAAATAACTCCCTTTAAGTCAGGATCACTTAGTGAATTTTTTAATTATTTTAAATTTAGGACAGGATTTATTTATACAACTATTACATCATTGCATAGATTTTTATGTGCTCTAAATTTCATATTATCACTCTAGTTATTATAAATAACTTTATCATTTAATATTAGTGCACCTATAAATAAGAAATAATATTATATTTTCAAAAATTTTATTCTTAATTATTAACCTTATTATTCGACAAAATGTATAATAGGAGAAACCATAGGAGAATCAAAAGCATCTAATCCTTCAGAGGCAATCTTTTTAGCTCTATTACCTCTAATGAGTCTATCATTCATAAATATTGTGACTTCAGGAATAGTAAAATGCCCAACTACATGATAATATATTATTTTAGTGATTAAAATATCCAATAGTATATAGTTTAGTTCTTATGAAAAAAATACTTATCAATAAAGAGCAAATTAAGTTATTATATGCATCATTATCTTCATGAGCTAATGGAATCATTGATCCTGTAATTATCACTGTTTTGCCTAGATTTTCTAATAAAAAACTCAACATACTTGCAGTGTAGCTCATTCTATGTATTAAAAAAAGAGCTTGTAAGAATGATTGATATAATATATAGTGTATA
Organism: Miamiensis avidus; assembly: GCA_037039885.1. Taxonomy (NCBI): domain Eukaryota; phylum Ciliophora; class Oligohymenophorea; order Philasterida; family Glauconematidae; genus Miamiensis; species Miamiensis avidus. Next base: position 217,696 of record JAWVGU010000091.1, read on the forward strand.
GTAGTACGTATCGGTGCCATGAATTAATAAAAAACTATCATAACTGTCGTAATTTTCTTCTATTATAGTTGCTATTTGAATGTAATTATTACTTTCCATATTTGAACTGTCTATGGGTTCATCTACTTCATAAAATTTATACCATGTTCTTTTTCCATATATGCTTTCTGGAGTAATATACCACTAATAAAAATTAATTGCTTAACATAATTATATAATTTTAGTATTAATTTTATTAAGGAGGGGGATGAAATAAAAACAAAAATAAATATTACTTCTCCTTCTCCTTATTTTTCAACAAACTCAGCGTCATAAAAATGGTAGTATTTTTTCATTAGTTCTTGCATTGCTCCCTTTTTAACGACTAAGCCATCTTCACTATCGACCATAGAAATAGTTCCTCCTAGACATATTATTAATACTTTTTTATCAACATCCTTTTCTTTTTAAATCCAAAATTCCAATTTGCAAAGTTCATCAGAAACATTTTAACTAAAAATTATTAATGAAGAATATTAAGACATTTCGACATTTTATAATTTTTATTTTAAGTTAAATTTATTTAATTATTATTTTACTAATTTAGTATTTAAAGGAAAATTATAAATTAAATATATAAAAAATAAACTTTTATAAAGTTCTAAAATAATTTCCGAACATCAATTATATAGATTTTGCAATGTAAACTAATATCACAAATTTATTGTTATTATAAATATAGTTTTTTTTTTAATCTTCTAACAATAACTTTAGAGAAAATTTATAAGGAATAATAAACATTTTACTTATTGCTATCATTAAATACTGATATATTAGAGTTATTAAGAGAAAGAGAATTATTAAAAAATTGCTATTCAAATATTGATGATTTCTTTATCATATTAATTTGTAATTCTTAGTATGACCCTAAATCATTTTTTTACTATTCTAGTTTCTCCATTTATAAAATGTGAATATTTTTTTTTTACTGTTTTTTATTAAATTCTGATTTATTATATTATATTCAATAAGTCATAATAGTGTATTTTTGTATATAATGCATAGGAAATATTATTAATTATTCTAACATAAAATATTTTATAAAAATGATATTTTCTATACTTATATATTTATAATATTATATTTTTTTATTTTTAATTTATAAATTAATTTTAATTATTATATTTATGAATTATAAAATAGTAAGTATCTAATTATATTTTAATTGTAATATAACATATATGTACATTTTAATTAGTTTTATTTTTTATATTTCATTGTGAATTTCCTAAACTCATATTTAAACTGCTCAATCTCTAAAAAAGTTTTTTATTTTTTTTTCATCTATGCATCCTTCGAAATTTAATTAGCAAGATGTTTTTTGAGTAATAATTTCAGCTAAGTTTGATAAATTTGACGCACTTATTTTTACACAGTCACTAAAATTAAGAGATAACTTTTCCAGATTTAACTTTTTGATCAATTTAATAATTGAATCCAAGCTTGAAATTTATTAGCATTATTAAAAATTTAATTTCAATATTTTTAAAGAATTTTGGTATTATAAATTATTGATTAATTCACATATAGACAAATTGCTTAATTAATCACACCATCTAAAATTATATAAAATTTATATAAATAAATATTTTAAAAATTAAATTATGAAATTACGAAAATCCTAGTTCTATTTTTGTAAATTATTATTATGCTAATGGCTAATTGTCAAATAATTTAGAAATCTTTTTAATACTTTTATCACTTACATTTTAGCAATCGCTAATGGAATTTTAATTAACAATTATTTTAGGGAATATGAATATACAAAATGTTGGATAAATTACCCAAAATTTAAAGAGAGTGATTTTAAATTTGGTGGGATTTTAGTCACAAGAAAATCAATAGATTTGTCTGTTATAGATTTGCAGTTACTAATAAATTTATCATAAAAGATAAGATATACAATATTATAAATTAGATATTTAAGTTACAATAGATTTATATGTAAACTTTATAAATTAGATGGTATTTATTCCATTAAGTGAATAATAGTCTTATCTTATAAATCCGAGCAACAACTATAAATGTTTATAAAAAATATTTTGTTAATTTATATAATATTTTTTGTTTTTAAAATTACAGAAAAACTAATGAAAGATGATATATAGTATTAGGAATAATGGATTTGCAAGAACTCAAAATTGTATTTAAATCAATTTCTGGTGTTTTTTACTTAGCAAATAATTCTTCATGGAAATCCAATATAAAAGAATTAAAGCAGGAAAAATCTTTCTCACTGTATTTCTGAATAAATTACTAAACTTCTTCTAAACTTGAAGGTTCAAATAAAAATTCATTCCTAACAATAATAATTCATAAAGTTAATTTCCGTGTTTTATGTAAATTATAAATTTTTACCTATATTCCTAAGATGAGTTTGGAGAAGAAATTGGAGGTTATGATAAATTCATTATGATAATTATCTTTTAAATTTTTTGATTTAATGTTATTTATATTTTATTTATGATTATACTGATTCTAATAAATAATTATTTATAATGTCTTAGTATATAATTCATGTGGCTTATATAATAGTATTTATAAATAATATATAAAATTTATAAATAATAATAATATAAATTAAAATAAAAAATTTTTAACTAATATATTTTTTATATGGCTCAGATAAATTATGATAAGTAAAATAAATTAATTTTAAAAATATTAATAAAAAATATTGGAATTTACTTTAAAATAAGCATTGATAATTCTGGAATGATGTTATATTTCCTTGAAATTATTTGATCATTATTATCAGGAATTTATTAAAATAGTATAATAAGTTTGCACATAATTTAATTACAATAAATACGATAGTGAATTTATATTTTTGTCTAAAAGTACATTAATTTAAAGTAATTAGTAAAAGAATATTCTTATTCTTATAAATTTAAGTTAATTATCTCCACAAAAGGAATCAAAATAAAAAATAAAATTACCCAAAAGTTAAATAATTTAATTGATAAAAAAATGTAGTCAGGAAAAATCGAAGATTGGTTAGAAATCATATAAAATTCTAATGAATCTGTGACTAATAAATATAAAGCAATATTTTAGTTAAGATAATTTGAAAATATAGAAGGGGCTAGAGCATTAATGAAAGGATTTCCTTATTTAACCACTTCAGAACTTCTTTAGCATGAAGTAACTTATGCATTAGGACAAATGAAAATAGTAAATAAAATAAGCTGAATATTATAAATAATATAATTCATTTCATATTATTTAAAAAGGATGACAGTGAAGAAATTAAGAAATTTTTGTTAGACATATTTTAAGACGAAAAATAGTATCCGGTTGTAAGACACGAATCAGGAGAAGCTTTATCTAATTTTGCAGGATTCTTTGATTTCCTCGAACTCTTTGAAAAGTATTCTACTTCTTCTGTTGAAGAAGTGAGAGATACTTCAATATTAGCTTTAGAAAAAGCAAAAACTTATGAATAGTTGAAAGAAAAATACGGAACCGGATATTCAGGAACTAGAGAACCCGCTGCTCCCCTTAATTAATAAGAAATTGAATAAAGATTAGAGAAAAGCATGGAAAAAGGAAAAGAATTGGAATTTGCTTAAGATGTATCAAGTTTTATAAATTCCTAGAATTCGTCTTTATGGGAAAAATATAGAAGTTTATATTATTTAAGAGATCTCAGTGAAAAATAATAAAGTTAAAATATTGTTAAGTTAATTGCTGAATTGCTTTTCGCTGAAAAAGCTAGTAATAATTTATTTAGACATGAAATTTGCTTTGTTTTGGGATAAGTAGGACATTTAGGATAATTAATTCCCGATTTAGTTAAAAAAGTAATTTCCGATAAAAGTGAAAATCACATAGTAAGACATGAAGCAATTTCTGCATTCTAAGGTGTAAGTTCTGATAGAGACTATATGTTATAATTTATGGAAGATCCTGCTCCTATTGTGAAAGAAAGTGCCATTGTAGCATATGACATGGTAGAATATTGGAATTGATTATATTCCTTTTTAAGTATATTTATAATTTATAAAAGATAAAATATATTGGATATATCATATTAATATTTTATATTTATAACAAATGAAAAATTTTAAGTTATAAATTTACAAATTTTAATAATTATTATAGAGTAGTGTAAAATTATCAATAATTTTACGAAATAATATATATTTTTCATTATTGCTTATAAATAATTCATATTTCCTGTTATGGAAGGGAGTTTTTGAGTTTTAACATTTAAGTTAACTTTCCTTATAGAATTTTTGATATTCTATGAATATTTTTAGATTTATTTATGATTTTTTATTATCTTAAACTCATAAACTAAGATGCTAAAACTAATTCTCCATATTTAGTATTCACATCTTTGAATAAAATCTTTGATTTATCTTAAATTGAATTGATTCCATCTATCATATTCTTTTGTTACTCAAAAACATAGCCTAGTTTCTCCAAATTTAGCTTTATATCCTGTAGTATTAAGGATTTCTTTTTAAATATGAATCCATTTTAATATTACAATAGATGATTAGGAGACGAAAATATTCTGAATCCAATTTCATTATTACATGCTTTACAGTTGATAGAAAAATATGAACAAAAGAGAAAAGGATTATTACTATCTAAAAAGCACTATATATTTTCTTTATTATGATCTTGGATTATTATATTTCTGAGTAATGAATCCGTTTTGATAGCATTTACAAAAATAAATTTTTCAATAACATGTGTGGAGTTATTTTCATTATTATTTTCTATGCTATAATTTCTTTGTTGAAATATAAGCTCTTTGTTCTCTACTTCTATATCTTCAAATATCTCGACTTTGCATGTTCTGCAGGAATAAATATTGATATTTTTCATAAAACTCTAATTTTGGAGAATATTTAATTTTTATTTTATTTTATTTATTATTTGCTTTATTTTGTTTTATTATATTTTAATTTTTTTTTTTGCTAAAAGCCATTTAATATAATATTATTATTTATATTTACAAAATACATGAAGAAGAAAAAAAAATTATTATTTTTCTACCTGAAAAATTTTTATATAAAAGGAAAAATATTAATAATAGTAACAAAAAATAATATACAAAATCATTATCAAACCACAATGTTAACCAAACTGCGTCCATGGTTCTTTCTTCTGTGAACTAAATCATTTTTTATTTTATTTCTGCTTAGTTTATCAAAATAACCCTGAATATTGTAATCAAGAGGTCCTGGAGCATTCGAAATGTCCTAAACTCTCTTGATAAATCTACTAGAGTGACCTATAACTCCTCCACAAGCACTCGATGCTGTTCCATAGGTTGAAGTTTTATATATAGCTTTTTCTACATTGTAATTTCCCACCCCAGGGAAATTACTTTTACTATTGACAAAAGATGAATTATTTTAAAATCTATTTTCCTTTCCAAAGTGGTAAGAAGAGTGATTAGGAACATTTCTTCTTATTCTATATGATCCTACACCGGGAGTAGAAGCTCGTTGTGAATTTCTTTATTAAATTCAATTAAAAAAGAATATTTAAAAATTAAAAATGTAATTTGTTACCCATTATTTTAACCTGAAACTGGTATAGAAACCCCCTTTCCCTTTGTTAAATCATATTATTTATTTGTAACATAACTGCCGACACCTGGTATACTATTTCTAGTCTCTCCGGCCTAGTTATATCTAAGTGATTTTGGGAATGAAATTGCTTTTTTTTCATCGTATTTAATTCGTCTAAAATTAAAACTGTTAGCACGAAAAAATAATCATAAAAGAGTAAAAAATTATACCCAAAATTATTTTGATAAGACTATGAAGAAGGTGCATATATTTCACTTTCAGATTAAAGTCTTTTTTGCCTTGCAAAAATGCATTTTTGCCCCAAAACATTTTTAGTAGCTCCATAATTTGGACAGTAATTATTCGGACCGGGAGTTTAGTTTTATCCATACTATTTAAGTAGAGGTTTGTTATAATCTAAGTTAAAATTAATTTAATTTCCCTATTTATCTTCAGCCATTCTTTCCTCTTTTCGTATGCTATAATATCTGCTTGAAGCTGAACTCATTCTACTGGTAGGCTTGATTGACTTAGGCACCAAATTTTCTGATCCAATTAACATTCTAGTTATGGTATTTTATTTTTTTTATTTATTTATTTATATATATTTTTCAAGAATTGTCTTATATTAAAATTTATTAATAAAATTTTTTGGAATTTTTACTAATTTATTCATTGGTATTCATTTGCTTAAAAAATAAATTGGGTTTTTAAATTAATTACAAAAATCATAGATAATTAAATAAATAGTTTATTTTATTAACCTTAAATGTGTCATATTATTGGGTCTTATTCTCTTAATTATTATTTATTCAATCATTGTTAATTTTGTTTATTTTTAATATTCAAGGGTTATATTTTATTCATCTAATACAATTTAATTTATAAGGTAATTAAATTTTTTTTTTAATAATATTTTATAGTTATTATAGATTTATTTTTAATTTATTGTAATTTTCATTTACTAATAAAATCCCATTCACATTAAGTCATATTCTCATTTATAGGGTAATTTCTTAATTTAATTTTTATTATTAAATCAAAAATAGTTAAACTATTGTTTAATTCAAATTTTCACCTTAATTTTATACACCATAGGTATTACTTATTAAATTAACACAAACAAATATTTTCGGAAATTTTGTGGTACTAAATTTAATTATTTGAATACTTAGAATGAAAAAAAATTAAGACAATAAAAATAGATCATTTAAAAATACAAAATATACATAATTAAATATGCTACCAAGTTAAAACAGTTTACCCTAATAAGGTTACGATAAAAATTTATCTGCCTAAGAGATTTAACATATACAATAATAAAGAATATAAAATTCTTGCTTAAAAACGATAGCATTGGGAGTAGCTACAACTATATTTACATTTTCATCGATTAATTTATTTGCAAATATAACAAAACTGCAGCTATATGATATTATAAATAGAGTAATTTTTTTATTTCTGATGCTAACTGCAATCAAAACCTATACTGGCAAAAAGCCAAGGTGGGCAATGTATTTTTGCTTGTCTTTCTGTTTATATTTGGTTGTTGATTTTTTGTTTAGTTTATACACAATAAATGGATCTGTTGATATAGATTTTAATTCTTTAAAACTTTAAATGGAGAAGCATGGATAAATAATTGAAGATGTTTATGAATAAGATGAATATCACTTGAAATCATTAATGAAAAGAAGAAAAATAGCAAAAGGTAAAATAATCTACTTATTTTTTAAAAACATTATTCAAATAAATCAAAAAATTAAATTCTTAAAAAAAATAAAAGTTATAGCTATGCTTATATTTTAAATGATATAATTTTGTTTGTACTGGAGTGCTTATAGATAAATGAAATAGTATGAATGGGAAGCAATACATGTTTACTACATAGAATAGGAGGAGAAGTTCAAAAAATAATAATAAAATTTACAAATTTAAAAGGAAAAGTAAGCAGATGAAGACAATAAAGTATAAGTTTCAATCGAACAAACTATAGAAACATCAATTAATAATGACCATACAAAAGTTGCATTATAATCTAAATCATAATTATAAATAATTGATTAAGAAGAAATAAATGAAGAACATTTAAATAAAACTACTGAAATGAATAAATAAGAAACCATTGAAAATATATGAATATTTAAGAATTATAAGAAATTAAAATTATGTAAATAAAAATAATTAAATATATGTATTAATAATAATTTTTATAAATATATATACGTAAAACCATAATTAAGTAGACATATTTTATCGTTTCTTCTTATTATTAATCATAAAATATTAATACATTACAATTCTAATATAAATTGTGAATAAAAAATAATAATTAATAGTAATAAACATAATATTTCAAAATATTAAAATGAATTTACATTTATAAAAATGTTTTTAAAATATATTTTATGTTTACATATAATATTTATTTGCAATACAAGCCCAAAATTAGTATTTGTTATTGAATAATTTAGACATGGTGCCAGAGAAGCTTTACATGGATAATATTTAAATAATACTTCTCCCAAAGACAATTTAATGAAAGGATAACTAACAGCGGTAGGATAAAGATAACAGTATGAATTAGGTAGTGATTTTTATTATAAAAATGAAACAAAGATGTAAAACGCATAAATTGTTTTTAGGTTAGTTTTTAAATATAGAATATATTTAGTAGTTAAAATTTATAAACATGAGTAATATAAACGAAGAAATTTAAGTAAGGGCCTTAAATTTAAATAGAACTTTGTAAAGTGCTCAGTCCCACCTTTTAGGACTTTTTCCATTAGGTAATAATAAAATGATACTATGATTTTAATGAAATATATTTATTACATTATAATATAAAGGTACAGGCCCTTTAATATAAAATGATATAAATAATAGACTAATATTACCTCCTTATAAAGGAATACATGTATACTTTATATAAACATAATATCTTAATAATATAACTTATTTTTAATTAAAGTCTAGAAATATCAATAAAAAGCTGGAAGCTCTTCCCCATAGATATAACCCTATTCCAATTAAATCTATATTAACTATTAATGATAAAATGTTAAAGCCTGAACTATATACAAATTGCCCAAATTATAAAGATATTTTAGACAATTGGATTGGATAGAAAGAATAAATTAAAGTGATGGAACAATTAAATACTTAATTTGAGGAAATAGCCAATGAAATATCTTCGATTTTGAAAAAAGAAATATAAGTATAAATACAAGTTATATATGTGTGTTACTTAATATGATGTAAAATATACTATAATTTATAGGTTGAAGATTTTAAGCATTTATACGATAATATTGTTAGTAATATATATGGAAATAAATATGTACCAACATTATTATAACCTGAAACGAAGTTGTTTAAATCCATATAATACATTGCAAGTTTATAATCGTTTTTAAGCATGAATTGTATTAAATGCAGAAAAATTGTAAATTCCCATATTTTTGCTTAATATTTTGAATATTTAGACTAAGTAATATAATAAAAAACAAAATTAAAATGGTATATGGTGTCTGCAAGCGATACAAACCTATGTAAATATTATATATATTCATTGGACTTATATTTTATAAATAAAAAATTTAAGAATATGCAATGCCTTTGCTTAATCTTACATCTACAGAATGCTTAACTGATTTATTCAATAAAGGCCATACTTAGTATTTAAACTGCAGTAATAAATTAATTAAAAAAAAATTATTTTAAATTATAACTTTGTATTTTACTAAAGATATGAAGCCTAAATTTGCATCAAATATGATAATTGAGCTTCATTAAGAGGAAAATAAAGCAGACTTCAATTTAAAATAAAAAGATTATTTTATTAGAATTAAATACGATGGAGTTTATCAAAATTTATGTGAAAAATATTCTACATATTGTAAATATTAGGAATTTAAGAGCAGAGTATTATAAAATATTTATAGTATAAAAGAATATTAAATACACTGCGGATCACTGTGAAAAAATATATTATTTTTATAAAATAAATTAGTGTTGTTATAGCATATGGCTACTAATTTATCAATAATATTTGTTATACTTTTATTTATTTCTAAATAAGAATTAATATTTAAATTTCTCTCTTAATATAATATATTTCAATTATGATATAAAAAAACTCTAAAATTCTTAACATTAATTTTTTGCTGATTAATAATTAGAATAATAAATTGAAAATTCATTAAAAATAAATAAAAAAACATTAATTACAAAGTTTATAAAGATGATAAAATTAAATTTAATAAATCTGACTATCCTTTTACTCTTAGTTAACTGTTATAATTGTAAAGATAAATTGATATTCGTTATTGAACAATATCGACATGGAGCCAGAGGTACCCTACATGGAGAATATCTAGGAAATACTACTCCTGAGGATAATTATATGTCTGGATAGCTTACTTCTGTCGGAATGAGATAGCATTATCTTTTAGGTAATATTAATTTTGAAAATAAAAATGAATAAAAAGACAATATTAATGTTATTAGGATAAGCCTTACGAAAAGAATATATTGAAGAAAGAGAATATTTAAGCCCTTAATTAAACTTCACTGAAATTTATGTAAGGTCTACCGATGTAAACAGAACATTATAAAGCGCACTATCTTAGTTGGATGGACTTTATAATTTAGGTATTATTAAAAAAAATATAATTAACTTTTTTCGGTAATAAATTTACTTTAAATAGAAACTGGCCCTACAATTCCTAAGGGATTAGATTCTGAATATTTATTACCTCCTTATAAAGGAGTATAAGTAATAATAAATATGATCACTAACAAAATTATTTTTTATCAATTAAAAAAAAAAAATAAATAGTATAAAAATATTGGAGAAAAAGCTTTGCCAGAGGGATACTAGCCAGTGCCAATTCATTCCGTATACGATGATAATGATGCAATGCTCCACCCTACCAAAAAGAAGTTTGTCCTTAATTTGATAACATAGTCGCAAAGTTTATGCTTAAACCTAAATAGGTAGAAACTCAAGCTATACTTGAAGCTAAATTTCATGATGCTTCTGTATAAATTTCAAAACTTTTGAATTAAACTGTTCTTGTTAGTTTTTTCCCTCAGTTAATGGACAATATTGTATGCGATTTGTATGACAATAAACCGGTAGATATTTTATTTTTAATTACAAAAATATTTATTCTACTTAATGAATAGGTACCCCCCGAGCTCTAACCCGGAACAGATTTATATAAAAAGTTAAATTTATGTAAGATTACACAGCATACTAATAAGAAGAAAGTTTAGAAATTTTATAACTATTAAATAGCAACTTGTTTAGCACATGGATAGAATATTTGGACAATTCTAAAAACAAAAAATCTGATCTCAAATGGCTAATGTTATCTGCACATGATAGCAATTTATGTAATATATTGAAAGAATTTAAAAAATAATATTATTTTATTATTTTTATTCTTTTTTATATAAGAATATGATTTGCCAGCTTTGAATATAACTTCAGCTTAGTGTAATTGGGATTTATTTTTCAATGGGAAAACCGATAGTTTGACTTGCTTTCCTAAGCCCCAATTTGCATCTAATATGATTATAGAACTATATGAAAGATAAAGCGAAGAATTTTATATAAAAATTAAATATAACAATGAGTATGTTCCCTTATGTGAATCAACAAGTTTGGAATGCAACTACGAAGAATTTAAATACCGATTACAATAATATATTTTACCCTAAGAACAGTTTAATAGTTTATGTTTTGGAAACACTGATGTATAGTCTTAGATACTCTTATTAAATGAAGTTTCTAACTAATCAAATGGCTGGAATCTATAATTAATTTTCTTAATATAGTTGGTAGTATTTATATGTTTAGTATATTGGTCAATGAAGCTCAATTTCAAAACCAAAAAATTGAATTAAAAGATTAAAAGCTAAGAATAAAATGATCAAAGTTATTTATATTAATAATGCGTATGAAAATATTTTTTTATATAAAAATTAATACATTTTGAATCAGAATTTTGTATACTTTTTATTTATTCTATACTTACAGAAATATTATATAAGAAGAATAAAGCAAAAATGTTTAATTACAAATTATTAAAGTTAGGTCTCATTTAATATATAAGTTTAGTTTTTGAAATTTATAGAGATTTTGTCTTAGAAAAATAATTAATATATAATTAATACTAATTAAAAAATATAATATTGAAAAAAAATATTAGAAAAATGAAATATAATTTCTTTGTTATTACTCTTTTACTGGTATCTTCTATCTATATAAATTGTGAAGATACATTGAAATTTGTTATAGAATAATATAGACATGGGGCAAGGGGTACTTTAAGTGGAAAATACTTGGGAGATACCACCCCAGAAGATAATTATTGGTCTGGATAATTAACCGGAGTAGGAATGAGATAGCATTATTTATTAGGTAACCTTAAAATTATATTTCAAAATATTAATAATAAAAAAATCCTCATTTTAAACATACATACATACATATATAGATTTATTTTAAATATAAATTCTCTATAAATTTTTTAAAAAAGAAAAAAAATTTTATCTTAAATAAAAATTCTAGTTAACAGATAGTTTATTTCTTAACAAGCAATAATAAAAATAAATATTTAATGACAATAATAGTATTATAAGTATATTAAAACTCTTATTTTTTAATGATAATATTTATAATAAATATGGGGGGACCTTAAAATTATGCAAATGATATGGTGGGGGCATATATAGGAAGTTTTAAAATTAGAATCGATTAATTAAATTAATAGCTTATATTTATATATAAATGAAATAATTAATAAGATCAAACTTACAATATTTTTAAATAGGATAAGAACTTAGAAAAGAATATGTTGAAGAAAGAAACTTCTTAAACCCTCATATGAATTTTACTGAAATTTATGTAAGATCAACTGATTATAACAGAACTCTTTAAAGTGCAGAATCTTAATTATATGGACTTTATGACTTAGGTAAAAAAAAACAAAGTATTTAATTTTAAACATAAACAAAATCTTAATTATTACCAAAGGGACTGGACCTAAAATTCCTTAAGGAATTAATGATGAGTATTTACTCCCTCCCTATAAAGGAGTTGAAGTAATAATTATATAAAGATTACAATTAGGAATTCTTATAAAATTATTAATTGTATATTTAAATAGTTTGAATAAATCGGATAGGATGCTTTACCATCTGGATTCCAACCCGTACCTATTCATACTGTTGATCATCCTACCGATGCAATGCTAAATCCCGACAGTAGTGTAGTTTGCCCTAACTTTGATAAGCATTTGGATGCCTGGAAAGATGAGCCTGAATAAGTAATGACCTAAGCAGAAATAGAAGATAATTTCCATAGAACAGCTTAGGATCTATCCGTCCTTTTAAATTAAAAAATCACTGTTGGAAACTTTGGGGGAATTATGGATAATATTTAATGCAATTTAAATGCCAATAAACCTGTAAAAAAAATTTTAAAATGTATAAAAATTTTAAAATTATAAATATATTTTAATTCTATATACAAAAGGTTCCCAAAGAATTAATGCCTGGGACTTCTCTTTATAAATAAGTTAAATTTGTTTCTGATTTTTATGCTTATTGGAATGAAAATAGTCCAGTAATTGTCAGATTATTAAACTCCAACCTCTTTGCTACTTGGATTAAATACTTAGAAAACAACATCAATAACAAATCTGATTTAAAGTGGTTAATGCTATCTGCTCACGATAGCAATTTATGTACAAATTAATTATCATTTAATTATTAAATGCATAAAATTTAATATTTTATAAATATGTAGAGTATGACTTGCCTGCACTCAATATTACCTCATCATAATGTTTGTGGGACTTATATTTTACCGGAAAGACTACTAGTTATTAATGTAACCCTAAACCTTAATTTGCTGCTAACTTGATTTTAGAGCTATATGAAAGAGCCCAAACTCCTGGAGATTATTATGTAAAATTAAAATACAATGGAGAATATGCTTCACTTTGTGAATCTTCTAAAAAAGAGTGTGACTATGCTGAATTTAAATCTAGACTTTAACAATACATTTATTCAAATGAAGAATATAACAAATTATGCTTTGGAGATGGCAACAATTTATAAAATAGAACTGAGAAATTATATGTTAGTGAGTAGAAACAATCATCTTTCTCATATGCAATTGCCATACAAATAGTTATTTTAATTATTTTAGCTGCTTGGTCAATAATATTATTAATAAATTTAAAGTAACACTCTGTAAAAGAACGTTCATTTTCTTAATAACCTTAGCAATACACTACTTTAATTTCAGCGTGAAATAAATTACAAAATGAAAGATAATAAGTTAATAAATAAAATTAATTTATTTATTTTATATATAATTAATTTAAGAACAATAATTATAATTTCAATAATTACAAAAATATTTTTAATAAAATAATAATGAATTATTCTCTTCATTAAAATACATTTTATTGGTTCAATAAAATAATAAATTTTATATTTTAATTACAAAGATTACAAAGAAATAAATATTAATTCTCATATTTATAAGTAATTATAATTAATTGATATAATTAATTTGAGAAATATTACAATAATAAAATTTTATTTATAGAAAAATAAAGAAATTATAAAAATTAATTACATTATAATAGAAACATGTCTTAGGAAAGGGTAAATAATAAAATAAAACTTTACATATGTTTAATAATTTTGTATTAAAAAATTATAACTTATTTATTTTTTAATATTTTAGAAAATTTACTAAAGCCACATGGTAAAATAAAAATAATTAGAGAGAAGTTATAATAAATTTTAATTTTATTTTATTCATATTACAGAATCCAAATTACAACAATCCCTCTTAATAACAAGGCTAATATAACTAATACGGGTTGTAAAAAAGTCACTAAGATGATGTAAATAAAAAAATACAACTTTCCTTATATTTAATAATTCAACATCAATATATGTTTATTTATTTATTTTTAATAATATTTTAGAAAATCCATAAATCTGTTTTGGTAAAAAAAAAGTTAAAATAATTAGAGAGTGAGAAATTATAATTAGTTTTTTTTTTTCTTATTAATAATATAGAATTCTAAATACCAAAATCCCTCTCATTAACATGGGTACTATAATTCTAGTGCTTATCCCATCTATGGAGATTCATATGGACATCATCATCACGGGCATTAACATGGACATCATCATTCTCAAATATATTAATCAAACTATCCTTAACATTACTAAGCTTATAGAGGAGAGAGCAGATTGCACTCTTATCCAATTGAGAGAAGAGAAATCGAATACGCCTAGGTTCCAGTAATATATAAAGAAATACTATTAAAAATTTTACCTATTGAATTATTTTTTATATATATATCTTACATTTTCTTTAAAGGTAGAAAAAACTTATATAGATCAAGAAGTAATAGAGTACTAAACAGAATATATTCCAAGAATCGAATATGATACCTACGTTGAATAAGTACCTGTGAAAAGTATTGAATATGTTCCTGTCTAAAGAATAGATTATGTTCCCTAAGAAAGAATTGAGTATATATATCTAATATTATTAGTATAAAATACAATAATTAATTCCTTTTATAATATAGTTATGTTCCCTAACAAAGATAAGTTGAAAGAGTTGAATATGATATTCGAGAAGTTCCTGTAAGTAGAGGAGTTTAATAGAGTCAAATAGCTCTTAATTAATCATAAATTGGACAACCTTAATTAACTAACTCTTAAATCAGATATTAAGCTTATCCTTTATATGGGCAAGGATGCAATTAATCTTACTATACTTCTGCTTACCAACCTACTCACCATGGCCACTAATAACCTTAATATGGATCCCAAGTTTATGGAAAATCAGCAAATTAAGAATATGTTAAAAAAGATTAAGTGGTTGAAACTGTTAAAAAATGATTGTAATAAATACATAAATATAATTGTTTTAGTTATTAAATTTAATAATATATATTTATATATATCAATCATATATTTTCCATATTTTTAACTAATAACAGTTATTTTAAGAAATTTTATATACACACTTTAATTAATTTCCTTGAAAATTATAACTACAAATAAATAATATTATTCCTCTTAATATTCCAAGCTCTTTTTTAAGAATTAACCGTACATTTTAATTATCAATCTAATAAATTTTATATAAAAAAAATAATAGATAAATAATAGAATTTTTTACTATTAATGCATCACTTTCAAGATCTTGAAGCATTTAAACCACCAAAACAGTCGGATAACAAGTAAAACTCTAAAAATGAAAGTGTTATAAGGGTGTATGTTACTTTAAAAACGGCCTAAGATGAAAATAAAGAGACAAATAAAAAATTAATTCTAATGACTTCAAGTAATATAGTTAAATATTATATTTATTAAAAAATAAATTGTATGATACAATTAATTTATATTTTTTAAAAATAATACAAATGTATCATTAAATATAATTTATAATTTCGAAGCGAATAATAAAATTTCTATGCTTAAGAGACTAATAGAATAGGAATATGCAGATTTATTTCCTAATGAGCCAACTTTTATTTGTGCTAAACTATAAGATGAGTATGGTTATTCATTATCCAACTCATCTTTCGTTCATGAATTATTGTAAAATCATGCAAGGTTATTTGCAGTTCCTGAAGGGTTTTCTGTAGATTTAAGTAATTAATATATTTTTATAGTTATTTAAATAAATATATATGAATATATAAAAACTAATAAAGCGAATCCTTAAGCGATGCATCTTACTAATGATCCATAAGAATTATTATTTTTGCTGTAAAGTATTTAATAAAGCATTTCCTCAAAAATGACGGGTACATTTAATATTTTAGGTTAATCAAATTATTTATTTAATTAGTTAGTTATAATAATAATTTAGAATGCAGATATCCAAATATAGAAAATTTAGAAGAAATATTGGCAGCTGTATTACCTCTTGGATTTAATACTAGATCTAAGATTATAGTACATAACGTAGCATAATGTATAAAAAAAATACTTGAAACTGAAAGATTATACATTTTCGATAGAGATGAAAATGCCATTATTTTTAATCTACTTATTACAATTTTGAATTTCTGGATCGGAGATTTAATTTTTTAAGATTCAATTTTATTATCAGTTATTGTAGAAATATTAGAAGTACTAATAAAATCAGGTAAATTTATAATTTAAATCATTTCATTTATTTAATTTTATCCATATTTTCTTCTGTATATATAGCAAATATATGTGGAAAACTAAAAACTCCGATTATTATTAATTCATTGATGAATGTCTCTAAACTTGAAATGGCTTCTGCCTAGACTAGATCAAGAATTATAAGAATTATATCATACTTAACCAGGGGAGATTTTACAGATTCCTATAATCCAAGACCACTTACTTCAGCCCAAACAATTAATTTAAGATAATAACAAAGAAATCAATAGTCGTAATAATAGCGTTCTAATGGGTTTAGATAATAGCAATAATAGTATAGTAATAACAATAATATGGAAGAAAATTATATACCTGACTTTTAATCTAGATAACCTAGACCTGTAAGTGGTAAACAAACAAATAAATTGTTATTTTTTATAAAATTAATAATTGAATGTAATTTATATTTCCATAGTCTAATAAGCAGAAAATTAAAAATAATAAACGTAGAATTAAAGAGATAGTTTTAATAATATAAGTAATAATTATAGCAGGAAAGTAGAAAATATGGGATCTGAATATAGAAACAAATAAAACAGAGAATTTTTATAATAAAATTAACCTTTTGAGCCAAGCTAAAGTTAAAATAGAGAATATAATAATAGAAATACTTAGTAGCAAGGATATGAACCATATCTGTCGAAATAAAATAGGAATGATATGAACAACGGGCAAAAAAAATAAGCATATCCTAATACATATTCAGGATCTGGAAATAATCACAATACTAATGATATTGACATTTAGTCAGATTTAAATCATGCAATGATGAGGGATTATGTTTCTTTGCTTGTTCCTGAATCAACTTAGGTAAGTAATATTTCGAATCAATACATTTAGTATAATACATAAATTGATAGGATATGCATATTTTTGCAGTAACTAATTTGGGACCTGTAATAGATCAAATAATAAACTATGTTATGGAATCACCTTAGGCATATAGTTAATTGCTAAACCTTTTAGAAATATAGTTACCCTATGAATAATCTCTGCTTCAATTAAAATTTTAGTAAAATAAATAAATAATAACATCACAATTATATTCAAACTTATTTCTTTATAAAGGAAGTTTTGTCTAAAAATTTGAATCCAACCAGAGCATAAGAAGGTCTACATTCAAAGTTAATAGCTAGAATTTTAAAGGCTTTTTCATTTTAACCTTCTTAATTTTAGCCTATTCTATTCGATTTACTATAAAAACATCTTTAATATGGAGATTTTTCTGTATATATTGTTTATGTGAGATTAAATACATTATCTTTTTCCAATAATTTTTAATATGTAGGTTGATGTACCGAGTGTAATGGAATTGATTAAATGCGGATATGACAAATTATAATTGCTAGGTATGAAAATTTTGACAGTGGTTAGTGATCCAAATAAAGCAAAGTTTTAAAATTATGATGTTCAATTTGAAAACTATATAAAAGAAATAATTGATTACACATATGATAATGATAAAACTTATGAATTTATAAACTTAGCTTTATAAACATTATCAAATTTAGCCCTAAAAGATTCTTTAAGAGCCTAAATTAACTATAATAAAGGAATTGAAATGTTTTTAGCTCACTTAAGAAATAATTCTAATATTGACGGGTAGAGAGTCGCAGCCAAAGCATTATTAAATTGTTCAATAGGATCAAGTAAAAAAAGAAAATTTGTATAGGGAAAATATTAAATTTATATATATTTAATAGGAGATATTAAAATGAAAATAGTTGGTGAATTGTAAGATGAAATCAGAAGAATGCATAGAAATGAAATTGATTCAATAGTTCATGGGTATTTATAAACACTAATTGTCTCTAAAGATAATGCTAAAATTATATACTGAAAAAATTATTCCAACTTACATTACTCTTAAACTAATGCACATTTATATATATTAAATATATTTATATATATTTTTAAAATATTATCTAATTTTGAAATATTCATTAAGTTAAGTTTTTTATGTTTTTTTTTTTTTAATATATATATTAATTTAATTTTATTTGTAAGCCTATAGTTGTATTATAGTTTATTAATAATAGCATTGTTAATTTTAAATTCAAAAATCCTTATTTAATCATGATATAATATATTCTTATCAACATTTTAATTTTTAAATTATGGAGCTAAAAACTTTGTAAGAAAGTATTACATATGAATATAATTTTTAATATATAAAATTAATTGGTATTAATGGGTAAATATTATTTTTAAGAGTTTAAACTATTTATTAATATTAATTTATTTTACAAAAATTAATGACTAAGAAATTGAACAATATTAGTTTTTTTAAATAAACAATAAAATTCATCAAAATTTGTATTATTATTTAAATTATATCAACTCATAGGGTTTAATTATAATAAATAGTTATTTAAGAGATAAAATAGCAATTTTGAATGGAAGTACTTAAAATTATTAGACCAATTAATAGCCTTAAATTAGAAGTTCGAATATATTAAGTTTACTATATAAATGAATAAAATACTTTAATAAATAAGTTGTTTTAAACTAAAAAAAAAATAAAAAAAAAAATATATCCCCTTTTATTTTAAATATAATATAAAACCAAAGAATATATTCATAGCTAAATAAGAACTCGTAAAATTATTATTCTAAATATGTTTATTAATCGATATAGTATAGTTACATTAAGTTATATTGTTTTACAATAGAATAAATGAGAGATAATAAAATAATCAATATTATCAAATTGCTTATTTCAAATTATAAAACACAAACACTAAATTTTAGAAAAATGATAATTTAAAGAAGTAATAAATAAAGGATTGGGAAAAGTTATCTCATGTCTTATTTAAAGATAGTTTTGATGTTTTATTTTGTACTTATAGTAGCGGCCTAAAATGAGTGCTTGAAAAACTAATATCTAGATGACTAAAATATGTGCCAAAGTAAATAAAATTAATTTTAGATATATTCTAATATATTATTATATTATATTATGATTTAATATGGCATATCATATATTATTTAAAAATTCACTATGAATTTTTGCCTAATATAATACTATAAATTTGTTTTGACAAAATAGTCATATTAGGCTTAAATTCAAATATTCTAAGTAGATAAATTAAATATTCTATTAATTTAAATTACAAATTAATTTCAAATTTTTTATATGCAAATAATTATAATAAATAATAATTTAGATTGTGATATTAAATGTGAAACTTGCGAAGGAGATCCAAAAAGTTGTTTAGAATGTAAATCAGAATTAGATTGTACATGTAAAGATTCTTACTATTAAGATGATAACAATAATTGCAAAAAATGTAAGTATCCATGCAAAACTTGTACTTCGTAAGAAGAGTGTAAAAGTTGTGCAAGTATAAATAATAGAATGGATGATTAATAATGTAAATGCGTCAGTAATTATTTTGATGATGGAACTATATGTTAATAATGTGGATATAAATGTTCGTAGTGTAATGAAACTCCTGATAAGTGTACAGAATGTAAACAAAATAGAGGTGCTATTCCTACATGTAATTGTATTGATGGGATGTATGAATTAGAGTTGAATTAACCTGCTTGTGCTTAGTGTTAATTTCCTTGCAAAAACTGTTCATCTTTAACAGCATGTTTATCGTGTTAAGATGAAAATATGGATTATAATGCTGAATAAAGTACATGTAAATGTAAAGATGGATTTTTCTAAGAAAATAATTAATGCAAAAGTAAATTTTTAATTTTAAACTTTTAACTAATATTTATTTACTTAATTTAATTAAATTTAATAAAAATGTATTATTAGAGTGTTCTTATAAATGCAGTAAATGTTCTTCCTTTATTTAATGTTTAGAATGTTCAGATATAAATAGAGATATCAATAATAGCTGCGGGTGTAAAGAAACATATTATGATATATAGGATTAAAAATAGTGTAGCAGTTGTCAATATCCCTGTAAAAATTGTACCTCTTCCACTTAATGCTCTTCTTGCATAACTGATTCAAATCGTTTAGACATTCCTTCTTGTTAATGTAAAGAAGAGTATTATAAAAATAATGATAATGATGAATGCCTAAAATGTCAATACCCTTGCTTTAAATGTGACTCTATTTCTAATTGCTTATAATGTACAGATGATAGCAATAGAAATGGACCTATTGATAATTGTACATGTAAAACTAATGCATATAATAAAGAAAACCAATGCTTATGTAAATACACAAATAATTATAATTAGTTATACAATTATATTATTTTTATGAATTAGTATGCAGTTAGGAGTGTAAAACCTGTGATTTAAATGGATGCTTATCTTGTATAAATGATACGAGAGCTTTGAGCAAAAACTGTTAATGTGTGTCTGGAAAATATTAAGAATTAAATCAAGATAATACAGTTAATTTGATATGCTAAGGTATTATTTTGATATTAATTTTTTTCATCTATATTTAAGATTTTGTATCATATTTTAGACTGTGGCTATAAATGCTAGGAATGCAATAGTAACTCTTTGGACTGTACCAGCTGTAAAGGAACTCATAGAACATAACAGACACCAAATTGTGAATGTGAGGAAGGATATTACAATATAGAAGGGTAAAGTGATTGTGAAAGTAAAAAAATTATATTTAATAAATTGTATTAAATATTAAAATCTATTTAAAAATAAGAATGCCATTATAAATGCTAAAGTTGTTTAAAAGAAAATTGTATAAAATGTTCAGATATAAATAGAGATATAGAAAAAAATTGTGCCTGTGCAACGGGATATTATGATAACGGTGCGGCTAAGTGTGAAGGTAATGGAAATTATTATAATTAATAAAAAAATAATATATGAAATAAAAATACATATTTATAATAGTATGTTCCTACAAATGCACATCATGTGTTAGTGCTAGTGAATGTATTGGGTGTTCACACGTAAGTAGATCTGGATAATAATGTTTTTGTTCAGTGGGATATTACGAAATAAATAATTAAATTAAGTGTGGAAGTAATTAATTAACACATACTGATAAAAAACTAAATTTAATATCTTTTTTCTATTCTAGAATGCTTAACACAATGTAAAAAATGTTAAAATAGAGAGGATTACTGTACAGAATGCCCAGTCAATTCAAATAGAGTTTTGAATCTTGAAAACAAATGTGATTGTATTGAAGGATATTTTGATGAAGGAGCTGCCAGCTGTTCAAGTATTTGATCATAAAAAAAATAATATAACTTTATCTTATATATCAATAAAATAATTATAGAATGTAATATGAATTGTAAATCTTGTACTGGCAAAAATAATAACTGTAGTATCTGCAATGATCCTGATAATCGTTTAGGTACACCTGATTGTTTATGTAAAGAAAAAACTTATGAAAATAATGGTGTTTGTTCTCGTAAAAATAAATTTTATTTAGTTGTCACTATTAATTTATATGATTATTCTTTATTAAGCTTGCGAATTTCAATGTAAAAAATGCGTTGATTCTCCTAGCAAATGCACTGAATGTGTAGATATAGAAACAAGAAATGATGATTGTTCTTGCAAAGATGGTTATTTTTAAGCTGGTGAGGAAATTAAATGCTAAAGTAAAAAATATTATATATTTCAACTTTAAAATATTACTTACTTTACATTTATAGAATGCGATCCTTAATGCAAAAAATGTGTAGAAAAAAAAGATAAATGCACAGAATGCTATGAAACAGAAACTAGAAAACCTGTTCCTTCTTGTTTATGCAAATCACATTTCTCCGAGTAAACTGACTAAGCCGCTTGTTAAGGTATTATTATATATTCTAAATAGTTAATAAAAAATGAGAATATATTAAATATTGCTTTATAAAAAGAATGTGATATTAAATGTGGAGAATGTGAAGATAACAATCCTTAAACTTGCTATACATGTCCACACTATACGAGAACTACAGAAAAATGCACATGTGCCTATGGATTTTATGAAATCCCATAAGAAATAGTTTGCAAAGGTTTTTATTTAAATATTTACATGCTTTAGATTATCATCAGTATATTTATTTTTAAATAGAATGTTAATACCCTTGTGAAACTTGCATGGAAAATGCTCTCAAATGTACATCTTGTAGAGGAGATAATAGAATTCATAACGAATAGTGCCCATGCGTTATCGGATTTTATGAAGACGGGACTAAGACTGGATGCAAACGTATTTTAAAATTGATTGTATATGATATGAGTTATATTTTATTAATTAATATATTTAAAAAAGCCTGTCATTTTTCCTGCTAAGCCTGTGAAATTAATAACTAGCAATGCACTTAATGTCCATAAGATTCCTATAGAATTCTAGAAGGAACTGCATGCAAATGTTAAGATAAATTTTTTGAAATAAATGAAAAAGTGTGCTCTCGTAATTTAAATTCATAAATAACTTTAATTACCTATATAGTAATATCAAAAATTTATTAGCTTGTAATTATAAATGTGGTAAATGTGAAAATGAATCAACTAGTTGTTTAAGTTGTAGTGAATTGAATAGAGATATTGAAAGATAATGTGCTTGTAAAGATGGATTTTTTGAAAATGATGAAAAGGTTTGTGAGGGTATGTATATTATAAAATATATTTACAAAAAAAACATTAACCAATTAAAAATTTAAAGCTTGTAACTCTAAATGCAAAAAATGCGTTAATGGATAGGATTGTACTGAGTGTAAAGATAATAGAGACTTATCTAAAAATTGTGTATGTGTTGAAGGATATTTTCAAAATACAGAATAAACTGAATGCCAGAGTATATATATATATTAATTTAAATAAGCTTCATGAATCAATCAAAATAAATATAAATAGAATGTAGTCATGTGTGCTTAACCTGTATTGATTAAAAATCTAAATGTCTGCAATGTTCACATGAATCTAGAATAATTGGCTTAAATAATACCTGCGAATGTAAAGCTGGAATGTTTAATTTTGAAGAAGAAAAGGAATGCAAAGGTAGAAAAATTATTTATACAGAGAAAATACTTAAGTATTATATTTCTAGTTTGTGGATATTAATGTAAAACATGCAGTTAATCTGAAGATAATTGCACAGAATGTATTGGAGGAGAAAATAGATTAAATACTCCTGGATGCAAATGTTCAACTGGTTTTTTTGATACTAAAGAAAATTAAGTTTGTAGAGGTATATTTAATATAAATCTTAATTAGTTGATTTTTAGATTAATTTATTTATGTATTTATTTATCAAATTAATAAAGTATGTAATTACAAGTGTGAAACTTGTGAAAATAACGAAAATAATTGTCTTACTTGCAAAGATAGTCTAAATAGACCTTTAGCTCCAGACTGCTTATGCAAGGAGGGTTTTTTTGATAATGGAGAGAGCTAATGCATAGGTATATATATATAAGAATTACTTTTTGCAAATATTAATTAAGAATTAATAAATAAATAAGGCTGCTCTTATTAGTGTAGTAAATGTGATACTAATGATATGAAAAAATGTACTGAATGCTCTCATGAAACTAGAGAATAGTTGCCAGATTGTTAGTGTAAGTCTAACCTCTTTGATGTGTACGGGTAAAAAGAATGTAAATCTTGCTATTATAAATGTAATGAGTGTGAGGAGAATGATAAACAAAAATGTACAAGTTGTTCTCATGAAACAAGGGACAGTGAAAATAACTGCGAATGCAAATAAAAATATTTCGATACGCTAAGTAAATTTAAATAATGTTACAATCAACCAAATTTAAAATGTTATTATATAAAGGAAATGAACCTATCTGTGGAAGTTGCAACTTTAAGTGTGGATCATGCAAAGATTCAGCTGATAAATGCTAATAATGTTCTGATATTTAAAACAGAGATCTAGAAAATAACTGTCTATGTAAAAAGGGATATTATTAAATGCCAAACAATGAAATTTTGTGCGGAAGTAAAATATAATTTCTTAAATTAATGAGATATTATTGCTATTTTCTATTTTTTTATTAAATAGAATGTAATTATAAATGCGAAACATGTGAAAATACTGAATAGTAATGCTTAACTTGCGTTTCTGATCGAATAAACCCTCCTTCATGTTCTTGTGAGAATGGAAAATTTGAAAAATCTGGCGTTGAAGAATGCTAAGTCTGTACTTTCCCATGTTTAACTTGCTAAAATTCTGAAAAAGAATGTTTATCTTGTATAGAGAAAAATAACAGATCTTAGCAGGGGCCAGATTGCGCATGTTTGGATGGTAGGGACATCATATATTAAGTTAAAATTTGTGATCTTCATTTTTAATATTATAATAATAAAAATAGGATTTTATGAAGATACTTAAGACTCCAACGAATGTAAATAATGTGTACACCCTTGTGTTTAGTGTTCCTCCCTTTAATAATGTAAAACTTGCTACAATGGGGAAAATAGAAAAGTTGCTCCTTCTTGTGAGTGCGAGGAGGGATATTTAGAAAATCCTTAGACAAAAATTTGTGAAAGTAAATTTATTATTTAATTATAGATAATATTTATTATATTTAATTTTTTATATAGAATGTCATCCACAATGCTAAAGCTGTTAAAACTCTTTATCGGAGTGTACTTCGTGTTCAACTCCTGAAAAAAGAACAGAGGCTCCTTAATGTTTATGTAAAGATACTTTCTATAGTGATAGTGAGGGAAATTGCTAACAATGCGATCCAAACTGTGTGAAATGTGCAGAAATAGCCACGAAATGCATATCATGCTTAGAAACTAGACATATAGAAACTTAAGAAGGCATAAATAAAGATAAGTGTGTTTGTGATGGAAACCTTCTATAAGATCAAAATGATATTAATGGAAAATGTCAATGTAAATTTAATAAAACTATAATGTTTATTGAATTTAACTAATTTTTGTAAAAAGAATGTAATATCAAGTGTTTAACATGCATTAATACTCCAGATACATGTGTAAAATGCTTTGATGAAACTAGAATAAGTCTTCCAAGTTGTGACTGCAAATTAAGTAACAATTATTCTTTAAACCAAAATTTTATAACATTTCATTATCTTGCATTTATATATCAGATTTCTATGAGAAAAACAGTGCATCTTGTGTTGATACCTGTAAATATGACTGTTTAACATGTTCAGGGAATTATGATAATTGCCTATCGTGTCACGATAATTAAGTTAGTCATAGAACACTTAGCAATAAAAAATGTGTTTGTGATTTCGGATTCTTTGATAATGGTATTGACTCAACATGCTTGCCTTGTATTTATCCATGCGAAAGTTGTTCATCTTAAGATCTTTGCCTAACTTGTACTTAAAATATGGAGAATAGAAAAACATAATAGGAGGGAAATTGTTAGTGCAGTCAAGGATATTTCGATAATTCTGAAACCAAAGTATGTGAGCCTTGTGTTCATCCTTGCGTTTTCTGTAAAAGCTAAACTGTTTGCTCTACTTGCATAATTTAAGAGAATAGAAATAACTCTCACCCATGTAGTTGTATGGATGGGTATTATGAAGGAACTGAGTCTGGTTCTTCAGATAAAATTTGCATAAAATGTCCTTACCAATGCTCTAAGTGTTAAAATGCAAATACGTGCACCGAATGTAGAAAATAAGAAGGAAGAAGCTCAAATTTACCCAATTGCGAATGTTTAAATACTCATTTTTAAGAATAAGGTATTGAGAATACCCTAATTTGTACACTTTGCAATTATCCATGCTAAACATGCTCATCTAAAACAGATTGTTAATGTAAATAAATGAATAATTATATATTAAAATGATTTATAATATTATTTAAAAGCTTGCAAAACTCCTGAAAATAGAGCAAATTAAGATAAATGTGAATGTGCAGATGGATATTTTGAAAATGGATCATAATGTGAAAGTAATTAATTAATTTCCTTTTTTAATAAACAATTATAAATGGATTTTTTTTAATATAGAATGTAGCTTCAAATGTAAAAAATGTAAAGATGATAAAAATAAATGCATTGAATGTTTTGATGAAACAAGATAATTGATTCCTGACTGTAATTGTAAGCCGAAATTTTATCAAAAAAATGAAGAAAACTCATGTCAATGTAATACAATAAAACTGATTACTCATTTTATTTAAATATAAATAATATAAAACTAGAATGCTCAGTAAAATGTGCTAAATGTGAAAATGAAGCTAATAACTGTACAGAATGCGCTCACCAAACAAGAGATGCCACCCCTCAATGTAATTGTCAATAAGGGTTTTATGAACAATTAGTTATAACAGAAGAATGTTTGGCTTGTACTTCTTTCTGCTTAACTTGTATTACCGAAAATGATAATTGCACTCAGTGTAAAACAGATCCAAAAACTGATCTCAATAGAAACGATACTCCAAATTGCTCTTGTAAACCTGGCACATTTTAAGATGCATAAGATTCCTTTAAATGCAACTGTTAATTTATTATTTATTATAAAATATATTTTATTTATTATTATTATATTTGGTAAATAAAACAAAAATATAGAATGCTCAAATGCTTGTGAAACTTGTGAAAATACTAAAGATAACTGCCTAATCTGTTCAGATACTGAAACAAGAAATAACGCCCCGTAGTGCCTTTGTAAAGAGGGATTATACAACCATGATAATTTATAAAAATGCTAAACTTGTCCTTATTAATGTTTAACTTGCGATACTTAAGATCATTAAAAATGTATAGAATGCTCCCATGAAACAAGAGATTCGAATAATAAGTGTTTGTGCAAGCCTGGTTTCTATTAATAAGGAGAATTATAGGAGTGTTAACCTTGCCTGCACCCTTGCAAAATTTGTTCTAATAAAACTTAGTGTACAATTTGCGTTGATAATGAAATTGAAGGTGGAAATCACAGATAGAGTGAATCATGTTTATGTGAAAATGGGTACTACGAAAACGAATAGAAGAAATGTGTATTATGTGAGCATCCATGCAAGTTTTGTACTAGTAAGACAGACTGCATTGATTGTGTAGTAAGAGATAATTCAAATGCTGCGCCTTCATGTGCTTGCGCAGAAAATTATTACGAAAATAATGATGATAAACTATGTCTTAAATGTTCTATTCCTTGCATTAATTGTTCAAGTCCAACGTTGTGTTTAAGTAAAAATCAATATACTAGTTTTTATTGGTATTTAATTAAATTTTTTCGATAGCTTGTGTGAGCACTGAAAATAGGAATGACCCACCAAATTGTACTTGTTTATCAGGATATTTTGAAAAAGATAATACATGTTTAAGTAATATTTTAATTAGTATTTTAAATCTATAAAATTATACATTTTTTACATAATTTTAAAAAAGAATGTAGTCATAAATGTAAAGAATGCTCTGGTTCAGATACAAATTGTATTTCCTGTTCAGATGAAGAAAATAGGGATAAAAATAATAATTGCGATTGCAAAACCTCATTTTTAGATAGGGGGGTAGCAGTGTGTGAACGTAAAATTAAATAAAAATATAAAAATATTCAGGTTTATTTAATTAAAAAACTTATCATTTATTTATTATTTGCATTAGCTTGTCACAAAAAGTGTGCTTCATGTATTGAATAAACTGATAAATGTGTATAGTGTTCAGATAATAGTAAGGATACAAGGCTAGATATTGCCTAGTTTTGTAACTGCAAATAGGGATATTTTGAAAACAATGAACTAGACTGTGGCAAATGCAGTATTAAATGTATGGAATGCAATGCAAATGCAGATCAATGTACTACATGTAGTGATTTAGATACAAGAGATTCTTTAAATAGTTGTAATTGTATTTCACACTTTTTTTAAGTAGAAAATGAAACTAAATGCCAAGGTTATTTTTATAAATAAAATATATACTTATGATAATAATGTTTAACTTTCTATAATAATCATAATATAGAATGCTCTTATAAATGTACTAATTGTCAAAAAAATAAAAACTAATGTACTGAATGTGCAAATATAGGAAGAGGGCCTAGTCCTGATTGCGATTGTCTCAACCAAAAATTTGATGTTTTTGGAAATGCAGAATGCTAGATTTGCCCGTATAAATGCAGTACATGTGAAAATACTGAACCCCATAAATGCATAGCCTGTTCTGACGCAAATAGAAATATAGACGATTCTTGCAACTGTATTCCAGGATACTATGAAGATAAAGTAAATGCTTATAACTAAATATGTTAAAAGTGTGCATCCCCCTGTGTATATTGTGAAGACATTACTACATGTATAACTTGCGCGTATAGTGGAGAGAATAGAGCTATAGCTCCTTCATGTACTTGTAACAAAGGCTATTATGAAGATAAAAATGATGAGATGAAATGTAAACCATGTAATTCCCTATGCGAAACATGTGAAAATAGTTAAGACAATTGTTTAAAATGCAAAAATAGTGAAGCATAGGATTTGGATAAAGGATGCTAATGTAAATAAGGCTATTTTACTTAACAACAAATTTCTGATAATTAAACTATGCCATGTATAAAGTGTGAGTATCCATGTAATACATGTGAAAATTCTTCCACTAACTGTTTAGGTAAGTTTAATTATATATATTTATGGCTAGCGATACTAAATGTTTACTTGATAGCTTGCTTTTCCGTTGAAAATAGAAAGAGCGCTCCTGATTGTTCTTGCATTAATGGATACTTTAAAAACGACTAGAATCTCTGTGAAAGTAAATTATATTTTTTAAATGGTGTAAAAGTAAGTTGATAATTTTTTATATTTTATAGAATGTAGTTACAAATGCAAGGAATGTGAAAATAGCGCAAATAATTGTAAGGAATGTGGAAACACATTTAGAAGAGATAAAGGTTCAAATATACCTAATTGTGATTGTCCAACAAATTATTTGGATAATCCTAATGATGTCTATTGTTATAGTAATAAAATTAACTCAGAAATTTTATTTAAGAAATATCAATATATATTATATTTTTATATATTAGGTTGCAATAATAGATGTGCTAAATGTACGGAAAATATTGATAATTGTAGTGAGTGTAGCGGGGATAATAAGGAAATAAAAAATGGAGATTGTGTATGCAAATTAGGCTATTATGAAGTTTATCAATCAAATGCTTATGTGTGTTAAAAATGTGATATTTAATGTGAATCTTGTAAAGACAGTTCTTCTAAATGTCTTACATGTTCTGATCCTGATAACAGAGAATTTAATAATGGAGTCTGTAATTGCAAGTAGCATTATTTCTAGTTTGAACAAGAAAGTCAATGTAGATGTACAGAAATCATTAAATTAAATATATTATTTATTATATAACCTTTTTAATTGTAGAATGTTCTTCTAAGTGCGGAAATTGCGAGACTGGAGAAGCAAATTGCCTTACATGCACAGAAGAGACTAGGATTTTTAATGATAATAACAATAAATGTGAATGCAGAGAAGGGTATTTTGAATTCGAAAACTAAGATAAATGTTCATGTATAAATATTATATATCTCAATTAGCACTTATTTATGTTTAATAAATTATTTTAACAGAATGTTCAAATGCCTGCAAAACTTGTGAAGAAAACGCAAACTATTGTAAGGTATGCTCAGATGAAACTAGAGAAAATCCACCTGATTGTACCTGTAAATCTGGTCTTTTTAACCATTCTCCCCTAAAATAATGTTAACCTTGCAATTACAAATGTAATAAATGTGAAGAAAATGAAAGTAATTTATTGTATTAATAAAATAAAATATATCTAATAACATCAACTCATAAAAGCTAAATGTATTGACTGCTCTCATTCTACAAGAGACATAAATGATTAATGCAATTGCAAACCGGGCTATTATGATATTCAGTAAAATGAAAGAGAAGAATGTTACTAATGTTTGAGTCCTTGCAAGTACTGCAGTTCTTAGGATGTATGTACATAATGTATCGAAGGAGAAAATAGAGAGGATCCCCCTTCTTGTAAGTGCAAAGACACTTATTATGAAAATGAGTAGAAAGTATGTGTAAAATGCGAACATCCTTGCATTAATTGTTCGTCTAAAACAGTGTGTATATCTTGTGTTGAAGGAGAAAATAGAAAATAGTCTCCAAGTTGTCAATGTTAAGATGGTTATTTTAATAATTTAAATAATATCTGCTAGAGTAAATATATATATATTATGAATATTGCTACATATTTAAAATAAATTAATAGAATGCAGTTATAAATGTAATACTTGCGGATTATAAGGTGACTAATGTTTATCATGTCCTCCTGATTCTTAAAGAATTTAGAACAAGAATTGTGAATGCTCTGCCGGATACTACGATGTACAAAATTAAGAGATATGTTAAAGTAATTTAATATAAAAAAGAAAGTACAATATCTATATATTAAATATAATTTTCTTATAGAATGCTCCTCAAATTGCTTAGCTTGCGATATATCATCAGAAAAATGTATGGAATGTGCTGCCAATAGAGTAAATCCTCCGTAGTGTAAATGTAAAGAGGGATATGAATAAAAGCCAGGATCTACAGAGTGCACAGTAATACCGATTGTTTGTTCAAAACAATGTAAAGTGTGTAAAGATTATTCTTAAAATTGTTAAACTTGTGATCTAACTTTGGGAGTGTAAAATAACCCTCCTTTTTGCAATTGCTACCCTGGGTTATATCTTTCCGATGATAAAAAAAGCTGTTAAGGTACTTACAAATTTTTGGGACAACTATATATTCTTAATTGCTAACTCAATTTATTTTTTAAAATTTAGACGGTATACGTAATAATGAAATTCTGGAATTCCAAATTGCTGATAACTAATGGGGGAATGCATGCGATTCAAATTATGGTGGCGTATACAGTTCTAATTTAATTTGTTAAGCACTTGGATTCCCTACTTTTAAAGAGTTTTAAGCTGGATAGCAATGCTCTAACGAGTAAGCATATTCTGTATCAGAAATTTAATGTTCAAAATCAGCAACTAAATTGTCAGAATGTACTGCTAGTACAGTTCCTAAATGTTCATCTAGTTAGTGCATAAAACTTGTTTGCTAAAAAGAATAAAGAAAAGATTTTGAGGTTTTTAATAGAGGAAACAATTCCCTAATGATGTATAAAAATAACTAATGGGGATAGGTATGTGGCTCTGATTTTGGAGGAAAGGAAGCGTAAGTAGTTTGCACTTCATAAGGTTTCTAAGAATATGATTCCTATAGCTTTACTTAGTGTATTTAGGGAGAAGAATATTTTAAAGTTAACATGAAATGCGAAGGAAATGAAAAATCTGTTGAATCTTGCACACTTCAAACAGAAAAATTAACCTGCAATTCAGAATAATGCATAAAAGTTATTTGCAGAACTGATAATATCTCTCCTATTAAAAATCAAATAAGGAAGAGAAGGACTCCAATACAATTACCATAGTTATAATCGTCGTTGTAATTACTTTAACAAGCATTATAGTTGTGGGGGGAATAGTTTACTATAAAAAAAAAATTAAAAAAGTCCTAATACTAAGGAATAATAAAGTAAAGATTAATAAAAAAATCTCAGAAATATGTGGAGGATACAAAAAATCAGCCTTAAGTTGATAAAGAAAAAAAAAAGTCAGAAGTAAAATAAAGTGCATAATTGCCTAAAAGTTAAATTCAAAATCAAGAACAATAATAATAGAAATATAAATAAGCTAATGATGCAAAAAAATCATAAATTCCTGAATAAAAAAAAGATAAATAAAATATAAAGAACTAAGGATTGGAATAACAAAAAAAAATAAGCCAATAACAATAAAAATCCAAAAAATAGCCAGCCTAAGCTAACTTAACTAACGAAGATATTTTTCTTCGTAGTAAGAATTAAATTATGAAAAAAGAGAAAGCAAACTAAAAAATATAGAAAAAAGCAAACCTAATATCTAAATATCACCAAAGAAAGCATCATAATAAAAAGATTTAGATATGTAAGTAATAAAAATTAACTAAAACAATGAGAATGAGAATGAAATATAAAAGATCACTACAATTTAAAAATAAAAAATACACATGCATTAGATTTACTTAATCTATCATACGGAAGCTAAGATAATTATTAGGACGAGGAAATAGAATTTGATATTTAAAGTTATGATTATTAAGATGAAGAAAACTAAAAATGAAACTCTTTAATATAAATTATAAGCTCTATATATATAATAATTATAATATAAAAAATTATTTTTCTTTATATTTGTAAATTATCTTTATAAAACTGTTAATATTGCATCAAATATTTCAAATTTCATTGTTGTTATTAAATTTAATTTTCTTACATTTTCAAATAAACATTTTCCATTTAAAGTTCCATTCTTTTTTTGACATTATCACTTTTTTCTTATCCTATGAAATTTTACAGCTGTCCTATCAAAGTTTAAAATCTTTCTTCTATTATAAATAGTTTATAGGCCTCTTGTATTTTATCTTAAATAGGGTATTTCAATAAATCTTATATAACAACTTGTTATAATTTTTATTTGCTAATAATATCCCCTTAAAAAAATTCAATAAATATATTTAATAGTTCCTATCCGACATAATTTTCCAAATTATCTATTGATTCATTAGATCCAAATGTAGCTAGAGAAATTATGCAGAGATATTCTAACAACTCATTTTTCATTTATGAAATAGATTGCACCATCTCTTTTACATTTAATGCCAGATAACTTTATACCTTTAATATAATAAAATTAAATAAATTATTTTAGTTATATATTTTATACTGTATTTTTTTCTTCAGATTCTTCTGGTAAAGGAAAATGACTAATATATCTGCATATTATTAATAGCATTGCTTACAATTAAACAAAATTTTTTATTAATTTTAATCATTTTATCTAGAATTGTGATAAATTGATAGTAAAATCATAAGTCCTTGCTAACTTGGTTCTTAATTCATGATCATTGAAATTTACAATTAATAAAAACAAAGTATTACATTAAAATCGTTATTTTATGACTATAGTAAATCTAAAATAGTGCTTATTTGTTAGATTTCTTCTTATAAATTTTTTTTTATTGAAATATTCCGCAATGAATTGCCATATTAGTCAAAGTGCAAATTCCTTAAAAAATAGGATAATCAAAAGAAGCTCCCTGCAAAAATTACTGATTTATAATGCAAGAATATAGTTCATCTACAATATAATTTTATATGAAATCCAATATTTCTTTTTAAAAAGCTATGTTAATACTTTTTTCTCTTTTAATTATTTCCTTATGAAATTATTTTTAGGATCATTTCCATTAATCACTTTATAATTTAAAAGAATTTCTATTTATACAGGTTTAATGAATGAAAAAATTAAATTTATTATTGTATATTTAGTTCTTTAATAGCATTTAAGCAAGCTAGTTATAGTTACTTTTCACTGTTTTAAAATATCTATTGCAATATAAGTCCCCAATTATAATTACTTTACTTATCTTAACTCTGTAATTTTTCCAATAAAGAATACTTATATTCATCATTTAAATTTTTCATTATTATACTAAAATGATAAAGATTCATTGTTTTTTAGAAAGAATCTAATTCGATTTCTTAGCAAAAATTGAAAAAAATAGAAAATTCTATATTTTTAAATAAATGTTCCTCTTTCTGAATTTTTGAATGCAATTCTAAACTAGATACTATTATAAACTTAGCCCATTTCTTGATATACTTTACATATATTTAAAACTCATTATCTCTTTTTTTATTGTTTAAATTCTCAGTCATAGTTTGTATTCTGAGTTTTTAATGATTTTGTAAGTACAAAATTGATTGTAATTGCTAGAAACTATACGAAGAATAATCTTCTGCAATATTTATTTCCTATTATGATAATTATCTGTGTTCATTCACCAGCAATACCATTATAGTTTTTTGGCATATTGTCATTATTATTATAAATATAGACACAACTGATACATATTCTTATCTTTAGTTATAGTTTTTTATGATTTTATCAGAGTTAGCAATTTCAATTAATGTTTATAATAATTCCTAACTCAATTATAAATCTTACGAAATTTAGATGATATTTTTAGAAAATTCCATATATAATTCTTAGAGCTAAACCACGATCAGTTTACAATTTTCTTGAAAAATTTATTGGTTACTATGGTATATATTTTTATCAAATAATTCAATCAGTCCATTCTTTAGATTATTTAGATCTTCTATAATTTAAAGGAATTTTATTCAAAATTTAAAAAAAAACATCATTTAAAACAAAAATAATTACCTTATTTATTGTTTTATTTTTAAAAAATCAAATTTTATAAGTACTGTTTAATATTTAAATAATGTTTTTATGATGAAGATTACATTTAATTTCTTAAATATTATGTTAATTTTATTGTGTTATGCAGAATTTGTAATTATTACTATAATTTATAAATTCTTAATTAAAGCATATTCAACTTTTTGATTCTATTAGATTATATGTTTATCAAGAATAAAATTAAAATTTAAATATTACGCGAACTAAATAATATTTCAATATACTATAAATATTGATTGAATCTATATAATAAAATGAGAAAATTAAAAATGAAATAATTATTTAAGCTTTCTTTTATATTGAAATAAATATAAAATCATACTATAATTAATTTTAATAAAATTATAAATAATTATAATATTAAAATTATATATATGTTTATAAAAATACTACTATAATAGTTACTGAAAAAAATAAAAAAAAATAATAATTTAAAATATAAGTACCTATATGAAAAGTTTTTCAAGAGTTAAATAAATATTATTTTATAGAAGGTGGTGTAATATAATCAAGCTTTTCATAATTAATTGGTATTTAACATATATGTCGTAGTTTTTTTATATAATTTTTATCTAATATAAACACCAATTAGACTTATAAAAAAATACTGTTATTTACTTTTGAGAAAAAATCTGGAGAAATTGAATTAAATAATAAACAATAATATTTTTTTATTTCATAAAAAAACTTAATAAAATAAAATATAAACAACAAAAAAGTAATCATTATTTTTAAGTAAACATATTTTATAGAATAAAGTCAAATTAGAATTTTAATGCTTTAAAATAGGAAAATGAAGAGAATGAATCTTATAATACTAAGTTTATGTATGGTTTAAATTACTTTTTAAACTTACTAAGTTGAATTACTAGTACGACCTTTATAGCCTTTTACAGAATGTGAACTAGACACTGTTATTAATTATGAAAAGAAATCAAATATAAATTCTCTTGTTTAAGATAAATTCGCAGGATATGAATTTGAAAATTCTATGTACATTGATATTATTATATATATTAATATAGTAAAATTAGTGAAATGATATTATATATTTACATATTTTTAAAAATTAATGAATTTCAGAGAGGCAATTTAGAAAATGGAACAAATAGATAAAGTTGTAATTTATTGTTTAGATCTTGAAAATATTTAAGCACGATTATTATAAAAAAATGTCTAAAAAAAATAAATAATCGCTATTGGGGGTCTGAAGTCGAAAGAAGGAGAATTGAATAAGTTATAAAGGTCTGAAACCACTATTAGTTAAAATTTGGTTTAAATAAAATTAAAGCATTCTTAAGGTATTATTGCTTTCATTTTAAAAAAAATAAATACTTTTTTTTATTTATCATATAATAAATTCTTTGAAAATATATTTCCAATTCTTTTAAAAAAGAAATATAAATTAATTGGAATAATTTATAAATTAAAACAACAATTTCATAATAATTATAATTAATAAAAATTTAAATCATAGGTGTAGCAACTGAAGTTATAATTACTCTATTTTTACTTATAATCTTATGCTATTTCTTATTATAACTGACAGAAAATAAACCTTTTATTTCAAGTAATTTTTATACTTTATCAATTTAATACCCAATATTTTATATTTTCTTATAAATTTAGATAACCTATATCCTTTATTCTGCTTAAAAATTAACCATATTTCTTCTAAAATTCTATTGTTACCTTTCATATGTAGTATTTTACTATTGCCTTTATTTTTAGTATTAAATACATCATTTGGATTTAATTTTGCTGAAGAACATGTATTTAAAAATAGCGCTAAAATTGGAGCTTTAAAAATATATGATTAAAAGTTAGATTTTAGAAATCATTTTTAATTAGAATAATAAAACTTCGTATATTATTAAATTGATTAATAGGGTATGACAGAAAACACATTAAAAGTAATATTTTAAAATTATTATTTTTCTGTAACTGTATATTTTTTCTAATTTATATTTAAAAAACTAGAGCATGCTTGGAGATTTAATAGAAAATACAGTTTAATCTGTGGTAATTGATAGTTCTATTTTAAATTATCACATATCTGAGAAATGTTTAAACAATATTTTTAATATTAATGTGTCTATTTCCAATTTTAATGTAGCATCCTATTTTCATTAAAATTAAAAGAGACATTTCATAGAATAATATTACTCATTAATAAAAAATAAAAATTAGATACAATTAAATAAAAAGGAAAGACAATCAACCAGTTTTTCAATTTGTTAAATATCAGATTAGAATAAGTCAAATGATTAGACATCTAATATAAAAAGAATATTGATTACAAATAATGATTTAAAAATATTTTGGATTACATTTGTAGTAGCCTTTATATCATCAGTCATATTGTTTATTAGCAAAGATGATTCTTAAAGTAAGATGCAAACATAAAAACCCCATATTAATTTATCACTACTTGATACTCCCAAAATGTAAGTAATAAAAGTTTCGATTACAGAGAAACTCCTTCGGGAAGTGGTTTTGCTGCAAGCAAAGAGTAAGCGAATAAATCTGATAAACTTCTCTTAAATTCTGGTTCAACCATTTATGCCAATACTCCACAAAGTAAAACTTAAAGGAGAAAAGTTCCCCAAGAAATCTATATTGAAGGCTCTA
The DNA here is from genome assembly GCA_037039885.1 of Miamiensis avidus. Classification (NCBI taxonomy): domain Eukaryota; phylum Ciliophora; class Oligohymenophorea; order Philasterida; family Glauconematidae; genus Miamiensis; species Miamiensis avidus. Next base: position 255,339 of record JAWVGU010000091.1, read on the forward strand.
ATACTTCTAAATTTAAAGACAATCCTTAACCCATCAATAGATTTAGTATTACTTTAGAATAAGTATAGCAATAGTAATAGTAGGATAATTAAATTTTGGAAGAAAAGGACCAAAAAACATAATAGCTTGAAAAAAAGATAGCTATAAATAATAATCCTAATTTAAACCTCAAGAAAATAGTAAATTTTAAATTAGCAATTATTCATCAATATATAATTTATTTATTTAAAATTTAAAAAAAGATAAATCCATTAAAGACTTAATCTCCCCTGTAAAAATAAAATAAAAAAAACCTTCTTAAGGATAAAACAAATAATCTATTATAAAACCTATTTCCTCAGAAATATCTAATAACTAAAATTAGTTAGAAAGCAATAATTAGCCCCCTAAAAAGGAGCAGGAAAAATAAGAAGACATATAATCTGATTAATAAGAATCAAAAGTGTTATTGATTTCTATTTATAATAAGGAACAAGCAAAAGTATCTTTTGATGAAGTACATAAGCATTTTAGTTTATATGGAAATGTTAAAAAAATGATGCTTATAAAAGGAAAGAATTAAAATTCTATAATTTGGAAATTTTTTATTGAAATGGAATCCTTATAAGAAGCAGTGGATGCTAAAAACTAGTTACATGATACCATATTTCTAGGGACTGCTAATATGCACGTTTTTTATTCAGAATTACGAGAAATTGTATTTCATTAAAATAAAAAAATGCAGGGTTAAGGTATTTCAAATTTTTTATTTTTTATACATATTTAGTTATATTATAATATTATTAAAATATTTTCCAGCTGATTTTAGTTAAGAACTTGAATAATAAAAAAATAGCTTGGATGCAAATTTGTTAAGCCTTAAATCACTGTACAAATGATAAAAAATTATTTAAATGTAAAAACTTAAAATAATAATTCCAATAAACTATACTTAATTTTATTTTTTATTACAGACTAATAGGAAAAAATAGGTGTCTCTCACTCAAGAACTTTAATCTTATATGAATAGAAAAGTTATAAATAAGAGTTTTATACCAACAATGGGAGATCAAGGCAACTTATTAAATAATTAAAAGTAAGGAAGCTATCTAATCACACCAATGAAGAAATAAAATATAAATTAAAAATAAAGTACTCCTTATTGTAACAAAGATTCTCAATATACTTCTCTAGATACGCCACTTTAAAGGCATGTAGAAACTGAGGAATAAGTACAATTTAATATAAAAATTGTTAATATTTATTTTATCTTAATATAAACTATTAGAAAGCCAAAAAGAGTGATTTGATATAAAATCAAAATAAATGGATGAATTATATGTAATAAAATGTAGAATAGGAACATAAAACGAAAAAACAAATTATTTTTTATTTGAATATTCTCACACCTGAAAATTTTGATAAAGTTAAATAAAATATATTAAATTATGCTTAAAAAGAATTTTAGGAATACCTAACTTCTAGTATAATAAAAAAGCAATGAATGAATTCAAATATGTACGAACTTATGCATAATTATGCCTATATCTAGGATAAAAAAATACAACTGAGAAATATGGATTTAAATACATTTTAAATAAATAAATAATGGAGGTTATCAATAGCGATACTAACTAACTTGATTAAGACCCCTTTTCTAGAAAAAAAAAACTGATTTAAGGTTTACAATTATTTAATTTCCACTATTTTGATAATTAATAATTCCTTTATCTTTAGTTGTAATATTCCTGATTGAGTTATATGTAAATTAAGTATACGGGTTTTAAATTGTGCAAGAATGTTACGACCTTCTTCTTATCAAATTTTACGAAAGTTTCTTTACCGAGTATCAAGCAAATTCAGGAGTATACATTGAAGTACTAATATAACTATTCGAAAGAGGTTAATACATACATTATTAATTATTATTTAGTTTTAATATTAAAGTAATTTTTTTTTTTTTTTTCGCAGCCGGAGCTTAATGTGAATCTCCTATTAAAGCCAAAAAGAAAAATGAAGAACAAATTTTAAAATTATTTTTCGAATCAATTTTTAAAAAAGTATGAATGATAAGGTTAAACTGAAAGATATATCTGCAGATGGAATATTTTCTATGTAATTTTATAAGATTATAGTTATGTAGAAATTTTATTTTTAACATTCTTTTAGATTTGAGTTCTTAGAAATGAACTAAGTTGTTGATATAAGAGTGAGGTCATTGATTAAGAACTTGATAGAAAGGAAAAATAGCGGATGGGAAGTGAGAATGCAAGTTTAGGAATTAACTGCTTAAACTCTAAACCAGATAAAATCAGATTTTTATACTAATTAAACTAGATCCACTTCTAATTCTATAAATACGGCTACCAAAAAAAATAATTAAAATATATATAATAGCCAATACAAAATGTACTCTTTCTAGAATTTAGAAATGAAAAATTATGAATAAATAGAAACTGAAATTTCTAATTTACTAAAACTTATAATTTAAGACGAATAAAATGATCTGGAGTTGCTTGGCAAACTTTCTCTTACCTATGAAGAATCGGAAGATAAATCTACATTCTTAAGAATAATGATTTTATAATCGTTGAAAGGTGAGTTAAATATTGTTTAATTTAAATTACTGTAATGTTAAACTATTTAACAATAATAAATATAGGAAACATAAATGACTTAACAACAAAATTTAACTTTAGTGTTGAATTTATGAGAAATCACTCTTAATCATCCTACTTTTAAGGTTGTCTTTAAGATTGCATTTAATATATTTTACAAAATGATTATAGTCAAAAAGATGATTATCCTAAAATGATAGAAATTATGGCAAAATATATAATCAAACTTAGAAATATTGTGAAAATTGATGAAATCATTCTATCTTCCACTGGAGATGAAGATGAGGATGAGGAATTAAGAGATTTCATTGAAAGCATTGTTTAGCAAATAAACTAACAATTGGAATAAATTGAGGTATTTATACTTTATTATATTTTAAAAAGGTAAGTATTATATTTATTTTTTAATAGAATGAAAAGAATTTCATAGAATTTTAAGAGGGATTAGAGTATTTTATATAAAAAAATATTTAATTAAACTAATGAAATTATATATATTTATAAATATCTATAATTATTTATTTTTAAAATATAAATTTTAGTATCAATTATTGTTTACTATTATTAAATGTTTTATGTTAAATAAAGAATATCAATATAATTTTTATTTATATTTAATATTAAAATACTTAAAAGCTCTATTTTCTTAATTTAAGTTAAAATATAATATTAAACTTTTAAATAAAGAATATTAATATAATTTTATATTTTTAGTACTAAAATACTTAAAAGTTCTATTATTAAATATTATTTAAAATATAATATTATGCTTTTTTTGCTAAGTAATAATAATTAAATTCAATTATATATACCGATAATATAATAAATTGGGGTTGGGGTTGGGGTTGGGGTTGGGGTTGGGGTTGGGGTTGGGGTTGGGGTTGGGGTTGGGGTTGGGGTTGGGGTTGGGGTTGGGTTGGGGTTGGGGTTGGGGTTGGGGTTGGGGTTGGGGTTGGGGT